>JADNRV010000308.1:0-56914 GCA_015499995.1 Flammula alnicola
GATCATTTCCAACATAGACGAAACCTAGCACTTTACCGGGAATGCTTTGGATAATAAAACCCTGACTTCCGGGAAGATTGGCCCGCATCAGTATTTTGCCCGGTGGTCTGGCACAAGCGCTGGTTTAACGGGACTAGTTGTCCCATGAACACATTCTTGATATCAAATTCAGTCATGAAATGTGGAAAACAAGTGATTACTTACATGTCTTCAAATTGTCAGAGCGTCCGGTAGGTACCACAATACAATATTGTCTTCTGAATCGACAACAATACATGGCGTTTTGATGAGCTGGAGTGCGCCGGAGGTAAGAGGCCGAAAATCCTTCATGAGATCCGCCTCCAACTTGGCACTTCTGACGTTCTGACATGCAGTCAGCCGGCGGCTATACTCCCGGATTGACCAGGGGAGCTGAACTGTCATATAAAGGTTAGAGAAAAGCTGACAACTGATCCTTTGAAACTTACTTTTGTGTCGGAATGCCGATAGGACCTTCTGCATTAGGTGGTGGCAGTCGTGTAGCAATTCCGGGGATATGTGTTCCGGTTGGGTGATTGTATGTCTGTTATCGACCTCCACTCGGAGAGCCCGTTGCAGATACTCTCCCAGAAGCGACGTGGACATATTCCTTGCCATGATTTTGGACAACGTTGAAATTCAAATATGCACATTATATACTGCCTTGAGGCCGCCATGAGGGTTTCCCTGATGAATACCCAGGGGTACCCTGGATTTGCAGTCCCACTGCAAATTCTGATGTAAAATCACTCCGGCATAGCAATTAAATATATTACTGAGCAAGAAGAGGCAGAATCTATATAATATATAAACAAAATTCCCCCCCCCCCCCCGGCCCAAAAACACCAATTTGACGAGCTCGTCCATCAATGGAACGAGAGCTCATCCATGCATCCAATGGTCACAAGCTCGGCCATCGGCCCTGATGGCGGGCTCATCCATTGATCTCCCTCAAGCTTGCCCATCCCTTAATTAGCACGAGCTCGTCCATTGCCAATGGGTAAAAATAGCCGCCACGAGCTCGTGAGGCTATGCCATCAGTGATGGCACCTTAGTCATGCAAGGTGTCACATGGGTAGTGGGAATTTCTATTGAACGTCCTGAGTCAATTGGATATTTGGACAGAAAATGTCTACGCTTACGTATAAGAGGTGGTTCCGGTGGAATGCCAGCCGTCAGGCGAAGCTGTCAAATCCTGAGGGTCTGTCAGGGTTTCAAATCCGTCAGTAAGAGTTTCTTTCTGCAAAGGCAAGACAAGGTACTGCACGAGTCTCATGAGTACTAATAAGTTGCATACGTCAGTAAGTCTTTCAACACACCGAAGCCTTCGCAACAAAGTCCGTAATCGTGACGAGTTCGCCGGAGTGCGCATCGATGAAGGCTTCAACCCAAGCGCCGGTCTCATCGTTCTGGATCTGGACGACGTGGGTGAGCACTGCGGTATTGTCTGCCTTGACGACGTATTCGAGGTGGCGGGGTGGCCGTTGTATTTTCCGCCGAGGGTCGCTTTGGCGGAGGCGATCGCGGCTTCGACTGTAATTGAGGGTTTGGAGGCTGCGATACTCTCTGTGGGTTTGAAAGGTAGCGCGTTAATTTCGTCGAGGATTTAAGGTGAAGCGTAACGTACTGGCTTTCACGAAAGAAGACCCGAAGGACACCACCTGATCGACGTGTTCTGGATCAATATCATTTCTTTCAACGAGTAATAACTTGAACTGCGCTTGCCTTATTGTTCTGGTTGAAGGCGACATTGGCGACTGCGTTCGCGAAAGGAATGCCCTCCTAAAATCAACAGTAAAGCGTCAATTCGTCATGAAATAAAATGAGTAACTAATGTGGGCCTGCTTGAGGTAGGCGTGCTGTGCGACGTCTCCCGAGTATCCCGACTGGTAGGCGAGTGCACCCTTGTCAAGGGACAGATGGGATTCAACGAAAGCTACAGCCGCATCTTTCAAAGAGTTGTCGCCACGCTTGGAATGGGGATGGTCGATGCCTGCTTCGAACGTCTTGTATTGGGTAGTAGCATCATTGAGTATCGGCATAGATTGCATAGTATTTACCTCGAAGATGCTTGGCGGGTGGTACGTTTCAATATTCAGTTCGCGAGTTACTTGGCGTGCGCGATGCGTAGCATGCTTGGAGGTCAATGGCCAGGGTGCAGCCGCGGCAGACTGGGTGTAGGCGACCGCCAAGAAGACCGAAGTGAAGAGTTTCTTGAAAGACACCATATTCGACGAGAAAGTTCTAAGTAAGCGGGTAAACCAAGGGTTGATGAAGAGAAGCTTTTCCTCGACTGAGTGTTTCGTCCAAGCTTTTCGAGGTTATATACCTGGCGACAGAGACATCAGGATCCCCGCAAAAAAATAAAACCGCGGTTATCTTCATTGCAAACAGAAGGACTTCAATTACGCTACCGCAGGTATACGCTTCTTGCACACGAGTCTGGTAACTCCTGATAGGTGAAAAATCATGCAGCCTGGGAGACAACCACAGCGGCAAGCTTTCAGGAGGTATCACTCGCCATCGAGCAAAGTGCAATGGCCTTGCAGCGATATCCCCCCTTCTCCTGACGAATCCTGCCTCAGTATCACCTAACCGCTCAGCGCTCGTGCCAAAGAGTACTCCCACTTGTCTGTTTAGTGTTTGAAAAGTTCCATCAATCCGTTCTTATCACCACCAATGCTAAATAAAAATCTGTGACTCTTCTTTCGCCAATTAGAGTCGGACATACGGGATGTAAGAAAGGTGAATTCGATTATGATAAGCATTTTTCAACAGCTCGACGGTACCGTGAAGTCATCCATATGGTTAGCGGCATTGACACCAAGTCCTCGACTAGCGAAGGCGTGCCACAAAGTACAGCTATTGGCCGCCCCATAACGATTGACATCGGCTTGAATCCATGCATCACGTCCAGACGGGACTAACCAAAGAAATGAAGTTCAGGCACTGTCGGATTTTACGAGATTGCGCAATTGCGTTGTTTAGGTACTCACAGGTTGGGTTGCAAGGTTGGAGCGCAAGAGCGTCGAGGAAGAGATGGAGGAACACGATGTTGCCTTCTGTGCCGGTTGGGTTCGTTCGAGCTGTAGCGGACCAGCCATGAACCCCGACGAGGGCTGCATAGACGTTGTAAAGCATATTCGCCCATATTTCTCCGCTCGCTGGAGTTGATGTTTTAAATACCCCCCGGATTTAATCTCGTATGACATGCGTACAATGAGGTTCGATACGAGTTTGCAAATCAGAATATTTGAGTGGGTTGGTAACGCTGCGGAAAGCCATGTCAGGTACAAGTGGTACAAGTGGGAAAGGCACGCACTTGTTGGTCGAGTATGGAAATGAGCGAATACCCGCAGGATCGTTGCTCACATATTGGCCTACAACATAGTCAGGCGTAGCGTTCGAGGTTTTCTCGTTCCAACTAGCTCAAGTTACGAGTCCGAATGAAATGAGGATTCGTTCTTATAGCGGTCCACCCCAGCTAATTTTGGGCCATGTAACGTTTATGCAGCCGGTAACTTCCGATGTTTGTTTTAATTAATTTGTAAGCCGCTTATCTCCGAGGGCTATTTTTAGTTACCTCACAGCCGCTATTCAGACTCAGGTGTTTGGACGCTCACTACCGCCCATACTTATTGACGGCCCACAGGGATCCCCATGTACGACGAGAGGAAAGCCAGCACGTCACTCCTCAGCAATCGCGACCCAACTTTCCAGCCTTCAGCAATAGCACGACAATTTCCATTGGCCGCGCTAGTAGGATGGATGGGACGGGAAACAGGAACGCATGGGGGACCCGTGCAGTGGGAGGCCCAGCAGGTAGGTTGCTCACTAACCTCGCACTACTAACCTCGCACTACTTACCCCATACCCTCCTACACAGTTTCCTGGGCTACGAACCCCGTGCTTCGTCCTTTTGCCACTCTTTTGACATTGCAAGCATCCCGGATGCTACCAGCCCCGACGTATAGATATATCGGCAAAGCCAGCCATGCAAAATGCGCCCACACCCCCGCCAAACCATCAGTTAATGCCCACCCCGGCCCATGCGAAGACAGATGCAATCCCAACAGGTGATCCTGATGGGGCCGTCTATGTTTCTCCATTGATCAGTGTTTGGGTTGGAGCGTTCTGAATATAGGATCATCGCCCAGGATGGAGGCTTGTACCGGTAGATTGTTCTTGAATATATCTCTCTAAAACCAAAAACTTGAAAATAAAATGGCCGTTTTGGACCTTATCGATTGGCAGAAATGTTATGGGCTGGATTGTCCCCTCGACAAACTACTTGGCATAACGAAAGCAATAGACACTGCAAAGGGCCGCCCACTCACGCTGTTCGACGTCAACGATGCACTCATACCAATCGGGATGCATATATGCTATACCCTCTAGTCCAGGCTTTTAGCCTCCGCATTTTCTTCGGCTGAAGTGCCCTCCTCCTTGTCGTCAATATTCATCGCGTTTAGTTTCATCCTCGTCTTGGAAATCTCCTCGTCCACATATCCCACCCTACGTTTGAGCTTGGGCTGTGCCTTCGATGGCCCTCCTCGTCTGGTGACCTGCTCTACAAGCGATTTCTTTAAACCTGTTGTCAGTTTCTTGTCGCAATCGCTGGACCTCTAGCTCGATGACTTACGTGCGTCAGCGACCCATCCAAAAGCGTTAATGTCCTCAGAACCATGGACGTCTTGCACTTTCCATCGCGCAAGGGTAGGAGGGCAAACGACACCTGAACCTCGACGATATCGCCTATTCTGAACCTGACAGGTTTACACGGAACGAATCTGCTTGAGGTTAGCTCATAAATTCCCTTTTACTCCGGGTCCACTTACTTATGATCTCCTGTATCTTGCGCCTTCTGTCGTTCATAATAATAGACGATGTTGTCCTCTCCATGAATATGGCTTTGACCTCCTGCTCGTGCTAGATATCCATGAGGATCTATGTCAGCTGTTAGCGGGATACTGGGCATCTGGGGTGCATCCTTCTTGGGTGTGAAATAGCGGTTTGACATTTCCAACACGGCGTCATCGCCATCCTCTGCGATCATGCTGCATTCCTGGAGCTGATTTTGCCCGACAGTGCGGCTGAATAATGCATGGACTTCGGCAACATTCTCGACAACCTTCGCAAATGTTGGTGACTTCAAACTAGTGTTGAGCACGGGTATAGCAACCCGTGCAGGGTTACGGGTATGGGTCTCACGGGAATGGGTGCGGGTCCTGCTAATGTCACCCTTGACCAAACCCGTACCTGTGCTCATGGGTGTGCGGGTTTGATGGCGGGTTTGATCGAGCAAGAGGATATATATGGCTGTTTGGAGTGCGCCCGTACAACTGTACAGTTGATCTGACGTTCCGATCGATGTACCGTAGAGTAAAAAAAAATTCTACAAGCCAGTCCGATCTACCGGCACCCTGTATCGACGTTATGGCTTCTTTTAGCAAGCCCATTCAGGCTTCTTCTGATAAAGATCTCCCTGCCAAGCGAAAGCGCACTCTGAACCCTAAATTAACCGATGAGGACAACGTCCACGAGGATGCTGTCAAGCGGCGAAAGCTCCAGCTCAACCAGTCCACTCAACAATCCAAGACAGCTACAAGCAGTACCCAAAAGCAGCCCAGCTCTCGAGTACCTAAGCCCAACCCTCCCAATCGTCAACCCTCTGTTGAAGCAGTCGAGGATCAAGAAAGTCACATACGTCGTAACACTGGTCGCCCAAAGAATCCGAATGCGGTTATCGAAGCCACTGATGGAAGCGATGACATCTTTGAGATGTCACCCGATGGGGATGATGATGAGAGGCCAGAACTTATTGAGGTAGAGGATTCGGATGACGAGGAGGATGACGAGGAGGATGCGGAGGATGAGGAGACAGCTGAACAAGAATTGGGTCAGTGCAAACTAATCTGGGAATTCCAATTACTCACACATCTCCAGAGCGCCTCCAGAAGGACTGGCGATCACCTATCTACGCATTTTTCAACCCTGAGGTCACCATCAACGACGTTGAAGGGCGCCGAGTGCACGACTTCACCTGCAATGCAAAACATTGTAAGGGAAAAGGAAAAAATACAAGACTCGTTCGCCGTTACCTTGATACTGGCGATAGCAAGTCCACCAGTAGTCTTCATCGACATGCGAAAATTTGCTGGGGAGAGGAGAACGTGGCGAAGGCAGATGAGGCCAAAGATGTAGGGATTGCGCGGGCGGCATTGAAAGGGGCAGAGCTAAGGGATGGAAGCATCACGGCGATTTTCGAGAGAACCGGAAAGGGAAAAGTGACTTACTCGCACCGCCCACACACCAGAGTAGAGACACGGTAAATCCTTCAAACTCTCCTCCTTTCCATCGCGTTAATATTGTCGTGATAGGGCTGAGATCGTAAAATGGGTGGCTGAAAGCATGAGGCCATTCAGCATAGTCGACGACAAGGGTTTTAATGCCCTGATGAAAATGGGGAGACCGGGCTACTACATACCTTCACGACACGCGGTAGCTCGAGATACTAAGCATGTCTTCAGGAAAACTCGAGAGCGAATTGCAAAGCTGCTGCAGGTGAATCTATTAGTTAAGATGAACAATTGATTGAGGAATGACGAACTTACTGGACAGGAAAACGATAGTGCGTTGAGCTTCAGCACAGACGCATGGACCTCGCCCAACAATAGGGCATATGTTGCAATCACGGTTCATTTTGAACAGAAGGGCATACCGATCTGCCTTCTGCTTGATATCGTCGAGGTGCCGCGCTCTCACACAGGGATTAACCTGGCAACGGCGTTTGCGCAGGTGCTTGAAGACTTTGGAATTGCAGACAAGGTAAGTATTCTTTAATTATATAGATAACTTGGTACTCACTGGCGGGTCTACTAGATCCTTAGCGTAACTTGCGATAACGCTACCGCCAACGACGCCATGATTGATCATCTCGCAACTCTTCTGACGGAATTCCCTGGATCGGCAAATCGAACCCGCTGCTTTGCGCACATTCTCAACCTTGTTGCAAAGTGTATAATGAGACAATTCGATGCACCAAAGTCGAAAACAAAAGGGAAGGGGAATGATAACGACGGGGATGGTCTTGATAGCACGGCTGCAGCGCTGGAGGCCCTGGCTGATGAGCTTGAGGACAGTGGGAGTGACGAGGAGAGTGATGAGGAGGAAGCAAATAGTGCTGAAGAGATTGTCGAAAGTGAGGATGGGAGCCGCGGAGACGATGCTGAGGACAGCGAAGAGGCCAAGTTATACGACGGGCGGGCAGAAATGTCGAAAGAAGAAGTCAAGGCTTTGGAGATGAGTGTGAAACCTGTCCGGCTCGCACTCGATAAGGTGTGTTGATCAGACAAATAACTGTTTTTGGACATAGCGACAGAATTAATAATTTATTTTCTCTTTGTTATCCAGCTTCGAAAGGCCGCACACGCAATCAAGAAATCAACGACCATCATCCTCCCCGAATGGTATGCGATCCTTGATCGAATGGCCCAAGCTAGCAAGGAGAAGGGTAAGCAGCCCTTATCTACCCGCATCATGCCCCGCGATGTCACTACACGCTGGAATTACACCTATGAAATGCTCGACTTCGCCTACACCTACCGAGACGCTTACAATCAAGTAACGGCGAATCAAGACATGAAAATGCAAAAGTATGAACTCAAGAAGAAAGAATGGAAGGTTGTCAAGGACTTGGCTGATGTACTGAAGGTGCGTAGACCCATTTTTCTTCAGAATATGTCCACTTCTAAACGCATTCACGTCTCAGATATTTAAAGATGCTACCCTCTTCTTTTCACGCTCGACTCCGAACCTCACTAAGGTTATTCCTGTGATGGACCACATCGACAAGTACCTCGCCACTGCTGCCCGTGACAAGAAGTATGATCCCTCAATCCAAGCTGCTCTCACGATTGGCAAGAAACTATTAAACAAGTACTACAACAAGACCGACCACTCCGAACTCTATCGAATCGCAATGGGTACGTTCCGAAAAAACATCGCTTGGTCTTGTTCTGATATTTCCATAGTCCTCCATCCTAGTCACAAACTCGAATATTTCAAATCTGCGAACTGGGAAGCGGACTGGATCACGACCGCCGAGGATATTGTCCGTGCAGAATTTGAACGCGCTTATGCAAAGGTCGAAGTGGATGACTCGGAAGATGAATCGACAGTGAGGATCTTCTCTTTTTCTTTCATCTCTTTTATTTAATTTGTATTATAGCCTTCGCCGCAGGTCATTTCTGACAATATCTTCAACAACCTCCCTTCCCTCTCTGTACCCAAGAAGGTTGAGCTAGCTGACGAACTTACCCGCTACCTATCATCGCCAACAGAGGCTACCACTAACCCTCTCTTATGGTGGGTTGAGAAAAAGGCAGTCTATCCTTGCTTATCTCGGATGGCTCGCAGCTACCTCAGCATCCCAGGTAATCAAAGTTTTGTACTTCAACATTGTCTCGCAATCTAACGTTACATTCTTTTAGCCACATCTGTTGATGTGGAACGCGTATTCAGCAAAAGTCGACTTGTTCTATCCTACATCCATAACCGCCTCTCTGTAGAGTCAACTCGGGCCCTTCTCTGTCTTGGTGCATGGAGCAAGTTGGACCTCGTCGATAGCAATGATATTCGTGCTGCGGCAAACTTACCAGATTTGAAGGAGGGCGAAGAGGAGCCAGAGGATGAATTTGATATTGCGTTGTAGTTTTTAATTATTCTTTCTTGACGTTGAACTGGTAGTTACAGGTCTGCATGTAACATGACCGACATCTCATTGAAAATCGCTGACCCTTAGAGCAAACCCATACGGGTATTGAGACCCATGGTTCCCGCAGAAACCCTCACCCGTAGAGACGGGTATCCCATACCCGTAGCTAAGGGTATGGGTTTCAACGGGTAAGGGTATGGGTCAGTGGAAATTTGACCGTGGGTGACCCGTGCTCAACACTACTTCAAACCTGTAACCGTAATGCTTTGGCGAAGGAACCTTGCCCGATTGCCTTGGTCGCTGTGTCGACAATATTAGCCTCCTTTTCTTGAACTGAACGCATCGCCCAAAATACCTCAGTTTCTCCCGGAAAGGCGGCAAATCCATCTTTGAGATTATGCCCTGGAATGACATCACGACCTCTTCCATGCCTTCGGTGCCATCTGCTGTCGGCGAGAAAGCCAGTCGCCACAATGCCCCAGATTGAATTGTTGTGTATCCAAGCGCCCAATCTTCCTCCTTCAAATTGAAATTGTTATTTCCTCGTTCTGAGTCCAGTCCTTAGTAAAGCTTACGTTTGTCAACTGGGCTGCATTGAGTCCGCTGTGAGGGCTATTGATGTGCTCAAGAGCTATACGCTCAAGTTTCTGTCCTGTTTAGATCAATTTGAATGCCATTTCGAACTACGCTCGCTTGGATTAGATTATTTACCTGCTTGGTTTATGTCGTAGAGGAGATTAAGATTATCCATGGCAAGATTATTTACGACAATTTCAAGGTTGATGGAGAGAGAAAGAGGGCGGTTTGATCTCTATGCTACAGTGGATTTTGCTGATAGAATGGCTGTCGGTGCTCGCAGACGCCCTCCTGGCAGATCTACGCCCCTTGTGCGTCCTTTCTCCTGTTTGACGCGCTCTTCTTTCTGACTTGTCTTATTATGCACTTTATTCCTCCGCTGCTTTTCTTTTGGCTTGCCATGCACTTCTTACGAATGTTTGAGTCTTATTCCTTGACTTCTTTCTCCGATTCCAGGTGTCCCTTTTCCTCAATAAAAGCTCACCCCTGTTTCATGAATTGTGATTTATTACTAGCGCCTGCAATCTCTGTCTTCCATATTGGCCTGATTTATTTTCTATTTGGGGGTCCTGGAAGATGCACGCAATTGGCAGGGGTTCCTTCATCGTGTATCTACTATGTGAATCATGATTTTGAAAGATGCCTTTTTCATCGAGAATGTCTTATGCCTCCTGCTCCGCAGCATTGAAGCATCCTCCTGTATGCTAACCCTCCTATTGTTGGAATATCTGCATGCTGAGCTTTGCGTATGGCTTATTGTTTTCCTCCTAATTTACATATTGGCCCCGGCGGGGTCATCGCACACTCGCACAGCTCCTGCCAAATTAAGTTCTGAACTTCATGAGCTCTGACACGTGCGATAAGGCTTGTCGAGAGTCACATTAACCATGATCTTCCTTTTTTCTTTCGTCTTTCTTAATTCATTAAACTCCAACTTTACATCAGCCGGTACCGAAGAACTGGACACTTCGTTCATTCTCCCCGAGATCCACCTCGGATTTAATTGCAGTATAAAATGAACTTTTCCATTTTTTCATCCCTTCCATCGCATTTTCACCCACTTACGCCATCTACCCTATTACCTGTTGTTTTATTCGTCTATACGCTCCATCCTCTACCCAAAAATGACCCACGCTGTTAAGAAAAGGTCTGTCAAATTTTATCACGCCTTTTTCCAGCTATGTTATCTCATTCAACACTTTCTTTGTCAGAGCCCCTCCTAGCCCTTCCCTTGAACAGTCGGACAGCTCAGACTTCCCTGAGTCTATCCTGCTGCCGTACGTTCAAGCCATTTTCTTAGGTTTTGTTTGCCTAACTGTTGGCTTCCCTTAGCTCCTCGCAGCCCTCTAAGCCGAAGAAGCGCCCAGCTCCTGAAAGTGACGGTAGCTCAGAAGTGTAACTATACCTTTACTTTACTTCCCAGTTATTTTCACACATTTTTTTTGCAGTGAAATCATCGAGAAACATATGGTCGTTTCAAATCTGACCTCCAAAAGGCCCAGCAGCAAGAGGTCGCATCGTAATCCTTCGCAAATGGATGATGGCGCTGTTGTTATCACGTACGTTATGGGGTACTTAATCTCTCATTTGTCTTTTAATGCAAAGTTTGCTTTAGCTCGCCTTCAGGAATACGCGCCGCTGCTGCCTCATCTGCCAAGAGACTTAGTTTTGGAAGTTTTGATGCCAAGTAAGTCATCTCTTTCTTTGCTGTGCTTCGTCTGACGCCTACCTATCCAACTTTCAAGAGAGCAAACTGCCTTCGATGAAGCATCTGCTCTCGCTCCGGCTGCAGAGATCCCAACTAAGCGCGTGTATGTCAATTACCTATCATTATCTTTCCTTTCTTCACCATGCATTTCTAGAAGAAAACCGTCCAGAAAAGCTGCTTACATGGCGGAAGATGAGAATACACTTCAAACTGAATGGTTAGTGCGCTGTTCCTTTTTGCGACCTCTTTTCAATAGATTAAATTCATTTATTTTCATTCTAGCAAGCGCTCACCTTCCAAGAAACAGCTGTGCGTTGTTTAATCTTCGATCATTTTAATAAATTGATCCCTTAATTTAGGCACTCTGAAACCTCTAGGACCAAGGCCACGGATCATATCGCTCATGACCCTACGGCCAAGCGCATTAAGCAAGAGAAAGGCATCCACGCAAAAGCGCACGCCGTTAAAGATGCCAGTCAAGCTGCAAGCGAATCTTGGGACTCTTGGGACTCCACAGATGCCGCTGCTTCAATGTATGTCGGATTTTATAGCAACGATATGGCTATCTTTGATCCCAGAATCATTTTTATAGGCCTAAACCCCTCAAAAAATGTAATCAGTGCGTCATTTGTCCAATTCTTATCCTCGTTCTTTCTTATATGTCAATCAGGAGACAATCTAGAAAAGGTCGTCCACTTGCTGTGTCTGATGATGGTGGATCCATTGGGTCTCCTGTTGACTTAGATAAAAAGAAGTCTGTCATTGCTGTCACCTTTCTATATTTTTTTCTTCTTATATTTTTTTTTCAGGAAAGAGGTCAAAGAGGGCAAAAGACGTGCCATTGCGCCATCTGAAGTTGGCGACAGCGAAGGGTCTGTTGACATTCCTTTAGGCCTTCAAATGGCCTCCAGAAAGTATGCTGCCACTTTGCCTCATTTTTCCTTCCTTTCGGCTGATTCTCTTTTAAGGTCTCAGATGCAGAAAGAGAGCGACTCTGATATTTCTGAGAACTTGAAGTAAGGCTTTGAATTCCTTCTTAGCAGCTCTAACGGGTTTTCTGCAGATCTCCTTCGCCTGTTCTAGAACCCGCCAAGAAGAAAACGAAGTATGCTCGTGGAGCAGGCGTTAAAGATTTGACAGCCTCGGCTAAAAAATCAAAAACTCGGTGTGTTATCGCAGTTTACTGCTGCCCCTCTTTCTGTTTCTAACAAAAGCACTGCGTTAGTGACTTGTTGTCACCTACCAGTCGCGAGGATGTCCCGAAAAAGTCCTTGCTGCAGGAGCTGGATCTTTTGCTACAAGTTGGGGAACAAACAACCGCTGTTCCAGCTGATGCCCCTTTGGGCTCTCACGATGGGTATATCTCCAGTTCTTCACTATATTTTTCCACTTATGCCCATTCTTTTCTTATATCTACAATGCAGGTCAGAGCGCGGCTCGGTAGTTGACGAGGAATCTGCTGAAGAAAAGGACATTTTCGAAACGTACGTGATTTTGTTACATTTTGATCTTCTGCTTCACGCTGGTATAATATGACCGCTTCAGACCACCATCCAAAAAAGATGGTGTGAATGTAACTGCAAAGAATATGTACCCAAAACTTCCTCGGTCGTAAGTATTGTCCTACATTTCGAACTAGAAGTCTCTCCTCACACATGCAGAAGTTCCTGCACTGTCGCTCCCTACTTACATCAACCGCATGTCTTCGACATCTCTGACGGAGGAAAAGCTAGCTGCTTGTCAATTTCAACTGTTCTGGAGTGCCTTCCAAAGTCAGAATCACGGTTCGTTGTCTTGATTTTGATTTCTTTCATTCTACTGACGGCTTGCTAGATCATTCAAGCAAGCAATTGAATTGTCATCCACTGGGTTCTTGGTTAATCCCTCTCGTGCCAATATCGACGCGACTACTCTGGTGCAAAACTGTGCTGTTCATGCCGTCACCCACCAGAACACTGTCTTCATCTTCAATGGTGGCGTCGCCTCCTGTTCGATCGTCGACCCTGCCTTTGTGAACCAGGTTCGCATCCGCTGCATCTCTCTCTTTCTGATGGCACGCGACTATGAGCAGTGGCTGTCTTTCATTGCTTCATTATATAAAGCTGATACTTTCATTGGCTATGCCGAGAACAAAATTGTCACGATTTGTTCTCGAAAGGAAGGCGCAGCATCAGGCTCAAGTGGTCAAGCTTGTAAGTCTGAATTGCACTCTACTTCGTCCACTAGATTCAAAATTTATTGCAGCTTTCGGTACATTCTCCACTCCGGTTCAGTCGCCCAAAAAAAGAACAAAATATTTCGCCGACGTCGAGGCTGGATCTGGCGCTGCTCCACAAACCTCCAGTACGCCGCTCCGCCCATTCCCTTCCTACTTACAGTTTGAGGACGGAGGTTGGCCTTTTCTCTCTCGAATTTCTTGGTCTATGTTTCTCATTTATTACCTAGTCAAGATCTATGATGCGAGAAAGCAAAACTTCAAATTCACTTGCGATGGTATGGCGGACCTCCAGAAGCTACCATTGTATCAGAAAGGCTTGAAGGACCTGCCGGAATATTCGATTGTTTCAGTTGGGTACACGCTTAGTGCCTTCCCTTACTCCGGGTCCACCCAAGACAGCTCCAACACGCTGGCCCTTTCTTTGAATTTGCAGTTTGTAGTCTTACACGGCATACTTCCTAACTAGAGGATTATGTATTCGCATTCTCTGTCCTCTATGCCTTCCTACTTGTTGATTGACATAGTATTTACTCGTTGGTTTATGGACAGTTAAAGTACCCCATTGCACGTTCGTATCCTTGGTAGCGTATCTGTTGTATTTGATCGTCGAGATGTATTGTGGGTCTTGACAAAAATTATGCTCTAAGCGCATCCGTTATTGAGTAAGATATTCATATTTGGATGTGGCCATGACATTTGCCCATCACCATCTCTTCTTCCCTTACCGCTACCACTCGCCACCTTCGGGCATTCCCAGCCTTCTCATCCACACTTGCGCATCTCTCATCCCAATATCACGCCTCTGCTTGCCATCTGTCGACCGCGACCTATCACATTCTCGTTCTTCCGTACCTTCTTCCGTGCCTTCCGGGTGGCGATCTCCTTGGATTGTTGAATAACGATGTTGCTTGGGGAAAATTGAGTAAGTCGGGCTTGAGGTGCTGCGTCTTACAATCCACTGATGTTGTGTTCTTGTCCTTTTTGATTTGTGCAGGCGCGTCCGTGTTGAGACGGATATGGTTCGAGCTGTGTAAACTGTCGGTTGGATGCACGGTGTCGGCCTAGTGCATCGCGACATCAGGCTTGAAAGTCAGTGCCGACTAGTCTTCTCTTACCGCTTTAATTGCTCACCTGTATCTCCTCGCTCCTCATCCAGACATGCTGCTCACAACGCCCACACTCAGCTCTCTGAGCCCTTCGTCATCTGTACCCAAACTCGCCTCCTTACCCCTACCACCAGTGCCCTTCATCAAGCTTACAGACTTTGGCCTCTCACGGTTCGTGGAGATCGATGCGAGTGGCGACGTCGTCCCACTTGGATGAAAGGAGGACCCAAGGCAAAAGCATCGTCGGAAATGCTACAGGTCAGCTTTAGAGCTCTCTTCTCGGTATCGCACCTTTGTCTCTAACGTTATCTTCAGACGTTGCCATCCTTCGGTTCGCGGATTTCATTGCCTCTGCCGAGATTGCTCGTCGTAGATGGGCAAATGTCTTCTGTAAAGATTTCAATTCCAAAGTATGTCGTCATCCTTGAAGGCTTCGTATATGATTAATACTAATGTTTGCGGTTTATTTCAGATGAAATATGCATTGCAATTACCTCGATTGTCTCCCTTGACTCCGCTCGAATGGCCTCTTGTTGCACCTTTGGCTCTCTGGGGCAACTTCACCTGCGGCTGCTTCCTCCTTCCCTCAGGGGCACTCCATAAGTCCTCTTGCCGTCCTGCTCTCACGTCCTCGACCCCCACGGCGGACCCCCGATTCCTCTCTCTGCGCACGAGAAAGATCGTACCTCGGCCGTTCAAGAGAAATGGCCCCGCCAAGCGATCGGGGAGCGCGGCAAACTCGTGTGGGAGAGCTTTCAAAATTTAGTCGATTTCGATCAAGACGAGGGCCTCCAACAACTCGGAATACAGTCTTTGCTCTCGCGCATACCGGAAGGCCTGGAGCCTCTGAGAAAGCGATTCGAGGCACGCATGAAGCAGGCTGGATTGAGCATGATCTTGAAGCTCGCTGGCGCGGTTGGTGCCAGCGTCGATTCTCTCGATACCACAGCTTACGCTGATGCACCGCTGGAGGTTCAGAAGAAGAACTCGGAGTTCGCCAATGGGAGTTTCAAGGGCGTGGCCCGGTTTGCCGCCAGTCTTGATACGGCTTGTCGGAAGTTTTCCAATCGCAATGCTGCTACTGGATCCTAATCTATGCAAGCATTCAGGCCGTAAACCAACGTGGCTGTGGAATTGCTCCAAGAACGAACTGCGTACGAACTGCCTCGATCAGCACATGCTCACGACGAGCTCGTACCAAATGGCTGCGCATCGTCTCTCGCCTCTATACCATAGGAGAATCCCATGTCTCATAATCCCAATGCTATTTAACTAGGGCAAGGATGGGGCTCAATTGCATAGAGTACATCTTGTAGACTAGGGCACTCGATTTAATAGAAATAGATTGGTTTATTTTTGTGTGAACGAAATGTAATACTTAGTCTGCTTCCAAATTCAAACCCAGCAGCCCGTTACGAAAACGCGTCCCGAAAACGCGTCCCACTCAACCAACGCATTGCAAAAACACGTCCAACTCAGCCAACGCACCACGCATTAACGCGCTACACATCCTGGCAACTGTGCACTTTTCTTGCAAGATCTGCTCGATCCATTTGCCGTTCGCCGTCTACCAGCAGTAAGTCTCAAACTCGCAGGTCGATTGAGCTCATGCCTGGGCTCTCGACCTGCTTTTTATCATCTACCATCGATGCTGACCCAGAGTATACCCCCTATAGCCCTGCAAAATACACACTAGCAGCTTCGCTTTCCCAACCCCTGTAAGCTCCGAATTTGCATGCTCATTTTGTCTGCCTTCAATTGATAAGATGGCTTACCCATTGCATCATCTCTCAGAGAACACGACTCTGCGACACCAGACGCATAGCGCGCCGCAATGCCCTCTGTTACTGCGCCATCGCCCGATATCCTGCCCGTGATCGCTTCGCCGGATGCCGACTTTCCATCTCTTCTTCACAAAGCCATTGACGTAGAGGATGAATGCGATGAAAGCCTTCCAGGTAAGCGCCTTTTACTGCAGATTTTAAATTCTCAGGCAAAGGCTCAGCAATGTGTGCTCCCTTTTGTTGCAGGCGCTACGACTACTACTCAAGACCTGCAAGATGCGAGATTCAGCCCATCTCCACCTGCTGAGGATGTAGCAGGGCCAGGGCCGTCATGCCAATCCCGCCAGCACAAAAAACGACAGCGGGCCCGTAACAATGAGATTTTAAGCCATGGCTATGGCCAATCTGCAAAGACTACGCGGAAACTCTTCAATGGCGCCCAGCCGGTGAAGACAGCACTCGATACCATCAATCTACCGGTTTCGAGTGGAGCTCATACGGCCCTGAATAGGCCTGCTCCCAAAAATCCTGGTGAAATTCCCAACATTAAAGATTTGGCTGATGATGGCTTTCAGTATATAGCTTGTAGTAAAGATGGGTGAGTATGCTTTCATCTAGCTGCATTTCATTTTGAGCTTATCTAAGATCTTGAATTTAGAGCACCTCGTCCCATTGTTGATCGTAATGGGCTCATTATCGGGCATATTGCACTGGCGCCTCAGGATGCTGCATACAGCAAAGATGCCATGGACCTTTTTGATGTGATTATTGAAGAATCGGATTTGAATATGTTCACAAAGCAAGAACTAAGCCATAAACGTGGAAACTTTCCAGCCATCAACTTCGGCTTTACCTTACCACATGGCTTTAAACACCCAATCAACCTGGACAATCAGCACCATATGGAGAAGATTCATCGGATTTCTAGCTGCCCTGGATTCGCAAGAATTTCGGCCTTGCAAAACGGTATGGCTTAGACTCTGCATGCGCACTCTCCTGCTAATTACAAGCATTTAGCGAGCCTTGCATTCTGGAACCCGGGTGTCTACGAGTATCAGAAATCCCGCATAGAGCAACTCCTTGCCTATGACCCGAAGCTCAAGCGCACAACCCCCAAGACTATTTTCCCCACAACCGCCTGCAACTTCCGAAATGTATCTTGCTACAAACATCGCGATACCCAGAATTGTCCATTTGGGTGGTGCGCTATCACTGCGCTCGGAAACTTCGACCATACCCAAGGAGGGCACCTCATTCTCTGGGAACTGAAGCTCATCATTGAGTTTCCACATGGGTGTACAGTTCTTATCCCCTCTGCAACGATCACGCACTCTAATATTCCGGTCGCTGACGGCGATGTTAGAGTGTCAATCACTCAATATTGTGCTGGAAGTATCTTCCGCTACGTGGACAATGGATTCCGAACTGACAGGGCATTGCATGAGCAAGATAAGCCACGGTATGAAGAAGCTCAAGCAGCCAAAGAACATAGGTGGAAGATGTCACTAGGCTTGTTATCTACGCTTAAAGGCTTGAAGGCAGGAGGGCGTTCATCCATTGGCATGTTTCAATAGATTATCTTATAAAATGCGAACTATATATACATATACAGATTCAGATTATGCAGCTCTACCTCTATGTTTTATGCAAGTAACATTTTACACAAGTAACCCCCTCATTTTACCATCAATGCAGGTCTATTACACAGGGTTAAGGCGACGCTGATGCTAGCATTTCTGTGTTGTTTTTTGCTTCTGAAGAAAGAAGACAGTGTTCGCAGTGACATCTCGCCCCGCATCCGCCAGTGTGCTGAAGGCCAAGCTCGACCCCCACCGCAATTCAAGCACAGACGAGCCGTCGAACGAAGCACGATCGGGTTGCGGCACGATGTCGAAGACGTGAGCAGAGCAGCCGAGGGTGTATGCGGGCGCCGGGCGGTGGGTGCTGCTTTGGCAGTGTCTCTCGCCTCCTTCTGGGCTTGCTGTTGACCGCCGCTCTTGTCCGTAGGGTTTCTGGGCACTCTGAAATGCGAAAATGTAAGCGAGGGTTCGTTTTCATAGCTGTAGGAATGCACTAACCTGCTTACCCATACATCTCCTCTCATCATTCTACGTAGATCAAAGAATCCACAACCCATGAGGCGAACGACGCTACAGACACAGACTGCTGGCAGCGTAGGGTGGGAGGTGGCGGCGAACATCAGCATCGAAGTTTTCGGGGTTGACGGTGCATCTCTCGTCTCATTCTGGTTGCTACTCAGATGCGGAGCCATTTCACTTCTGCAAACATGGAAACATGAGCCAAAGAAATCGCTGAGTCTGTATTCCTTGGGTAAAGAGTGATGGCCTACCTTTCGAGACTAACTCAGTTGCTAGAATCGGTCGAATTGCTTGCGCAGCTAACCCAGGCCTCCGTTGACACCGCTGCATCTGCCGATACCGCTGCATTGAGTCGATGAAGTTCGCCTCGCCATCGATGCTGCCAACGGCTGGCTGCGGCTTCATGTCTGAAGAGAGCTGCCGCTCTGCTCCGAGATTGCGGATTGTGTGCATACATGATTTGATGCAGCGTATAGGGAAAGGGTTCATGAGCTACCGAGCCCTCGAGCCATGAGCGAACTATCGGCATCCTACAGCAGGCAGGCTGTGCGGAGTTTGGCGAGACAGCAGTGGAGAGTGCAGCGGAAGGCGCGGAGGTGTAGAGAGGGTGTAGAGAGGGCAGCAGGGGGTGGGTGGGGATCTTGTTGAGCTGAGGCAATTGCTCAGCTCATACTATTGGCGTGGTGGAGGTTTGGGGCATGGTCAGCGGCTGCAGGGGATCTCGATTGGCATTTCTCTCGCAGATACTGTGCCCTGCCCTCGAGCACGAGAACGCAAGTGCGATTTACACCCCGCACATCTACATCAATCGTCTACGCCGTTGGGAGGGCAGCAGGGTGGCCCTTTGAGCACGAGCGCGATTGGCGATTGCGAGGCCAGGGTCGCAGCCTAGTGGGGGTGGACCACGGGCGGCAGTGGGCACGATGGCCCATGTGGGTGAAGGCAGGAGAGCGCAGCCCATGGGCGGTGATGGGGGCGGCCCATCCTGATCGAGAAAGAGAAAGCGGCGATGGAGGCTCAAATGCTCAGGCATCGTGATTAATCCACGAGCTCACGTCTAGATAACGAGGTGAAAGCAACGAAGGTGAGTACAATGCCATGAAGAGATGCAGGATCGCACTGGCCTTGATTCATCTACAGAGACAAAGATCATTGCATAAAGGACCCCGGAGGGACAAGAGGGGTACGCGGAGTCTACGCGAGCGTTGTGGTGGTAGGTACTGAGGCGAACACAATAGCTGCCATCTTCTGCCTTCTAGTAGCCTTCTATCGCGTTGAGTCGACGTTTGAGGGCAAGACGAGGATGACATGCTGCGATGACCAGAGCAACACCTGCAAGACGGCGGCATTAAACGTAGCCGACGTTCCGAAGCCTTGCAGTTCAGGGTTTGAAAAGGGGGTTACGAAGTCGAAAGGCCTGAGTAGACGGCTTAAGCCTTTATATCGGCATTCAGCATACTGCTGGCCGTTTTGGTTGGCACTTGTGCTGAGCAAGCCGCAAGCTTCATTCTTTATCAACGTGTGCTATAGAAAAGATACATGCATTGCTCGCTGGTTGACATGGCCAACCTAACCTCGAATCACAGCACTAGCTACGTTCTGAATTTCATGAATCCCCTACAACCATCAGACTGGCATTCACAAGGCACCCAGCCGTCGGGCATACTTGTCAGGGGGATGCTTTTGCCTTTCTCTTTTTTCTTGCCCTTTCCGCGGCCGTGCCCTGCAAGATAGATTGCCATCTCGGCGGCAAGCGGGTCGTAGTCGAACGTCAGCTCAGTTTGTGCAGGAATCTCTTGATTGGCGACGAACGCCATGAAGCCCATCCCGTGCTGCGCATTCCACAGTTGTCAGATGAGTAACTACGATGGTCGAGAATTCATGGTCCACTTACGCCAGGAGGAGTGTCGTGAACGCATGAATAGGTTTTCAAGTTTGGGGTACAGGAGTGGCTGAATGAAAGCGTACATGAAAACGCTGGTAATTTATTAGACCTGAAGCATTACTTACTTGAGAAAGCGAGTCCAATTCCCTGCAGAGAAAATTATGCTGGTAAGTATACGTCTGAAATGCTCGAGAATCACCCACCATGATTCTTGGAATATACAGTGAATTGATCGTGTGCTGGCGCTGAAGCAGAGGGATCAAAGACGTTTTCATCGCCGTCAATGTCGAAGCAAAAAAATGCATCCTCCTCCAGAAAAGCTAAGGCTTTAGTACGACGGCTAGAATAATTTCATAAATTTAGTTGGGTTGATCAAAACAGCATCCAGAGATGCTCACATCAACAAGCCTGTATGCACTCCCAAAACCTTCCCCACTTCAACGTCAACCAATGCACGGACACCCCAGCTCAATTGTTCCTTCTTGAAAACCTCAATAGCAATGTCCCTGGGTTGTTGAGACACGCGATTTTTGCATTGCTCCAGTATGCAAGTGCAAAGCTATCCACATCGCAAATTAGCCTTGATGATATGCGCCTTCATGGCAGAAAGCATACCTTATTGCACTCTATAACCTCCAACCCCGATGGGACGTTGAAAGCGAACAGCCCCTATGATGGCATGGCGTCAGAATAAAGATAAGGTAAATGAATGCAGCCCTACCTCTTGAGTATATGCAGATCCTGTCAACTCTGAATCGTCGATGGCATCAGATGCCTGAATGCAGGAGCAGGCCTCACTGCCATTGCACTCTGTGCAAGTGCACGAAATCAGAAAGCCTTCATCAGGCTTTTCAACGTCTGAATCGCTGCTCTCATCTTATTTAGTATGCATTAGAAATAGCGAATATGAGTAGAACTCACAGAACGTAGTCGTTTTCGAGGTACGTGAAATCATCATCGATAGGCAAGGCCTCATCATCCACTTCATTTGTGATAGCTATTGCGGCAGCTCCGAAGGTAGCTGCTATTTCTGACCACTTTGTGGCTAGACATTGTCTCCTAGGTAAACGTTTATCTCTTGGGAAGTAAGACAGCCAAAATGAAAGCGACGTACTTTGCCTTGTTATCGGTTTGACCGCTGCCTAAGGCCAGCGGTTTCTTCGATGATCGAAGCTCAAAGGATAGAGCTTGCAGTCTCTTTTTCATGGTAGATGAACGGGGGAGCTGGGATTGAGGCATACGAAGGCGAGCTTAGATTTTATAAGTCAATGCAAGAAGTCGAAGATAATATGAGCACGTAAAATCTTATCTTCGCGCAGCTATCAGTAGAGCAGCCATATGGCCCATCAAGGCTGCAGTCAGAGGTCTTCGCAATTCCGCTATTCTCCTCGGCATTGGTCTTCAATTCTTGAATTCGAAGCCTGTTGAGATGTATTAGACGCTGAAGAAGCAGGCGTCGCACATGGAAGGGTTTGATGCAGGAGGAGCATGGGTCTCTGTGAGGTTCTGAGGTGATGGAGAGATGGATCGTTTTCTATTCGAGCGACATGTAATGCGTAAAAGATAATAATTTATCCCAAAGAGAGCGAGGTAAACCACTTCGAAGGTCACGTGTGCTATTTGTTAGTATTTGTGCAGTTTCGCTGATCGTTGGACGATTTGAACTTCGAAACTTGAGCTTGAACTCTCAGCTGCATCGCCGACCTCTGTCCAATATGCTGCCTCTGTACCGCCATTTCTCCTTGCTGTCAATGTTGCTAATCTGCATCTCTTGCTGTATAACCACTGAAAGTATGGGGTTTATTTGTCCTTACTGCATGCAAGAATTACTAATGGATTGGTTTGTTTTTCTTTTGTAGATTTTGGTCACCCTGGAGGCCATTTCAACAGCGAGGCCTTTTTGCCACCTCTGACAGATGTGCATGGCCTTTCTTTGCTCGCCATAGGGTGTCTTTCTTTGGAGATGGGTTGTTTACAAACTGTGAGCCCAGTCTCCACCTCGACCAGAGCTTATGGCTTTTCTTGGCCCGCCCTTGGTCACTGCTATGCGGAGCCAGTTCCTTTACAAAGCATGCATCCGCTTTCTGCCACGGCCGATGCTCATGGCTTCTTTTGGCCCACCGTTGGGTACCGCGGTGCAGAGCTGGTTTCTTTAGAAAGTGCGCATCTGCTTTATGGCTTCTCTTGGCCCACTGTTGGGTACCACTATGCGGAGCTGGTTCGCATACGAATTATGCATCCGCTCTCTGCCTTGACCAATATTCATGGCTTTTCTTGGCCCGCCGTTGGGTACGGCTATGCGGAGCTGGTTCGCTTGCGAACTGCGCTCTCTGCCTCGACCAACGCTCACGGCTTTTCTTGGCCTGCCACTGGGTACAGCTATGCGGAGCTGGTTCGCTTGCGAACTGCGCTCTCTGCCTTGACCAACACTCACGGCTTTTCTTGGCCCACCCTTGGGTACCATTATATGGAGCCAGTTTCCCAAAGGGTGCATCCGGTCTCTGCCTTGACCAATGCTCATGGCTTTTCTTGGCCCACGATTGGGTACCATTATGCAGAGCTAGTTCATTTACAAACTATGCTCTTTGCCTTGACCAATGCTCATGGCTTATCTTGGCCCTCCATTGGGTACCATTATTCAGAGACAGTTCATTTACAAACTGCGTATCCACTCTCTGCCTTGACCAATGTTCATGGCTTTTCTTGGCCCACTGTTGGGTACTGCTATACGGAGCTGGTTCATTTACGAGCTGCGCTCTCTGCCTTGACCGATGCTCATGGCTTATCTTGGCCCACCATTGGGTATTGTTATTCAGAGCTGGCTCTTCAACATATTTATGTGCCTGTTGTGTCAAATACTTTGGATTTGACTTCATTAGACATGTTTTATCCTTCACGAAGCACCACAATCAAGAACTTTCAGCATATATTTGGGTATGAAGACGATATTTGTCACAATTTATTTTTTGATAGCCTTTCTTTCATTTACAAGAGCATGAAGCAAATTTTTATCTGCTTGGCATACTTTTTTCAATCACTTTATTGTGTTATATGTAAATTTCTATACAATATGGTGCATGAGATGAATATAAGCATAATCTGGATACAAATTACAGATATTTGTGGAAGAAGTAACAGAGATTCAAGTACAATAACCTTAATTTTTGTTAAATTCAATCAGAATATTATGAGAAAACATGACTTTATTGTATTTCGGGCCAAAAAATTATCAAAATGTTCTCAATTTCTTTTTTATTACCACCTAGCTCAGCAAATTCAACTCCACTATAGCATTTGTCAGCGTGCTAGAAAATCTAAAAATAGAGTTTATAAGATTCCAAAGGAATTAAACCCAAAGTTTGAAAATAAATCCACATCTTCTGAATCCTGTGGAGCTGAACGTGCTACAAAGAAACAAAACTCATTCTTAGGTGGATATAAGGAGCCTTTGTTTGACTACAACTTTCTAAAACAATATTTGGATGAGGATTACATTCCTAAGGATCCTAATGCCCAATTTAAATTTCTTGATTACATTAAGGTTGATAATCTTAGTCAATATTCAACTGAAAATGTTGTTTCTAGCAATATTCCTTTGAATGTGTTATTTAATTATATAAAGCTGCAAAAAGCCAGACAAATTGCTTTATTACATGGAATACAAGCTGGATCACGCTGCCAACTAGTTCTTTTGTTAGCACATCTTGAAAATCATTTCTGCTCAAATTGTTTAGAAATGGTTAGTATATTTTCTATTGAGAAAAGTGTGTCTCAAAAAACAGCTGAGCGGGTTGAAAAATCCAGAGTTAAAAGTTCAAAATTGGAGGCTTCGAATAATCTCAAAAAGAAAAATACTAATATGGCAGAAATAAATTCAAAGATTGAAACGACTTTTCCACCATCACCCATAGATTCTAATCTTTTTCATAAAATAAATAATAATGTCTGTAATAAAATGAAATCACTTGAAGAAGCAGGCTGTGCTGTATGCGGTCAATTAACTCCAATAAAAAAATTAAGCAAATTAAAAAGCATAAAGAACTTACTACATATTCTAACAGCTCAAGGTGTAACCAGAATTGAAAGAAAAAAAGAAGGGCCAATTAAAGAGTACAGTGGTCCTGTTCTTGATTATACATGTGACAAAATTTGTGATTCTTGTAGAATGGCATTACGGAAAAATAATGTCCCACGTTTGGCTCTGGTAAATGATTTGTGGATTGGTAAAATACCCTCTGAGTTGAAATCACTTCGATTCGTTGAGAAATTGTTAATTGCCAGAGTTCGACATACTTGTAGTTATGTAAAAGTTGCATCTGGAATGAGAAAAATGAAGGCAAATGTGATAGCATTTGAATCACCTATCCCAAAGATTTATAATATTCTGCCTCCACCTCGTGAAGACTTGGATGATATTTTAGCAATTATTTTCACAGGACCTTGTAAGCCAACTGAAGCAGATTTAAAAAGAACACCATTTCTTGTTCGACGGAATTATGTTATAAATGCTCTAAATTGGCTTAAATTAAATCACCGTGATTATGCTGATATTGAAATTTCTACAAAGAATATCGATGAATATCCAGAAGATTCTGCACCAGTGTCTATAGAATATCGACAGGCAGCTACTAATAAAGTGCCTGAAGGAACTAGTGTATTTGATACAGAATTAGAAGATGGCACTGAAGAGGGTGATTGTTCTTTTACGGTACATGGTTTGACTGGTGAAATGCTAGATACTATGTCAACTAATAGTATCAAAGCCATGGCTCTTCGGCATTTAAATAATAATGGCAAAATCCTTGCTATCGGCCATAGTGCCAAATTTGAATCTATATGGGATAATCCTCAACTCTATCCTCAAATGTTTCCCTGGCTTTTTCCATATGGCTTTGGAGGAATTGGGTCTAGCAAATTATCAGATAAAGAGCATAAAAAATATTTATTAATGTACCATGACAAACGTTTTCAGACAGATATTAATTTTTCCATTTGTAGCATTTAGCCATGGACAAATTAAAGCATCCACAACACAGAGCTTTTTATTAGTTGATCAAAATCGATTTGAAAGTATTACACAAAGGTTACTAAATGTTGATCAAAATGTACTTGAAGATTTAACTTCTAAGCTAGCTAAAGGAGAGACGGTGAAACCTGAATCTGAATCTGAAAAGGCATGTTTTCAAATTATCCGAGATTTGGATCATGTGGCTGGGAAGGTCAACGGTTCTATTACAAGTAAAAAATACATGAGAAATGAAATATGGTCATTAATTGCTGCAAAAGGTGCACCATGTTGGTACATAACTCTTTCACCTGCAGATATTCAGCATCCAATCTGCATATATTTTGCTGATACAAAAGAAAAATTATATCCTTTAATTTTCTCATATGATGAACGTATATGTCTTGTGTGCCAGAATCCAGTTGCAGGTGCAAGATTTTTTCATTTTATGGTTGATACATTTATAACTGATATTTTGGGTGTTGATGCACAACATCGAGGATTATATGGTGATACAAGTGCTTATTATGGCACTGTAGAACAACAAGGCCGTCTGACTTTACATCTTCATATGTTAATTTGGATTAAAGGTTGTTTAAATCCTCAGGAAATGAGAGATAAAATACTTAGTTTTGATTCTGAATGGAATCAAAAACTGACCGATTGGTTGGAAAGCTGTTATTCTGGAGATTTTATGACAGGAAATAAAGAAAAGGTTACACAGGAAACTATTATAGAATCAAAAAAGTCAGACTATAAAGATCCTACACAAACAATTCCAGAGGCAGCACCACCTTTGTGTACAAAAGGCCATGATTCTAAATTAGTTAGTGATTGTAAAACATGTTCCAATTGGAAAGTCTGGTATGAAAAATTTAAACAAACTGTGGATGATTTATTATTGAAATCTAATTTACATGATTGTGACAGGGGTGTGAATAAAGATGGCACTAGAAATAAAAGTAAATCGTCAGCAAATTGTAAAGATAATAAATGGGGTAAATGTAAGGCTAGATTTCCAAGAGCTGTATTTGAAAATACATCAATAGATAAAGAAACAGGAGGCATTAATATGAAAAAATCTGAACCATGGCTAAACACATTTACACATCTAGTAACATATTTGTTTCGATGCAATACTGATGTTACAAATCTTTCATCAGGAACAGCAATAAAAGCAGTGGTACTGTATGTATCAGACTATATTACAAAAACAACCTTGAAAACCCATACAATTTTTGACTCAATCCGGTCTGTTTTTCATAAAAATAGTGAAATGATAGGAGGTACTCTTCCTATGAAAGAAAAGGCAAGACGTCTTATGACAAAAGTTGTTAATTTATTGACTGCTAAAATGGAAATGGGTGCACCAATGATTTGTATGTATCTTCTTGACAATCCAGATCACTATACTGATCACAAATTTATTCCATTTTTTTGGTCATCATTTGTTCATCATGCTAGAAAAGACTTTGAAAATGATGATACAGCAAAAGAAGACACATCTCTCAAAATTGCATTGATTAAAAAGAAAGGCAGAATTCTGGGTTTATCTCCTGTATTTGATTATATCTATCGCTCGCCAGAGCTTGAACATATCTCACTTTATGATTGGATTACACAATACAAAAGAATGAAAATAAAGAAGATTACAAAAGCCAAAAAGGATAAAAATGATAATGATCAATATGAAGCATCATTTATAGACACTGTAGCTGATAATTCAATAGATAATGGAGCTGATGTCTCATTAGCTGAGTCAAATATTTCGCAAATAACAGATGTAACTGAAAATATTGATGAAATAGTAGTGTCTTCAACAAAAAATAGCAAATGTCAAACTTCCAAAAAATTGTCTAAAAATATGTATGAATTCTTACCAGATCATCCATTGCATGATACACATGGTTTGCATAAAATTCCACCAAATGAGAAAATTATTCCAAATTTTATAGGTGCAACTATTCCTAGATGTGATCAAGGAGACCGAGAGTTTTTCTGCTCCACCATGCTGGTGCTTTTCAAGCCATGGAGATGTGGATTAGACCTAAAGAATAAAATTGAATCATGGGATGAAGCATATGAAAACTATGCTTTTACAGAAAAACAAACTCAATTAATTAAGAATTTCAATATTAAATATGAATGTCTTGATGCACGTGATGACTACCGAGCTCAGCTTAAAGCAGGTAGTCTTACTTCAGTCATCGGAAGTTGGGAAAATGATGATGATGTTGATATAACTTGGGACAAAGGAATAGATAAGGATGATGCTGAGTTTGATGATATCCCAAAAAATATGCAACAAATTGGAAAGGTACAGCTTTCACGTAATAAAAATGCAGAGTTAATAAAAGATGTACTCTATGGCATTGGATGGAATATTGAAAAGACTAATAGCAATATGTCACAGACAATTCAGTTTGAGCCAGACAAAAAATTAACAGGATCAGAGTGGAGAGCTGAAATTATCAAAAAACACCAAGAACTTTTAGATAAAAGAAATGAGTTCAATTTTCAAAAAGTATCTGAGAAAACAGAAAACAGTGAAAACTTTTCAACCAAGAATAATCTAGTAAAAATTATTGACAAATCATATTTAGAAAAGACATATGATGCAGGCATTCACAGGTCACATATTAATAATATTATAACTAAATATAAGCTCAATACTGAACAAGAAAGAGCTTTCCGTATTGTTGCTAATCATTCAATCAATCCTCATGCTGAGCAGCTAAAAATGTATCTAGGAGGCATGGGTGGAACAGGAAAGTCACAAGTGTTAAAAGCATTGTCTCATTTTTTCCAGGAACGCAATGAATCACATCAATTTATTATTGTTGCTCCAACAGGTAGTGCTGCTGCTCTTCTTGGTGGCTCAACATACCACTCTGCATTTGGTATAAATACATTTACTGACAATGCCGGGCTTTCACAAGTACGTACACGATTAGTAGGTGTTAGGACTGTCTTTCTTGATGAAGTATCCATGCTTTCTGCATATGATCTGTATAAAATTAGTTATCAATTATGTCGAGTATTTAATATACTTGATATTCCATTTGGAGGCATAAATATGGTGTTTGCAGGAGACTTTGCTCAACTTCCACCTGCTGTGGGTGGAGAAAGTATATCTCTATATAGCCGTAAAAAGAAGCAATAGGAAAGGCCCTTTGGCATCAAGTAACAACTGTTGTAATATTAAGAGAGAATATGCGACAGAAGACCCAAAGCCCTGATGATAATAAATTTCAAACTGCACTTGAAAACATGAGGTACAATGCATGTACACCAGCAGATATTGACTTTTTAAGAACACGTGTATCTTCAAATATTCCAAAAAGACCAAATGTTTGTCATGATAAATTTCGAAATATCTCAATAATTACAGCAAGAAATATTCACAAGGATGAAATTAATAGAATTGGGGCAATACGGTTTGCTAAAGAAACTGGCCAGAAACTTACTGATTTTTTTTCAGATGATACTGTTAAACTGAAAAAAAATACTGAAACAAAATATAAATCAAAAGGTCCAATTTTAAAGCTATCAGATATCACTGATGAAATTCAAAATATGTTGTGGACTCAACTTCCATCAACTACTGATAAAAATATTTCAGGTAAGTTATCATTATGCATTGGACTTCCAATTATGATTCGGAGTAACTTTGCAACAGAACTCTGTATAACCAAAGGTCAAGAAGGTTTTGTACATGGTTGGCAAACAAAATTAGGCTCTAGAAATCAACCAGTACTGGATACCTTATTTGTGAAATTAAAGAATCCTCCTTCTATAGTACAATTTGAAGGACTGCCTGAAAATGTTGTACCTTTATCACCTTCAACAAATATTATACAAGCTGCACTTCCAGATGATCATAGTATATTTGTATCTAGAACCCAGGTTGAAGTCCTAGTAAATTTTGCAATGACAGATTTTGGGTCACAAGGAAAAACTCGTCCAGAAAATGTTGCTGATTTAAATAATTTGCGAACTCATCAAGCCTACTATACTGCCTTGTCTCGGAGTGCTACTGCAGAGGGTACAGTAATATTGCAAGGTTTTTCACCACAAAAGATTATGGGTGGAGCATCAGGTGCTCTTCGTCAGGAATTTAGAGAGCTAGAACTTCTAGATGAGATCACAACTCAGCGATATAATGGCAAATTATCTGTAACTGTTACTGGAGAAACAAGAAATGAACTGATTAAAACCTTTAGACATTGGAAGGGTAAAAATTATATTCCATCAAAGGTACATTCTGCAATTCGTTGGTCCAAAAAAGATCCTCTGCTAGAGTCAGAGATACAGGATTTACCATGGAAGATTATAGAAAAAAAGAAAAAAGGCAAAAAAGAAAAGACAACCTTGGTGGAAGAGTCTCCTGAAGTTGAACCAATTATAGCAGTCCCTCCTGCCAAATTTATAATGGATAAATCATCAGACAAATCTAAAAAGCACAACCTTAGTGCCTCTACTGGTAATTCCCCTGAAAATTCTCCTAGTAAACAAGTAATTCATAAAAAACCTAACACAAATATATCAGCCATTACACACAATAATTATCATCCTAATTTTACACCCCTTGGTTTGCAATGGAGTCAAAATAGTTGTGGTTTTGATTCTGTGTTTACAGTACTTTATTCAATTTGGAATATGAACCCTAATGAATGGTCAGAAAAATTGCATGCTTTAGATAATGAGCTTCTTACCTTTTTAATAAATGGTTTTCAAAAGGTATTTAGTAATGAAGAAGTGTTTGAGACAATCAGAGACCAGTTCAGATTTAAAATTCAAACATATAGTCATGGTCAGTTCAGATTTGGAAGATTTATAACAGTTACCTCTCTTTGTGAGGCAATTTTAGCTACATCTCATTTACTTTCTTGGAACTGTGTTTATGATTGCTCCAATGGTCACCATAGAAGGGGTATTGGATCTTATTCAAGTATGATATCCGCAGGTATAATCAGACATAATTCTATTAAAAATTGGATTAATAATCCTAGAGAATGCTCTGAGACAATTTGTAGACTGTGCGGTGAAAACACATTTGCTACCTATCAATTTAATATACTCCCTGATGTGCTTGTATTTGATTTTGGTGGTATAAAGTTGGTAATTAATTTTTCTATTAATGTGTCTTTCAATAATAGTCAGTACAAATACAAGTTAGCTGGCATTATTTATTTTGGCAGTAATCATTTTACTTCTCGTATTATTACACAAAATGGTCAAATTTGGTTTCATGATGGAATTACAACTGGCCAACAACTGGAATATGAAGGTACATGGGATCATGTTAGGGACAATTTAAATTTGTATAGATGTGGAGGTAAAAAGGCAATATTAGCTTTCTACACAAGGGCAACATAATTATTTAGACAAGAACAAAGGGAAAACGGACTCGTACATGCCATGCGTAAGCAGTGGCCCACCTTACAAGTTAGTTTCTCATACGAATGCGGAATGGTGGAACTCACTTGGCCATAGCGTCGGACCAGCCTAGAAATAGACACTGCATTCAGATGCGATACGAGGCCACTTTACAGGTATTATTTACCTTCTCCCATCCCAAAGGATTCCAGCGTTTGCAGGCAACGCCCTGTACCGCCACCCGTCATGCGATTGGTAACTCCGTGCGTCATCTCATGGGTCACAATATCGTTCTCGAGGGCGCCATCCCGATTGGGCTGCACACCTATGAACATCCAGCTCCATGCGCCATTAAGCCGATAATCCTGTTACTCACAGTAGTAAAATTCCAAATATACATTCCTGCTTCGCTTTTAACGTGAAGGTTTACGAAAAGGCCTCGAAGACGTACTCATGCGCCCTGATTGTCCACTTGGAAAAGAAGTCAGCTAAATTTGAAAAATGCTGGACTGCATAAATGCGCACTTACTCTGGAGGTGTCGTGAAGTCAGCGTTATTGATGCTGGAGCTATCTTGGACAGAAATCGAGACAGAATCATTCTGAGCACCGCCTTTACCGAAGTTATTGCTCTGGAAATTAAAAGAAGACTATGGAGATTGGGCGTATGTATGTAAGTGATGGGCTATATATATTGCATATTTCTTAAGAATTTACCTCTGTGAAACCATATCTTGACAAATTTCAGTCGTAAATATGAATGTCTTCCAAAGCTAAAGACTAAGAGCGCACCTGTATGTAAGGTCGTGCATAGTGTTCACGATATAGAATGCATTGACCCGAGCAACATCGATGTTGCCCTGAACAGTGGGGTCCAAAGTTGGGTCCTGAGGATAATTGAATACGAGTTGAGCAGCGCTTTCGATCGAAGGTGAAGCAGCAGTGCCCTTGAAGGAAAATGCATTATTTCCGCTGGCCACGGAACGTGGTAAGATGGTGGCCTCCTGCATGAAACGCGCGTTTAATCACTTACACCGTGGTACTAAAGAGTAAACCGATAGGTTAGCTAGATAGCCTTCGATAGAAAAGTGTAACAGTAAATATTTACGTGAAATTAGTGGTGCCATTAGAATGCCACCCCAGTGGCGAGGACGCAAGGTCTTGGGGGTCCGTCAAAGTTTGAAAGCCTTCGACAAGCGTCTCTTCCTGGATTGGCAAAACGGTATACTATCCAAATTGGAATCGCCGTCATGAGAGGGAACGAAGACAAAATTATGCACGAAGACCTACGCTCGCCTGCGCGACGAAGTCCGTCACTGACACGAGTTCGCCTGAATGCGCATCGACAAACGCCTCATACCACGTTCCGGTAGTTTCATTCTGTATTTGAACGACGTGAGTTAGAACGGCTGTGTTGTCGGGTTTGGCGAAGAACTCGATAGTAGTTGGGTGATTGTTGTACTGCCCATCAAGTTTGGCTTCGGCAACTGATATCGCAGAAGGGAGACTGATGGATGGAGTTGACGGTGCGGTAGTATCTTTAAAAGCAAAAAATCAGGTTAATTACTCTGTAGATTATCTGTTGTGAGATGAGATATACTAGGAGTAATGAATGATGAGCCAAATGATACGACCTGAAGAAAGCCATGAGTACAATATCACATGCAAGAGGCTTGTGATGCGTGTACCTTTTTATTGTTGTTGAAGGCAACGTTTGCCACGGCGTTTGCAAATGGGACACCCTCCTATAGGGCAAAATGCAGTCGTGCTCGGGTGCTAAACTAACTTTGACATGCGACTTACATGGGTTTGGGTAAGAAAAGCGTGCTGAGCAACGTCTCCCGCGAAGCCCGATTTAAATACAATGCTGCTTGTATCTTTAGAGATGTGAGAGGCAGCGAAGGCGATTGCAGCATCTGACAAAGAGAATGTATCCCGTTTCGAAAGAGGATGGTCGATGCCTTCAGCGAACGTCTAGATGTGTCTCAGGTCAATAAACTTTAGTCGAGGGTGGATTGGCGAAGACAAAAACTTCAAAGGTGCTCGGTGGGTGGTATGCCTCGACGTGGACCCCAGAGCCTATTTTGATTAACCGACGCGTTGCACGCTGCAGAGCCCCATTGACTTGAGGTTCACGATCCATTATAGCATGCGTTGCATAATGCGGAGAGGTCTCAGCAAATCGACTGGAAGCGAGGCCATTAGAGGCAACGACAAAGAGTATGAGCACCGCCGTCAAGAGTTCGTGAAGGGAAGGCATTGCAGGAACGCGGAGGTTGAAGAATGGCAACGGCTTTGAGGGTCTTTATACCCAAAGCAACCAAGAACGGCCATCCCCCCTGCACATTTTGCTTTGTTGAGCGGTGAGAACAGTGAGGTCCCGTGGTCGCGGGGATGACCAGCTTCAGGAGTTTGTATTTGGCTCGACGTGATTAATCCCGACTAACGGCAACCCACAGCTGTCGCAACCGACTAGAAGTGATCCGAATGAACGCGCTATTTTTACTCCCGACGAGTAACCTTGGGGTAACCACAAGAGAGAGAGGAGCAAGGACCCAATCACACCAGATTCTATGGACTTCGATCACAAGTTCTCCGAAAGATCGTTTTTGCGTTTGGAGGAGCGACCGAGTACCCAAGGTATGGCAAGTCTGCTAGGTTTGTCAACGGTAATCAGCTGTCAAAAGGAAACAAAACATAGTGGACACACATGCGGATATCGCAGCAAGCATTGCGATGGCATCCAATATCAGGTCCATATTCCAGATACTACCGCAGCGCACATCCCGTGGGCCAACACTGAATTTTTGTGAAAGTGAAGTTGAATGCTTGCTTCAAGTTTGTAGAAATACAGTGTCATTCCATATGACTCTATGCACTTCAACTCTGAACGGTACCCAGTTTCTTTCAATGCGAGAGGGTCCAGCCTGCAGAGAACAAACGCGTAAGCTGGCTGCATTAAGTATTCAAGGTTTCCCAGGAACGTGGTTTTCGGAAATTTCAGGCAATATTTCGCACGTGGAGATGAAAAGGAAGGCTCGGCGGATCCATTAAATAAGTGGGACGCAGAGGGATAGATTTATATGTATAATGTTTTGTTTCCATTTTTTTGTTAGTACGTCGTGATTAGGGTTGCTGACAAATATATTTCCACGGTTCTTCCCTTAAAATATGTAACGAAACGAACAACACAAAATTCTCAACCACCATCATCATCGAGCAGCGAGCGCATCTTGTTGCACCGACTAGACGTTCCTCCGAATGCAGTACCTGTCATGATCAGTTTACCTCCAGGCCATGACCGAGATTCCCACTTAGCTCGCCTACCAGCCCAGGTCGTCGAATTCCCCCGGCTTTGTTTTTTGATTTACAACATACCTGGCATCGGATATTCTGAATGCAAAGTTGCTGCGCAAGACGAGGGTTTTGAAGGTACGTGTCATATTTTCCTCGAACTCTCTTCCATCCTTCCTTTCTTCCCATGATGCATTCAGAATATATTTGCTACTTCAGAGGGCTTCAGCTCAATGAGACTATATTTTCCACCAAGATCTCTGACTTTTTCCTAGTCTTTTTATTGGTTTTCTGAAGAATTTTCATTGATGCATTTTATCTTCAGATTTAAGACATAGTTCTCCAGACAGCTATCGGTATACAATGCTGTGCACAGATTCTCCGACGGCATCGTTAGGAATTTTTTGGTACGTAGACGAAGGTATTGATGTTATGTGGTATGAATCAATCACGCGTTCGCGTGTTTTTATTGAAATTTTTCCAATATACGGTTCCATAATTAGATACCTGAAATACAATCCTGTTACAACCCAAAGGAAGAGAATTGGGAAAGGACCTCCAGAACACGTTTCGCATTAGACAGTGACGCAAGCCGGTGGCAGTAGGAAACTATTGGTGTGGTTAGCAGCGCCAACACCCAATCCTCGACTGCCGAAGGCTTCCCAGAGCAGACACGCATTGGCGCCTCCAAAGCGATTAACATCGGCTTGGAGCCAGGCATCACGAGCGCTCACGACTGGATGACCATATTTGAGTCAGATATCTGGAGCACTAGCCGTCAGGAAATCACAATACTCACATGTGGGGTTGCATGGCTGAATGGCAAGAGAGTCGATGAAAAGGTGGAGGAACACGACGTTGCCTTCCGACGTAGTGGGATCGGTCCGAGCAGTTGCAGAAAAACCATGCGCGTTAACGAGATTGGCGTAGACATTAAAGAGCATGTTCGCCCAAATCTCGCCAATAGCTAAGCACGAAGGATAATAGTTAGTCGCAAAATATTGTGTCATATTGAAGCCGCTCACCGTGGACTTCCGTGCGAGTCTGAAGGTCGGAGTACTGCAGGGGGTTGATAGTTCTGTCGATAAAAATATAAGACATGCGCTTCTTATCGAAATAGGAGCTTGTCTTACGCATTGGTGGAGTAGGGATGGGTACGAATACCGGCAGGGTTATTCGTAACGTATTGTCCCAGAACGAAATCGGGAGTGGCGGCAGATGTTTGCTCATTCCAACTGAAAATTCGAAGTTAAGCAACTGGTCAACAGCAGGGTGAAGCGTGTAGAGCTCACATGGCCATAGTATCGGACCAACCTAGGAATACTCCATGTCAGATTATACATCTGGGCGAAATTACTTATGGAACTTACCCTCTCCCATTCCGCCGGCTTCCGTTGTTTGGAGGCAACGCCCCGTACCACCGCCAGTCATTCGGTTCGTAACACCGTGCGTCATTTCATGGGTGACGATATCATTCTCAAGAGCACCATCGCGCATAGGCTAAATGGATGAAAACTTAGCGACACTCGCCATGACATCACAAGTCTGTTACTCACGGATGTTGAAGTCCACAAGAACATCCCTATATAATACGGTTAAAAAATTCTTCGAAGCGAATCAGTACCAACGTACTCATTCGCCCTGATGTCCCACTGGGATGAATCACGTTAGCCTGGTATTGTGATGGTTTATTGCTGGTAATTACTTACTCGGCGGGGGTTGCGAAGTCTGCGTTATTAGTACCGGCTGCATCTTGGACTGAAATAGTGACCCGATCATTTCCAACACCTCCGTTGCCGAAGTTGTTGTTCTGGAAATTGAACGAGGACTAGAGACATAATATTAAGAATGAAAATGAGCGGAATCTTTTTGAGTTCAACTGATAAGTAAATACCTCAGTGAATCCATATCTGGAGGAATGATCATTAATAAAGTATACTTCAAACGAGGTAATTAACGTACTTGTAGGTAAGGTCGTGCATGGTATTGACGACATAGAATGCATTGACTCGAGCGGCATCAAGATTTGATTGTACGGTAGGGGCAATGGTCGGGTCTTGTTTGAAAATGAAGTTCAACCCATTAGAGCTTTCGCTTGTGGTGTTAGCTTGGCTGGCCTTGAAAGAGATAGCGTTATTTCCTCTACAGAGTTGTGAGATATTCTCGGAGAAAATATTAATAGATGGTATTTCACTTACGCGGTTTCACTGCATGCGAATCAAAATAGTGGAAGAGTCAGCGGCGTATCGCATAACCCGAAATAACGAGCTCTCACGTTGTATTCACGGTGCCTGTAGAATGCCATCCTAGAGGCGAAGACGTGAGGTCTTCTGGATCAGTCAAAACTTGAAAGCCTTGCGTCAGGATTTCTTCCTGCATCGGTAGCACGAGGTACTGTTAAATATCGGCACAATCATCGTGAGAAGTCAACAGGAAAAATAGATCGCATCGGAAGAAAAAGACGAACAGAAGCTTGCGTTACAAAGTTTGTCACCGACACAAGTTCACCCGAGTGCGCGTCCACAAAAGCTTCGAACCAAGCGCCGGTGGCATCATTCTGAATCTGAATGACGTAGGTCAGGACGGCGGTGTTATCTGGCTTGGCGAAAAATTCGACTGTCGGTGGATAGTTGTTGAACGATCCGTTGAGAGCCTTCTCCGCGGTAGATGTCGCAGAAGTGAGGGAAATCCCCGGAGTATTTTCTGCAATACTCGCTGAATGGGCAAAGAGTCAATCAGTCATCGGTAATTCAGGAGAATTACGGGGGCCCGCGTACTAAGGTTCACGAACGATGAACCGAAAGACACGACCTAAAAACATAGTATTAGTTGGTCATCTAATATGGTCACGAGAACCTGTACTTGGTTATCCTTGTTGAATGCTACATTGGCGACAGCATTCGAGAACGGGACCCCATCCTAAGAAGGTGGAATTAGGAAGCTCGGAGGAGTTTTCCCAAAGAAGACCCGCGACATACATGGACTTGGGTGAGAAACGCGTGGTCGGAGACTTCTCCTGAGAATCCGGATGTATAAGCCACTGTGCTTGCGCCTGTAGAGAGACGAGAACAAAGAAAGGCTATTGCGGCGTCTTCCAAGTTGAATTGGGATCGTTTGGAGAGTGGATGGTCAATTCCTGTATCAAACGTCTGGGGGAATCGTTCATCAGTAAGGTAGGAAAAGGGGGAACACGAAACGAACTTCAAAGGTGCTGGTCGGGTGGAATGACTCGATATGGAGACCAGAGCCTATAGAAATTGAGCGGCGAGTCGCATGAGTCAGAGGCGAAGCAAAACCAAGTGAGGCGCAAGCAACAGCCAAGAGAGCAGTCTTCAAGAGCTTGAGAAAGGAAGGCATCGCGGTTAAACTCGAACACGAATGCTAGAATAAAACTCTACCTTAGAAGCATTTATATATTTCCAAGAGCTTATCGCATGCTAATACCCTACGTCCACATGAAACGTGTCGAAAAGATGCGATCGCGGGTAGACATCGTCGAAGCCACGAGAGGTCGCATGCTCGATGCTGACGGCGTTTTCGATGCCTCTGAGCTGGCTATTCTATCTATATTCACCGACAGGCATCCGCTGCAAAATGCCTTGGCGAGGGAAGATGGGCTATTTTTATGCTTGATAAGCAAACGTGGACCAGAAACACAGAAGGTATGAATCCACGGGTCAAGGTACATCATCTATCGAAACCCCAAGGATTCAGCAAAAACGGGAAAACATAACGAAGAAGAAGACGCACTGCTCGAGAGCAGACCGGGAAAGAGAAAACATCCCAGACTTGAGTAAATCCAGCTGCCTGAACGCTTATTAAGGCGGAGTAGTACTTATATTATTCCGAGTGGCAATCCATTGGAACAGAACAGAGGAGAGCTCGCTTTATCTTGTGCGAATCGTGAACTTGATTTTTTTTGGCGTACAATCAATTATCAGTCATGCCATTCGGTGATAGGATTCTTCTGTGGTCACTCACAATGGTTTTCTAGCGTTTTTGGAACATTTATCCGCAGTATTAGAGTTGGGGATTAGACTCTGGTTCAGAAATAGGTAAGCCACATGGACTTGCCATCATCCATGTCCCCAACTGTGAAGGAATGAACGTCATGCTGACCTTGCACACACCCCGGGCTCTTCTTAAAAGCGAGTCACGAAATGTAGTACCACACTTTGGAATCTGTTTTCGAGCAGGACTTCCGTGAGTAAGAGCCTAGGCATAGCCTCTGCAAGTCGCGTTGTTGGCAAGTTGTTTGGCTGAATTTCTCTACGCATGACTTTCGACTGAAATTAGAAAGATAGAAAATTTCCGAACAATTATTCCGGTGCTTCCGCGCAAGTTCTCCACATGTTTTTCTGCTTTCGAGGGGTTCGTGATCAGCTGGTAGTGGAAGCGGTTAAAACTTAAAGTGAGCGAACCGCGGACGCCAGGCACGGCCCGCAGGTGTTTAAAAAGGGCACGTGATATGAAATTATGAATAGGTTTTCTGGGTCACGTAACTTTTTCTTGAACAAACATGGTGGACGACGGCGAGCCCACAAGCATTGTCGAGCACATAAATCAAGGTGTCGGACCTTCATTATGTGAACTATACCAGAAAAATATTAACGGTTGAAAGCCGTAGCAACGTGACAACACGAAGCGAACGAATCTCTGGATTGGTGACAACATCTTAGTGGATGCGGCGAGCTTCACCGAACGACAAACAATAACTTCGCAGCAGGTATGCACTTCTGGTCCGTGTTAATTACATTCACAAAATGGTAACCATTCCTACAGTCTCATTATTTGCCGGCTTTGACTGAGAATGACGAGTGAACGCTTGGCCCATGGCCCGTTTTGGCCACAGCTTGAAAATGTGTTGTGCCACTCGAGTGCACAAGGGCCAAAATGGACCACACGCTTTGGTATAAAGGCAGGCTATTTGAACGATTCCACTTTATATCATCGCTCACGACTATAAACCCACTTACAGTTTCTCATCGAAAACTTCTAATGGCCTCTCTCAGAATGCGCTTTCCTATCTGCTCCATCCGCGATATCGAACAAACTGCTTTCATGCTCGTGAACACCATCCTGTCGCGCAAGGAGACCTTGGGCGCTGTCGTGGAATACATCCTTGCCACCGCGGTCTCACAGATCGAATACACGCGTAGTTTGGCGATCGTTGTGAAGCTAATGGTAGATGACCTTCAGTGGAGGAACACCGACCTCCACATCACGTTCCAAGACGAAATTACGGATTTGGCGCAGGCGACGTATCTTGAATACTGGTCGGTGAGTTAGCTCTTTTTCGTATTCACTTTGTGGCCCCGCCTCATACCGGGTCTTCCATGTACAGGAGATTCTAGGCTGTGTTCCGAAAGGAAGTAGTGAATCCTCACTGCTAGATTCAGTAGAGCCTCTCGCCATCAGCGCGTTCATCGGCGACCTTGCTTCATTCGGATTGCTATCCTTTGGTCTTTTCGAAGCATCCGTAAAGTTCCTAATGAACAGGATGAAGAGCAGGCACCACCTTCGATGCCTCCGCATGCTGTTCTCGAGGGGTGGTGCTTACCACCGATCTGAATTGACGCCTGCCTTCCTCAGCGATTGTTTGGATGTTGTCAGGACGCGTTGTGTTCAATTCTTTGGACACTTCACTGTCGTAAGTGCCACAATCATCCCTGTACGCAATGAGTTCCCTCTGACGCACAAGTCTCTTTTTCGTCCTCATCTAGGAAGAGCATATGCTAAAGGAACTCATCAATGATCTCATCGACCGTGAGCCCCATGAGTACTACCCCCAATACTTTGATCGACGGTTGGACCTCGAAGAGGTGTTGATGGCATCCGTGTGCCCCGTCAAACGATCAGCCAGCCCAGATATCGACGAATTTGCTATCGCGCCTTCTCTATCGACTGCTAACTCGCACTCTCGGTCTTGGGCTGCATCTGCAGCGAGCTTGGACTCAGTCGACGTTAAGGAGGTCACGAACCCTACGGGAGAATCCATTCTTCAGCACCCTGTGCCCGTCCGTCCCTATATTATTGGGTGATTTTGGCAGCTGCCCTGCTCTCGTCAATTCTCCTACACATATTCTGTTTCATTTACCTCGGATACATGCCTCATAATAAACATATACCGTGCATCTCAATGTACCTACCATCACTATTTGCTTTTCATGTACATTAATGTCTGTGCTTGTTTTTTTGTCGTCTCAATTCCCCGCCTATCCTTGTTGCTGTGTAACACTGCTTTCAAAAATGGACATTACATATAGTATACTCGTTCAATCTGCATAAACTATCCGTCTGATATTGGCTCCCAAAATATTATTGTTACAAGATCTGAAATCCTCCTTGGCTCGTTCTACTTCATGTCGCTGGGATATCCTTTATCCATTGCAATTAGTATATCAGTGATCTCTCCAGTAGTTGGGTCCATAGTCCAAAGTGAGCTCCGTGTTCGGTCTGATGTCTGTCACTTCACGATTTCGAATGGGGGCAGGAAAGAAATCACATTCCAAAATTTCAGTTTGTATAACCTTCGAGCGAGTCATGGAGGGCTAAGTAGTACTTACGTGCGTATATGACGATCCGGTGAACACCATTCACATGCAGAGCTACATATGATCATGCCATCCAATTGTCCCATAGTAAGTCAAGGTCTAAAGTTAAAGGTGAGGCAGAAGTGTTTGGTACTTACTCAGTGCGCTGCAGTTGGGCTCCTTAGGCTTAGAGTCATTGAGGTAGCGCGTCTCGTTCCCTATGTTCCATGAATCCAGGAGGACGGACGGGGCATTTGCTTGTATGTTATCCGTTGTAAGGCCAAAGGTGTAGTTGAGGCCAGTGTGTTTCTGCATCCTGAAAGCGATGAGCATCTCTGAATCAGATGCGCCGCGATTACAAGGGATGAGAGCAGGCGCTCACGGTCCTAGATAGCTTCCAATGTTGTCTTTGGCCATCTCGCCGGTATATTCTGTCGTAGGTCGAGGAGATGAGTGATTAATAAGGGGTGATAGATAGTGAGGCAAAGGACTGACCCCCGATATAAGATCCTTTGCGGATAGAACTTGTAGCGAAGGCGCCTAATCCAAAGGCACTTTCTTGGATGCGAATTTGCTAGATAAATAACGAACATGTTGGTACGGTGAGCGAAGGAAATTTTTGAAAGGTGTACCACGAAGCGGCCCTTCTGCAGATCCGTATTTTGACATTTCACTTTATGGGCGCCTAAGACTCGCAACTTAATACATAAAGAATATGGCTGAAAACCAATGGGAGACTTGCTTCTGATTACCAAAGTGGGTATATTAGAACGGCAGCCAGAACGTGAACGTGAAGCATTAATGCTTACCGGGCATCGCATCCTCTGCACAGCTCCGGATCGCACTCCCGGTTAAGTCTCCTGCACTCACAACTCCTCAGATCGACACAGCACGGCGTGGATTTGTTGCCACGGTGGCCGCATCTGCAGCCCTTATACCTGATCTCACCTAGTAATAGATTCGTAGTTGTAGCATCTTGCTTTCTTGACATTTAGACAGAGAACACTTACATTTCTTCGAACATCGGCAGCTGCGCTGACACCGTTGTCTGTTGTGATAGCAAGCACAGTCGGAGAACTGGTTGCACGCGCCGAGGTGATAGCAAGGGTCCACTCTAATCCGTTGATAAATGGTGTGAATCGTAACAGTGGTCGGATAGAGAGAAACTTACGCGGTGATCAGCACGTCTTCTGTTTCTTCCACTAAATAACAGAAGGTTTGTGAGAAATTGTTTTGTATGGTAAATGACATTGGTGACTGACAGAATAGGATTTCTTTCAATGGCACACGGCTTTCCTCGTGATCGCCAGTGGCTATGTCTTCGTCTTTGAAGAAATTTAAGCGTTCTACGTACATCTTCATGGTTAAGTTGAGATAAGATTTATCACGACTATAGGTGGAGATTAATACCTCTACGCATGGCTTTCTGCAGATAACAGCCAAATCGCACGGGCTGGTATCCGGAGCGAGCTTCATGACACTTTTGAAAAGAGAACTGTCGGCTTTGTCCCAATGATTATTAGTCTGCCAGCGAATTGTGAGCTCATCCGATGAGAAATCATACTAAGTGAATTAGTACCATGTTTATATTATCGGGCTCTATGGATTTGTAACAGTCCTTTTTGCACGGCGTTCCTCCCGCCGATTTTATCATGTCCGCTGTGAGCGTAGGCTTTGGAGGAAAGACGGGGTTGATGACTTTATGGATGCCGCAGGACGTATGTAGGCAGTTCAGGTTTGGACAGAAGGATATCAAATCCTTGGTGACGTTTTGGTAGAGATCGAGATCCGGATCGACCCAGTTGGTGCGGAGATGCTGCAGCTCGTTCGTCTGCGAACCCGGCCACCAGGCGTAATCGCTATCAATAGATAAGAGAGATAGAAGGGAAGATGCTTTCTGGAGTCCTTACCGTTGAGCAGAATACCAAATCAATCCTTCGCTATTGGTTTCTCGCAGTCGAAAGGTCAAAATACCGAGATTGTCAATCTCGTCGAAGGTGAAATTATGTTTAAAGTGAAGACGACGAGCGACTTCGATCTGTATCATTTCCACTAAGAATAATTTTTTTAGATCATGAGAGAGATATCATAAAGATCCACGTTGGAATACTGACAATCGGGATCTGGGAACTCGTTCTGCCACATAAAATCCTCGAAGTGAGTGAGGTATGTGTCGAGGTCAAATTTTTCATCGTCAGCGAAAGGAGCGAATCGCGCCCGCACATGCGGTTCCCCAATAACTGTCACATTTTTAGATGATGGTGTGCAGGCGCTATATCGCGGGTATGGTGACATGGGACCCGCAACGAAAGGCTCGCAGGAAACTGTTGTTGTATACCGTTTATAGCCGCCAGGTTCCATGTCCACAATCGTGAACCACTCTGAGTCCTCATTTCCTGCCGCAGAAGTGTTTCGATAGTTATCAGTCAGAGGCTCAGGTAGAGGAGGTGGTCGAACAAAAGATTCTCTAGAGAGTCGAGAGAGGGTCGTCAGACAGTGTTCTTGTTCCCAGACATAGAATTCTTTCCAGAGATCGCGGTATACGCGATAAGCTGTCTCGTTGCGCTCAACGACCTCCTCAAACCATTGGAAGTCGTCTTCAAGTTGGTCTTCAGATGGGCTTGCAGGAGGCGGCGATCCAAGCGTCTCGTCATCCGAATCCATTTTATCGCGCAATAGAACCAGCCTATCAAAAAGCAAGCAGATCCACCAAGAGTCTCGAGACTGAGCGCTCTGAGCTCCGAGTAAGAGAACAAGGAAAGCCTGAGGACGCGGCTCGAAATGGTGAACCACGAAGGCGGGCTTGCTGAGTCATCAAGTTCTCGGCAACGTCGCGCACAACGTCTCCAGTTCTTGGTTCACAACCTCCACGACAACATGGCCGAGAAGACGAATTCCAATATGCTGTTCGCGAATTTCAACCAGGACTTCTCGTAAGTTGTCGTTACAAACTTTCTTTCATCCTAGCTCATGTTTCACAGGTGTATTTCGGTTGGGACACGGAAAGGGTATAGCGTCACCAATTGCGATCCATTTGGGAGGGTATACACGATGAGTATGGCCTAGAACCACGACTTATTGGCTATGTTGCTGAGTCTTTGATATCATTAGACGATGGTGCACGAGGAATTGTGGAAATGCTGTTCTGCACGTCGTTAATCGTCCTGGTCGGCGCTGCTGATCAACCACAATCAAGTCCACGGAAACTGCAGATTGTGAACACCAAAGTGAGTTCGCAGGACGTTGCCCACATCTTATGGCAGACCCGTAAACTCATCACTAGAATATTTCAAGCGCCAATCCATGATCTGCGAGCTCCTGTTTCCGTCGTCCATTCTCGCCGTCAAGCTGAACCGCAAGTCGCTCGTTATCGTGTTGGAAATGGAGATATATATCTACGATATCTCAAATATGCGACTATTACACGTCATCGAGACGACGCCTAACCCTGAAGGTCCGTCATGTTCACAGATGGCTATTAAGACGAATAACCAACCTTTGCAGCGATATGTGCTCTTTCCCCTCGGCGGACAGCTCCTATCTCGCTTATCCATCACCCGTGCCCTCTCCTTCATCCCCACTGGCAACAGCCGGCCATCCGCAGCCTCCGCCTCGGCGTCCACCTCCTCCGCACCTGCATCCCAAAACCAATCCGGAGATGTCTTCTATTCTCCACCCGCTCTCTGACCGTCGCCAACGTCATCCAGGCGCACAAAGCGCCCCTCTCCTTCCTCTCCATAACTCTACTGGCACACTACTGGCCACGTCCTCCGAGAAAGGCACCGTCATCCGTGTGTGGAGCATCCCAGGCGCGGAGAAGCTGTACCAGTTCCGACGGGGCACGCGAGAGACGCGGATATACTCGATGAACTTTAATTGGTGTCGACGCTGCTGGCAGTAAGCTCCGCACACGACACGGTGCACATCTTCAAGCTTGGCAGCACGTTGGGCAGCGGCAAGGCCAGCGCGGCATCTAGCGTGGCTGACGGCGCCGTCAGCCCGCCGGAATCGGTAGATGGGACAACACAAGACTTGGTGGGTGGTATGAGGCGTTTATAGAGAAGAAGAAGGGCAGTAGTGTTTCGTACGTGCAGACCTTGATTAATGTAAGGCGAACTCGAACTGACGTTGGGCGGAATAGGTCTAGTCTGAGGCGGAGATCGATGCAGGTGACGAAGAGCCTCACACATTCGATGGGAGGGTACTGCCGAACACGTTGACGGAAATGTGGGAGCCCTCACGCGACTTTGCATTTCTGCGGCTGCCCACGAGCGGGGCAAGGAGCATCGTCGCTCTTTCTGGGTGCGTTTATTTCCTTACAGTCGCTGATTGATTTTTTTGGGCTGATAGCACCAATGACGCAGCACGATGCCACACGTTATGGTGCTCTCCTCCGAAGGATATTTTTATTTGTACAGTATTGACCTGGAGAAAGGCGGAGAGTGTTCATTGATGAAACAATACAAGTGTGTTGCTTGGTTTTCCTTTGAGGGTGACCTCTTATACTAACTCGTTTGTTTTGCCCTTTCGCTTTCACAGCTTGCTTGATTCCGGAGATGAGTCGAGTGGTTTGGCGGATTAGGGCTGGACGCTTATTACCTACACAACCCACTGCGACCCCCCTGCGCGTCTACTGTATGTTGACGTAGCTGGGAACGAGCGAGCACCGATCATCGACGTTGAGGGTGTAACGATGCTCAAGACAACCCAGTTCAACCTTGCCATTCCTACTTTGTTATTCCTAGTTGCCCATTTCATCGAGGGTCCATGTACTACGTATGTGCGTGTAGTACATGGGCCCTCGGTGAAATGGTGAATGTCCGAATCATCTAGCACTGTAACATTTACCACATCGTAGTCGCGTGCGGCGGCGTCCACAACCGTAGTAGTTAGTCATTTATAAATTGGTTCGGCACCCACAGGTCGAGTCAGAGTTCTTCAGGGCTAGTTCGAAGAGTCATAAGTATAGTCCACGATTGTGGTGATGTTGCCTGACCCACAACCACCATCACCATAAAAAGCCCAGTGCCACGATTCCAGACGAACGCCCACCATACTTCCCTGTCTCTTGCCTTGCAGGGGCTTGTACCCATCCACCTTCGCATCTGGTCGAACCAGACTTTTCTCAGGTTCTTCACATCTACGCCCATTTGCTTGAAGAAGAAAAAGAAAGTCGTACAAAAACAGCTCAAACTCAACGTCGTGAAAGTTCTCAAACCACCGACGAGCCCAGTCATTGAAAATCGCGTCTTTACGAGCTCCAACACAGCTTCTACCGGTCTCACAACATCAGCCAGTTATTCCAATATGGCTCCTAGACAATCGAGCGAGGACTCGGACCTCATCGCGTCTCTGCATGCGATATCCGCCAAATCTCCAAAGCTGGTCAAGGCGTCTGTGTACCCCGCGCCCGCCGACCCCTCAATCCAAGTACGCAGCTGGAAAATGAATGAGTTCAAGTACTATGATATTCCATCGCCCTTCCCTACCCTCGCGAGAGGTCTGTTCACGAGGGAAGTCACGGAGGATGGTGGTGCTCAAGAAGGAGCTGAGGCCGAGGGGACAAGGGACGAAGAAGCACAAGCAATACCAGATCGTCGTACGCGGATACGACAAATTCTTCAATATTGCGGAAGTGCCTTGGACTACGGTGCGTTTTTACCTCTTCGATGGCTTTTTAAAATTTCGTGTGGTAGCTAACAAACTATATATAGTGGGCGTCCATTGAGGAACATACAGCGCCTCCGTATACCCTATCTCTCAAATCGAATGGCTGCATCATCTTCATCGCCGCCCTGACGCCAACGAAGCTCCTTGTTACCTCAAAGCATTCGCTCGGACCCGTGGCAGGACAGCCGCTCAGCCATGCGCAAGCCGGCGAGGCGTGGTTGCGCAAGTACCTTGATAAAGTGGGAAAGAAGGAGGAAGATCTGGCGGCAACGCTGTGGGAGAAGAACTGGACCGCCATTGCTGAGGTATGCGAAACCTTTATTCTGTCTTACTTTCTTTGAAACTTTTGCTTATGTTGATTATATTATATCGTAGTTATGCGACGACTCCTTCGAGGAACACGTCCTCGCGTATCCGCCAGAGAAGACCGGGCTGCACCTCCACGGCCTGAACCTCCGCTCCAAAGCATTCGAGACGATGCCCGCCGAAATCGTCGACGAGTTCGCAGAGGTGTGGGGGTTCATCAAGACGCCTCACACCACACTCAACTCGATCCAGGAGGTTAGGGACTTCACCACTGCTTGCGCCGAGTCGGGCGAATGGAACGGCGAGGCCGTCGAGGGCTTCGTTGTGCGGACCCACGTTACCGAGCCGCCGACCTCCGGGCGCGGTGGAGACAAGGGAAAGGACAAGGAGACTGCGCCGGGACAAGGTGTCAGCCGTTCTCCGTACAAAGCCGGCTCCTCGTTCTTCTTCAAGGTCAAGTTCGACGAGCCGTACATGATGTACCGCGACTGGCGCGAGGTAACCAAGGCACTGCTCTCCGCCCACGCCAAGGGGCCCATGAACGCGTCCATGCTCCCGAAGTCGAAGATGAAAAGAGCGGAGACCAAGCTGTACGTGAAGTGGGTCATACAGGAGATCAAGCGCGACCCGGCGGCGTTTGCGCAGTATGCGAAGGGCAAAGGCATCATTGCGACGCGGGAGAGGTATTTGAAGTGGTTGAAGTCGGAGAAGGGAGAACATGACTTGCAGGAGGTGCAGAAGGAAGAGGAGCAGACGAAAGGGATTTTTGGGAAGACGATCATCGTTCCTGTGGCTATTCCTGGGTGTGGTAAGTGTTGAAAGTGTCTTGCCGGCTGGTCGACGTGTGTTGACTGACTTTCTTGCTTGCAGGTAAAACGGCTGTGTCTGTGGCTCTGGCTCATCTTTTCGGCTTTGGACACACGCAGAGCGACGACGTACATGCAAAAAAACCTGCTCCTATATTTATCAAGAACGTCATGAACTTGCTGGATAAGTACAACGTGGTTATTGCTGACAAGTACGTCTTCTGCGCTCTTTTCACTATCGATTCTAATTTTGATTTATTTTACGAACATAGGAACAACCACCTCAAGCAACATCGAAAAGCTCTGCGGGACGCCACCGCCGACATGTCGCCTCCTGTTCGCCTCCTCGCCCTCAACTGGGCCCTAGACAAGCCCCCAGCAACCGTGCATCGTATCTGCGGAGACCGCGTCCAGGAGCGCGGGGATAATCACCAGACCCTGCGCGCGGACCCCTCTTCCTCCAAATCCCACGAAGAGGTCATCTGGATGTTCATCAACACCACGGAAGAGCTGACTCCGAGCGAGGTGGACAACATCATCGAGATGGACATCGAGGAAGGGCTGGAGGCCGCTGTGCGGCGCGCGGTCAAGGGCTGCGTGGAGGTCCTGGGGCTGGAGCAGCCGAGCGAGGAGAAGATTGCGGAGGCGCTGGAGGTTGTGCAGGGGTACGCGCCTGCGGTGAAGAAGCCGGATGAGCCGAAGGACTCGAAGAAGAAGGCGGAGAAGACGCCGCGGTACTTTGGCTTGCTGCCTGAGGTGGGCTTGGTGGCATTGCTCGACGAGCGGCTGTCGCAGGACGACGTGGACAAGGACATGCGGGACTTCTGGGCCATGCTCAAGGCGGAGGAACGCGTCATCAAAATGCCGCACGTCACGATCGTGCACAAGAACTCGATGGACACGGAACGCGCTCTGTGGGACAGGTGCGCGGCGTTGCACGCGATGCCCATACCGCCCGTGTTCAAGGGCAAGCTCGGCAGTGTCGTCTTCAACCGGCGAGTGATGGCGGTCACGGTTGAGGATTTCGCGTTGGAGACGCCTGGGGATGCACAGGCGCAGGAGGGCCAGGAGTTCGTGTCGAAGCTGCCGCATGAGATTCGTGAGAGGCTACACATTACGGTGGGAACGAGGGCCAATATACAGCCTGTCGAGGCGAAGGCGATGGTGGAGACGTGGCGAGCGGAGGGTCCTAACCCTGATCTCATGGCCGTAGGGCTTAAGGGCAAGAACGTGCTCGGCAGGGTGAAGGGGTTGTATGGCTGAATGACGACCCACCGAGTTCGTGAAAATTTCTTTTTGCTATCGTTGTAACTTTCCTTGAGATGGGAGTCGCCAAACTTTTGTTGTCTTATTTATTATTATTCCTCTCTTTCTCGCATCCACTGGTACATTTACCTTGCATTTACCTCCACTCTTCCACATCCCCGTTCGTCAAAAACCAACGCACAATTGCACACAATCCATTGTAACATACAATCCACCATTCAAGCCCCCACCCCCCATACATACTTAACTGAATGCAGAACTTGGAACTCGTAACGCAATGTGGCGCGAAACATGATAAGATCGATAGAGATGTAGGTTGCTGAAAACGCACTACCTAGCTCTTTGGTCAGATACCAAGTCGCCATTTTGAATCTTATAATATTATTCAATGCAGGTACTTAGAGCAATGGTAACCAGAAGAAATGAAAGCCAGCAAAACAAATGCGATGGGAATATCACAAACATTGTCTATCTACAATCCTTCGCACTGTCAGCAGAATATTTCAAGATTCAATGGTAGCTTCTTCAATGAGCCTGGCAGCATTCGAATCTCTTATAGTGACCACACAAGGGAATGGGTCAGGTTTCCTGCAGATGGAAGAAGGTAGCCTCAATCAGCGGACAGAACGCGAGTAGTATCAGAAACGACGCAAACGTACCCAACGAAGCTAGGATAATTCGGAACGGGAGTGATCTCCTTCCCAAACTCATCTTTAGCCTTTCGTATGTCAAACGTCGCAATCAAGCTCGCGATGACAAGCCAAATCTGCTGGTCCGCAAAGAACTGGCCGACGCACACCCTCCGACCAAACCCAAATATGAAGTTTCTCGGATCGATCTCTTTGGCGCGTTCCTCGCTCAAACCAAGGAACCGTTCAGGTTTGAAATCGAACGGTTTTGGGTACATTTCATCGTTGTGCGTCATAGACCAGATATTTGGATGGATGATCGTTCCAGCTGGGATGAGGTAGCCGTCATATTCGTCATCGACGAGAATTTGGTGCGAGGGTGCTAGGATTAAAGGTATCAGGCTTGTGCATGGAACATCGCATCAATAGACTTCTTACACAGCGGCGCAGCAGGATTCCAACGCAGAACCTCTTTCACCAAGGCATCGATGTAAGGCAGCTCCTCTCTGTCGGTAAAGGTGGGAAGGCGCCCTGTCCCAACAATTCGATCAATTTCTTCCCGAGCTGCTTTGTATACGTCGGGGAACAGGGTGCTGGCGAGGAAGAACGAGCTGAAGATAGAATACGTCTATCGATCTGTTAGTCGGACGAAAGCGCCAAAAAATAATAACTCGACTAACTGAGTCGGTTCCAGCTTTGAAAAGAAAAGATATCAGGTTTATGCTTTCAGAGGCAAGAGCACAGGCGGGACTTACCGGCATACAGCACAGCTGAAGTTTCTTTGATGACCTGTTCTTTCTCTTTAGGAACTTCGGCCCCTCCAAATTCTTCAAATAGCCGCGTAACGTAGCAGGCAGCAGCGTTTCCAGCGAGCTACGAAAGAGTTATTGGTGGATGCGAAGATATAGAGAGAATGATGACGCTTACCCAGCGATCTTTCGTGTTTTTGAATGGTCCTTCGAGGATCTGAGTGCAATGCTTTTTTCCCGCCTCTGCGAATCTCTTGAATCGAGCACCAGGGAACCAGGACGGCACTGCATAAGACCGGAAAATTTGAGTTGGAGTCAAATGTATCTGCTTGGATAAAAATCCGAACCATATCTCACTGTCAACCTCGATTAGAAGGAGATACGGGTATAAATGGAGTATGTCTTACAAATGGGGAGTTTGTCGACCATGAACCCGATGCCCTGAGACGTGATGAGAGCATCAATAGCTTTCTTGACCACAGGCATATAATCGTCTTTCTCCTTCAGGTCGTAACCGTACGTGCTGATCCGCAGGCACATCCATGCCTCAGTGAAGATCCATAGTGTATCGGAATCAGCACTACACTCACAATTTCATGATCGCAGATCCCGTGAGACTGTATCAGGATTGTCAGCTGCCTCGCCCAACAACAGATTGAACGAAATGACGTACTGTTCAACTCGATAGAGCCAATCGCTCGGATTCACTACCATCTTTTTCAGGAATTTGGTTGTTGCGTCCTGTTGCAGCTGGCGCCATTCTCGAACGGCACGATTGTTGAGGTTTTGGTGCATGACCCGTCTGTGCTCCTTCCATTTGGCCCCATAGTTGTAGAACGTCATGTTGAATCCCCACCCGATCCTTCAGGGACGTGGGACGTCAATTCATGAGCAGACTTTCAATTCACGCAGAAAAATGAACTCACAAATCAATCATAACACTCCGTGGCCTATCAGAATAAAGAAGCGAACGTTTGTCCAGAAGCGCAAATGCGATCTTGGGGTCGTTGAGAACGATGAATTTCGTTCGAAAGATCGTGAAATATATTAGACCACCTATTGAATGGAAAGTAGGCATGCATGTCAGGCCAGAATTAACGTCAATATTCAGAGTAACTTGCCATATTTCTTGCCCCAGTTATGGAACTCTACCCAAGGTTTTTCGTGCGGAATGTCTCTGGCGTTGCCGTATATAAACTGAGGTTTAGGTCCAGGAGGAAGGGGGAGGTTACGCCCAGCCCGCCCAAAAGCCCTAGAAAGGATCAAGTAGGCGATAACCGCGGCTCCAAATGTGATGGTCACTGTGGATATCATGACTGACAAGAGCAGGATGCTGTCAGTGGAGGTGCGATAGTAAGTAAAGCAAAGTGCGAGGGAGATTCGAGCTTACAGCACGCGCAGATCACATATATGTGATAGGGCTTTTGTGCTTCTTTCGCCGGGTCTGGCCTGTACAGACATCGTTAACTTGTTTCCCCATTTCCTGGCCAACTCCCTCGAATCCGAGCGAAAGTTGAAGTTCTCAATCAATTAGGTGACCTGGGAAATTGATAGGTGTCGAAGAGCAGAAAAAATTAAAATAAAATAAAAACTCGCTCGAAGGTAGTTGTCACCGACATGATTCTTGCGTTCCGCACGCGCATTAGTTTTCGCAGATGTCGGTCTGAAAGTTCCGGGAGACGAGTAGATGGCTATCTACAACGCCCGATATCCGATGGCCGACGTGCCATGGCAAAAGCGATTCATCTTGTTCTGATTGAGCTATACTTTGACTTGCGTGTAATCCGTTCCTAACGTGTGTAAAAGAAGTACGGTAAGTTGTTAACATGTGGGTGTAATTTGAAATAGAATTTACTACCTTTCGGAATAAAGTTATCTATCTCGATACGTGCGGAACGGCCCCGAATGGGGACCGCAAGAAAGGAAAACTTTGAAGATCTGTCCAAGGAAGAGAGTGATTGTCAGACAAGTTGTCAACGAAGTGGAAGGGGATTCGGGATGTTTATAGGCAAATTGGGTAGGGTGTAGATGCAATTTTCCGCAGCACAGTTGGTACATGACCCATGGGTCAAGGTACAAACCTTGTGATTCGCGGACAGTTGCGGTCCTTCCTGAGATATGGATGACAGTAACTGGATGATATATTTATCTGTAATAAAGATGTTTGAGGCAAGGATCAAAGGAGTAGGGATGACGCGAGGTATCAGGATCCCAACCTTGAGGTGAGCGAGCGTAGAGTGGCCGATGCGTCGATGCGACGTGGCACGGGCGCCGGTGAAGGCTTGCTGTAAAAGGGCAATGGCGTGGGAATGTCACATCACGCGTTGTTACCTCACCCTGAGCCAATAGGCGCCTAAGACTCTGAGACGCGCGGCGCTGGGCGCACACACTTCTTTTCCTCTCTGCCTCTACGGTCAGGTCAAACCCGATGAAACCACATTCTCTGCTCCAGCACACGATTACTGAGATGCTAAGTGCCGTTTTAGGTTTTATTCAATGCAGTCAATGCAGGTATAGAAATGGTAGACGGAAAGAAACTTTGAAAGGCAAAAGAAAAGCGATAGGAATATCGCTGTCTATCTACAAACCTTCACGCTACGATGAGCTGAATATTTCAAGATTCAACGGTCGCTTGTTCAATGAGCCTGGCAGCGTTTGAGTCTCTTACAGTGACGACGCAAGGGAACCGGTCAGGTTTCCTGTGGAAGAAAAGAGCGTCAATCAGGCGGCAGACTAATATAAAAAACGACGCAAACGTACCCAACGAAGCCAGGATAATTCGGAACGGGAGTGATCTCCTTCCCAAATTCACCTTTAGCCTTGCCTATGTCAAACGTCGCAATCAAGCACGCGACGACGAGCCAAATCTGTTGGTCCGCAAAGAACTGGCCGACGCACACCCGCCGCCCAAACCCGAAGACGAAGTTTCTCGGATCGATCTCCTTGGCGCGTTCCTCGCTCAAACCAAGGAACCGTTCAGGTTTGAAGTCGAAGGGTTTCGGGTATATTTCGTCGTTATGCGTCATAGACCAGATGTTCGGATGGATGATCGTTCCCGCTGGGATGAGGTGGCCTTCATATTCATCGTCCACGAGAATTTGGTGCGAGGGTGCTAGGATTTCACAATGTCAAGCTCGTACATGGAACATTGCATCAGTGGACTTCTTACCCAGAGGCGCAGCAGGATTCCAACGAAGAAGCTCTTTCACCAAGGCATCGATGTAAGGCAACGACTCCCTGTCAGCAAAGGTGGGAAGGCGTCCTGTCCCAACAACTCGATCGATTTCTTCTCGCGCCGCCTTCTGTACTTCGGGGAACAGGGTGCAGGCGAGGAAGAACGAGCTTAAGATAGAATACGTCTATCGATCTGTTAGTCGGATAAAACACCAAAAAATACTGACTCGACTAACTGAGTCGGTTCCAGCTTTGAAAAGAAAAGATTTCAGATTTGCGCCGGCAGAGGCAACAACACAGGGGAGGACTTACCAGCGTATAGCACGGCCGAAGTTTCTTTGATGACCCGTTCTTTCTCTTTAGGAACTTCGGCCCCTCCGAATTCTTCAAATAGCCGCGTAACATAGCAAGCCGCAGCGTTTCCAGCAATCTGCGAAAGTATTATTGTTCGTTGTTATTGGTGGATGCCAAGATCTGGAGAGAATGATGACCGCTTACCCAGCGATCTTTCGTGTTTTTGAACGGTCCTTCGAGGATCTGAGTGCAATACTTCTTTCCTGCCTCTGCGAATCTCTTGAACCGAGCACCGGGGAACCAGGATGGCACTACACAAGAAGAGAAGGTTTGGGTTGAAGTTAAGCATATTTACTTGGGTAAGATTCCTAACCATATCTCACTGTCGACGTCGGTTAGGAGGAGATATCAGTCTAGTTCAAATAACAGTGTCTTACAGATGGGAAGTTTATCGACCAGAAACCCGATTCCCTGAGACGTGGTGAGAGCATCAATGGCTTTTTTGACCACAGGCATGTAATTGTCTTTCTCCTTCAGGTCGTAACCGTATGTGCTGATCCGCAGGTACATCCATGCATCAGTGTAAGGTCTATAGTGTATTGGAATCAGCAATACGCTCACAATTTCATGATCGCTGATCCCGTGAGACTGTATCAGAGTTGTCAGCTTCCTCGCTCAGCAACAGCAAATTGACGTACTGTTCAATTCGATAGAGCCAATCGTTGGGATTCACTACCATCTTCTTGAGGAATTTAGTCGTTACGTCCTGTTGTAGCTGGCGCCATTCTCGAACAGCGCGATTGTTCAGGTTTTGGTGCATGGCCCGTCGGTGTTCCTTCCATTTTTCCCCATAGTTGTAGAACGTCATGTTGAATCCCCACCCGAGCCTTTAGAAAAGTGGGAGGTGAATTCATTAGTAGTCTTTCGATTCACGCAAAAAAGAACTCACAAGTCAATCATGACACTCCGCGGCCTATCAGAGTAAATAAGCGAACGTTTGTCCAGAAGCTCAAACGCAATCTTGTGGTCGTTGATAACCATGAATTTCGTTCGAAAGATCGTGAAATATATTAGACCACCTATTGAATGGCGAGGCGTGCATGTCAGGCCAGGAATTGACGTTGATATCAGAGTAACTTGCCATATTTCTTGCCCCAGTTATGGAACTCTACCCATGGCCTTTGGTGCGGAATGTCTCTGGCGTTGCCGTATATAAACTGGGGTTTAGGTCCAGGAGGAAGGGGGAGGTTACGCCCAGCCCGCCCAAAAGACCTGGAAAGGATCAAGTAGGCGATAACCGCAGCAGAAAATGTGATAGTCACTGTGGATATCATGACTGACAAGAGCAGGGAGCTGTCAGTGGAGGTGCGACAGTAAGTAATTGTCAAGTGCAGGAAGATTCAAGCATACAGCACGTATATATAGTGGAATTTCCCTTCTACGTCGTTAACTTGTTTCCGGTATGTCGCCCCAACTCACTCGACTCGAAGTAGAATTCTCCGTCAACTAGCTGACCTGAGAACCTTGTATTATTCGTTGTCGAAGGTCATGAGGGCTTCACCTGGCTCCACCAAAAAAAAGAAGCTCACTCGAACGTACTTAGCTTTTCGGCAACATGACGACGCGTCCAAATTTTCGGATTTTTCCAGATCTCAAATATGGTCTGAAAGTCCTGTGAGAGAGGTAGGTGGATATCTCTGCTTCTCGGCGAGATTTGGTTGGTTGGGGTGGGATGCCGTTCAATCTCGCTCGGCGGAAAGTGCAAATAGCCTCTAATCTTCTACGATTTCCGACGCCCGCCGCCACGTGTGAGGCCAAAAGTTGTTCATCTCAGTTTGTCTTGTTCACCTATGCTTGATTGACGTGGGTGTAATCCGTTTCTACCCGTGCACTAGAAAATTGTCGTTAGCATCTGGGTGCGAATTGAAATAGACTTTGCTACTTTGCGGCATTTGTGGATTTCTATACGTGGGGAACGGAGATAGCAAGAAAGGCGTAGAGTGGTTGACGTGGTACTAGAGCATGTCGTTCCATGTACATACTAGTGAAGAATCGATGTTGAGGACAAGTCTGGACAACGGGACAGGAAATTGAGGAATTGTAATGTCACGTGCTATTACCATCCACTTCGGACACTGCCACTAACCCTGAGAAAACAAGGGCGCCTTAATGTTGCCTTAATGTCCAGTACTTTGCCAGTACGACTCTGGAACGGGCGGTGCACACCTCGGTGGAGTTCATACTGAGGTCAATGACACTCAGATGGGCTTATTTGGAGTGACCAATTTCAACCCAGCCTCAGTCAGTGATCAAAATTGAATTGCTATAGGTGCTCTCAGGCTGGGAAGCTGTCTTTTCCAAGTCATTTCTTCATCGCTATTACGACATTTTTTTTGGTCCATAGGTCTTTCATTATTTTCTACTATCTATTCCTCTTCTTCTGATAACTCTAAAGTCAGCAGCGCTAGGTTCGTTTCTCCTATGGGCTGTACAAAGTCACATCGAATTAATCAAACCACATTCCGCCATCCACGTTAATCGTTTGTCCTAAATTTGCAATCTATAGTGAGCCACCTTCCGCGGTATCGAAAGAACTTACCGGTGATAAATGACGCCTTTTCAGAGACAAGGAACGCAACGGTATCTGCGATCTCTTCTGGTCTTCCAAATCGTTTAAACTGCGTAGTTGACCTCATCTAGGGAGTTATTACGATTCGAGTGGTACGACAGTCACCACTAATATTGCTCATGTAAAGGCTTACATGTTCTCGGAATTCGCCCGGTTTCATACCAAGGATCTCTTGCGCTCTTTTGTCTGCCCCTTCCACTAAGTTGACTTTGACTTAGTCATTGAAAAATGACGAGAGGTAGGCGGACGTACGCATGGGAGTATCCGTCGGGCCTGGTGCGTAGCCATTCACCCGGATTCCATGCTGAGCCCACTCGGCTGCAGCAACTTGTGTCAACGCCCGCTGAGCAAACTTACTCGCCCCGTATGTGCCAAGAAGCGCTACACCTGATGAAAGATGATATTCAGCGAAATGCAAAGTAAGGTGAATGTCGATGGGAATCACTCTTTTTCCCAGATATAGAGCAAGCCCCGACAATTCGACCTTTGATTCCACGTTCTATCATACTTTTGGCGGCTTCGCGATAACAAAGAAATGCTCCTGTGAATTGACATCGAAGACCCCTTGCCATTCATGGAGTGTTGCTGATTCTCTGGCGTAAGTTCTCCCAGTCATAGTTAGAATCAAGATCCTACGCACTGTCGAGAAGGAGGTCATAACGGAACGACCGGCATTGGCTACCATCTATCACAAAAAGAAATCGGCCTATCAGATCCTGGAATGTCAATTTATTATTATACAAAACTTACCACATCAAGACCCCCAAGTTGCTCCACCGCAGCTTGTACAAGCGCTTTCACCTGGTCCTCCTTACTGACATCGACTTCGAAACTGATCGCCTTGCGCCCAGTTGTGGCCTGGACCCGGTCAACAACGGCGTCTATAGAAGAGCGCTGGTGGGGGAGGTCCGCCACCACGACGTCGTATCCATCAGCGGCAAGGCGAAGGGCTATGGCTTTCCCAATACCATCTGCAGCTCCAGTGATTATAGCAACTTGTTGAACAGACATGATCGAATAGAACTGTGTATTTGACAAAGGAAGGGAGGTAAAGACTATGTACCTTTTAAAC
>JADNRV010000309.1:0-56900 GCA_015499995.1 Flammula alnicola
TAGATCAATTGGTAATGGGAAACATTTCTCTGCTACATCTTTGCTACAACATTAAGCTGAGAACCTGTATCAATAATTGCTGTTAGAACATTTTACCATGTCGGATTTTAACTTGATCAGAACTTCATCATTCTTTTGAATCTTTGATCCGTCACGGCTATATTTGCCTAAGTCAGTTGCAATTTCATTTACAGATAATTTAGTCACATTCTTTGACTTGATTACTTCTTGAAGCGTAGAGGAAAGTTCTCGGGAGGATCCTAATATTTTTCGTAATGGTAGTGCAATTTCAGTATCAAGAATTTCTTGAACTATTGCCTTCGTATCTACCTGTGCAGATAATTCTGATTGTCGAGGGCCTCCTTTAGGTTTGTCTGAATTTTCCTTATTTTCTGTTGCTTGATTCTCTTGATTTCGCTTATGGAAAGACTCTATATCTTTTGTAGTCGGTGTGGTTTAGCTGGTTTAGCTGCTAGTTCATGCCTAGATATATCTTCAGGAAAGCAAACTTTGCGGACATCAATAGGAATAGGATCAGGGGGTAAGGGTAATTCTTTAATGGAGGATGGGATAGGATTAGGTTTCGAAGAAGGTTTCGGAAATGGTTTCGGAACTGAATTTGGAGGCTTATTTGTAGATTCGGTAATGGGATTTCCTGATGATCGTCCACGCCTAGGTGGGGGCCATACTCCTTCAAATGAGGGTTTCGAAGGGACTTTAGATACCTCTTTTCGTGCTTGTGTAGTTCGCTTATTGGATCTTTCAGCAGGATACACAAAAGGTATTTCTTCCAAGTCACTATCTGAGTCAATGTCCATGGCTGCATAAATAGGTTTGGATGGTGTAACAGTCTGATTCACATAGTTCCAACCTGATTCATTATCCTCAACTTCTGATTCTACGTCTGAGTCTTCATCTTCAGTGCTAGAGAGATCATTGTAAAATTGAGCAACATCTCTACTTTCAACAGTGACAAAATTCATTCGAGGCATCATAGCTCGCATACGTTGAACAGTTTCAACAAGACTTTCAGTCTTTCTGCGATATAAAGGTTGTCCATTATTCATAAAGAATTTTCGAGTATTAGGATCATACTGGACAATTCCTGTGTGGACTAATTCTGCCATTTTTGGACATTCACCTAACATATGATTTGGATCAAAGCATCCAAAACATCTGTATTCGATAGGTTTTTCCATTTGGGGTTGTGGAGCATTTCGATACATTGGTTGAGATGGATTGGGATTTCCGAGGGGAATATTATTTGGGAAGGTTGTAGTAGGCCGTGGATTGGACATTTCTCGTGTGACAACATAAGAGGTGGGTTTAAAATTCGAAATAGGCTCTTGGTATGGAACTCGACGAATACATTTCTCAGCAATGCCAGTTGTGTCCAGTTGCATTACTTTATAATATATCTGACCATATTTTGGATCATCAAGAGACATAGTGTTAAGTTGTTGAATCATACCCTCAATTTCTTCAGGAGGAGCATTGATCTTTCGCATTCGTTCTTCTTCTATTTGGGGCATTCTAAAAGGTTCAGACTTGCGTTTAGATTTCTGCTTCTTCCTTTTGAGGTGCTTTCTATGCTTTCGGTGGTGATACCTTTCACGATCAGAGTCAGAGTCAGAATCTTCAGAATCAGAACTATAGTCTGAGTCAGTATCTGAATCCTCATAATCTCTAGAGGCTCTGAGTGTTGGTGCATGTAATAACCGATCTGAGAATTTATCTCTTCGAAAGTGAGAATCTGCGACAGTGCAAACATCTTCAATAGGCCATGGCAATGAATTGTTGTGAGCTGGGTATCTGGCCCATAGCTTTAATTCTAAAGCTTTCCTGGTTTCTTCTGGTATTCCATACCAGAAATAGCCTTTCTGCTCCCAGTCAGCTAAATATCCTTTTCCTTGGAGAAAACCTGCTTGTGCAGTAAAGTCTCGGTAGTACTTTTTCCATTGGCTAAGGTTATTAAGTGGTTGTCTGCTAGTGCATTCAACATAGGTGGCAAGATCTGATGGAACATAACGAGATTCTTGGCGTTCTGCATCATAGTACTTAAGCAAGTCTGCCTCAAGTAGGGTCCAGTTAGGTAACTTAAAATGAGCTGAAGACTCAATAAAGTCTTTGACTTTCTCTGAACAGTATTCAAGTACACCTGAGCATTTGTCTGCTTCAATGATTACATGATGTTGATCAAGGAGGCGATTATAATGCTTAATAAAGCGGTCAATGTCTTTGTATTTGCCTCTAAAGGTCTTGGGAGCTTGTTTAGAACCCCTAATAGGCATGTTGTAAAGAGGAGAGATATTCATAGAAGATAGAGTAGTCATTGGGTTAGGTGATTGTGTGATTGAGTTGTTGATAGGATTAATTGATTCTGGAAGTAAATAGGATGTTGTTCCAGAGATGGGAAAGTTTAAAAGGTTGAGTGAACTTTCCAGTTCTAATTCAAGATCAGAGGTGGATGATAGTGATGGTGTTAAAGGATTTGGAGATGTAGTCAACGAATGTTCTTCGTCAGAGGAAAACACAAATTCTTCAATAGGTAAGTCTCGATAGGATTGTGGATCAGTAGAATTCATATACTACTGAGATGCTGCAAATGGAACCTAATTTCCCTCGCGGTGGGCTCCAATTATGTCAGCGTGAAAAGATGTTCACTTGGGTTTCGCCGGAATGTACTTTATTCGGGCTATTCCAATTTATTCTAGAAATTAGTTCCAAATGCAAATATCTCAACTTATGTAGTAAATGAGATAAATTAAATTTGACTTGGAGCTTAAGAGGATAGCCTGGTTGACAGTAAGTTCTTTGTAGTCAAACAAAGAGTTGTAAGATGAAAGATGTAAGATGTAAGAAGTTAATGAAGGAACTTCTTATTAGATAGACAGAGAGACGTTGAGCGTAGTTAAGTAAGAAGTAAACGATGGAACTTCTTATTAGACAGAGAGATGTAGAGCGTAGATGTAAGAAGTAAATATGAAGAGACTTCTTAATAGACAGAGAGACGTAGAGCGTAGATGTAAGAAGTGAATACGAAGGGACTTCTTAATAGACAGAGAGACGTAGAGCGTAAAGATGTAAGAAGTAAATACGAAGGGACTTCTTAATAGACAGAGAGACGTAGAGCGTAAAGACGTAAGAAGTAATACGAAGGGACTTCTTAATAGACGATAAGATGGAAGAAGTAGCGGTATACTTCTTATAAGTGACGTTAAGTAAATTCGGAAGACGATAAGACTAAAGAAGTAACGATATACTTCTTTGAATTCAATAGACGATAAGTTCAACTCTTAGTTGAACTTGTATATACAGATAGACTTAGATTCGCGCTAGTCAATTGATAACTTTAAGTGGTAATTGGTATGATGATATTTCAAGGGGAAATGGTCAGTTATTTATACTAATTCTATCTAGTGGCTGTGCTAGGACTTTAATGTGCTTTGAATAAGCGCCGAGAGTGTTATTGGTAAGATTATTACTCATCTGCACAGTTATGATTATCAAGCGTGCAGCTTTGCACAGTCAAGCTTACCAAGCCCTCAGTTATGCTTATTGAGCGCTTATCAAGCACCTGGTTATGATTACTGAGCGCTTATCAAGCACCTGGTTATGATTACTGAGCGCTTATCAAGCACATGGGTATGATTACTGAGCGCTTATCAAGCACATGGGTATGATTACTGAGTGCTTATCAAGCACATGGGTATGCTTACTGAGCGCTTAGCAACTGCTCATGGGTTACAGTTTCTTGAGCGCTTAGCAACTGCACAGTTGTGATCATTTGAGCGCTTACCGTTTGTACGGTTACAGTCATCTGAACACTGAGCAACTGCCTGGATACGGACATCGGAGCACTGAGCGACTGCATGGTTACGGTCATCTGAGCACTGAGCGATTGCGCAGATGTCTCTATGTACACATAGTATTGTTTAGGTAAATGTCCTGTCATGTGATTACAATAATATTTATTATTTTTGCTAAGTGAAGGTGAGCGGTTTGATTCAGAGTTTCACTCCAAACAAAGTCAGCGCCTGACAACGGTATTTGAATTTATTGTCTTTTCCTATATTTTCTGAGCATAGCTTTGACTTTAGGGAGAGTTGGAGCACCGTCGTGTGAAGCGCTTCTATCCGCGTGTGCAAAAGGGAAAGCATGCAAAAGGAATTGCCAAACAGGTTCAACGCGAGCGTCTTCTGCACACTCTCAACGAGCGCAATAAAGTCCCTCTCAAAAACTCCAAACCTTCAGCTACTAGCAAAGCGAACGAGGTCCTGCCCGCAACTTCACCAGATGCACACCATCACATTTCAGAAGAAGTACGGCACAAAGTACCACTGGCACAATGGCTAGGCAAGAACGAAGATGACCCTGCACTCAAGGTTCGATTTATAGACCTTTCATTCCTATTAACGATGTACTAACCAAATGGAACACAGGACTTCCTTCCTCGACTTAAGGACCATCTACTCTCGCGTCTCCTGGGTCACGAGTATGACGGTGATGAGACGGAGTTTACGCCAGCACAACGCGCAACAGTCATCATCAGCAATAATAACATCTATCGTCACCATGTTATGCGCGTTAATTACACAACTTATGACCTTCGACGGGAGCAAGATTCAATCAACCCACGTACCCACCCTGACGTCAAAGTTTTGTCTGGAGAAACTGAGGAGAATAACACAGATCCACATCCTTACTGGTATGCGCGTGTCATTGAAATTTTTCACGCCCGCGTCCTCCATGTTGGCCCATTATCTCGCTCATCACAGCCTCAACGAGTGGAATTTCTCTTCGTTCAGTGGTTTGGCCGTGACTTGGACCACCGAGCTGGCTGGAAGGCTAAGCACTTGCACCGTGTGGGCTTTGTGGCTGAAGATCAAAACCCATTCGGCTTTTTGGATCCGCTTCAAGTTGTCCGAGGGATTCATTTAATCCCTGCCTACGCCCACGGACGGACCTCAGCCGCCCTTGGTCCATCAAAGATAGCAAGACCGTTTGCTCTCACTCAAGAAGATTGGCGGTGCTATTATGTTGCTATGTGTGTCTACTATTTTTTGTGCTGTCAAACAAGTACTTATATCGCTTCATTCACTTGAATCTCTAGGTTTGTCGACCGCGATATTCTCATGAGATTCCGAGGCGGTGGAGTAGGTCACAAGTCAACGCGAGAGGCCACCAATTTCTTCAAGAACGACCGCAACAAACTCGATGTAGAGCGTCGCGGATTGGCACATCAGACCGGCGAGGATAGCGTGGCAACGGATAATGCTGCCAGAGAATCTGAAGAACATGACGCCAATGAAGACGCCGAAATGGATGGTGATGAAGAGGACGACGCACTCCCGGAACAACAAGAACTTGAAGACAGCGACGAGGAAGACGAGGAGATGGCAGACGTGGAAGACGATGACAAGGAGGAGGAGGAGGAGGAGGAGGATGGCATTGGGGGTGATGACGATGGAGAGGAGAGGGATGGACAGATGGATGAGAGAGAGGCACTCGGTTATTCAGCGCTATGAACCTTGTGGCTATCCTCATTGCTTAGTTGGTAGCCTCGCTGACCTGTCCTTCTCGATATATGTTCAATAACTAGGCCTTTCGTCTCATATATGTCAATCGAAAGAACTTGTATGAATATATGTCAAGAAAAAGAAATTTGACGTTGACACATAGGCAACAATTTATTCTACTGACCATTTATCCAGAACAAATTTATTCTAGTGCAATGTATGGCCGATGAAATTCTGCTCAAGCCACAAATCAAAGCCCCGTGGATGTATGCCAGATGTATCTTCGACAACGAGCATATCTGGCCATATATCGCGACATAAGATATATGTCACGTTACATCCATCAAAACCTCATTTATCGGACGAGCGTTTTTGCTGATGCGGTAGTCTCAAATCTCTCCTGGTCAAAGCTCTCTGTGCATAGCACAAGGTAGCACCGTCAAGTTGAACTGAATCCTCTTCGACAAATACCGTCGCAGAGCCAAGCCTCAGGTTTCGTCTTCGACACCCTTTGACTTTTAATCAACTCAATCGTTCCCCGATTCATTATCAGTTAGATTCAAGGGTGCTAATAAGCCTTAGGGAGAGTGTGTCTCAGTCTGTGGTGGTATTGGCATTGAAGAGAAGGATGGCGGAGGCGCCAGAAGATGGAGTTGTAAGGATGTCATTGCGCTGCTCGGGAGCAGAGGAACATTAGATGAAAATATAGCGATGGGTTTATCGCGGGGGGAGCAGCGTGGGAATGTCGGGCGAAAGGGCGATTTTTCGATTCTCTTTCTCCCTATTTCTCCTTCTTTTGCTCTTACAGCACAAGCAGGTTAATTGATACATTTACTCCTTTTACATCGGAACTATCATACAGGACTCGGACATCGGAAGCTGCCAATTAGGGCACATGCCAATTAGGGCACATGCCAATTAGGGCACAATCATAACGCAACACAAGATCTCCATGGTTCGAATTTCAGGGTTTTACAATTACAACATTTCTTTCTTCATTGTATGCACGTCATTTCTGATATTTCTCGCCGTCCAGAACCTTTGGTATTTAACCACCATCGCAGCTTCCCTCGGCCATCCTTCCACCGAAAGACTCGAAGCACAAGCTCTAAAGATTTTATGGGAATGAGCTATTGGATGCAAAGTACGCAAACAAGCCGGACTCACGTTGACACAGTCACTCTGTGCGATACAGAGCGTGGCTTCACCGCCTTCGCCGAACTAAGGAATGTTTTAAAACACAGACGCGAAACGTGCATGCGTCAGTTAACGACAATGCACTCCAGGCCGAAACATACGTTTGCAGAGCAGCAGACTTCACTGCCAGGACAGTCGTTGTCGTTGTTGCACTCTGCCTGCGCGGCCGCGAAACCTGCGGCACAGAGCACCATGAGGAGCAATTTGATGTTTATAATCATCTATCAAGATCGTAGTTAGCGGCATGCAAGTTTTTTCAAGATGGAGAGGAATAGAAACATACGACGAGAGGTCGTTACGATTCTGAAGTTCAAAGAGCTTCACGTCTTCGTCTTTTATACCAAAAAGCACCGGCTTACATCGGCGTAGGTGTATAACCTTTGAGAAAAAGAAGAGTCATTTTCACGGCACGTAGAGTCAAGTGAACATAGATTGAAGTATACATACGCACGTACAAACCGTGATTGGTGGACATACTGTCCAAAGTGAGTGGGGTTCATCCAAAAATACCCGTTTCGGCGATATCTCTAGTACGGCGGACACTCATGGCACTTCTACCCGTGCCGTGAAGCCTTGAGAAATGGTATTAGCATTAGCGTTGACATGCGCTTTATGTCAGTCGGTGTTTATTGATATTCTCCATAACCTGACTACATAAAAAATTCAGCAAACCGATTGTTTACCAGGATATACTAATAGATCATAAGCAACTGGATCGCTACACGATGGGTTCACGGGATCTAGGCCAGATATATCGATGCCATGATTGTCGTTGAATCCCGCTATAGATGACCGCTGGAATATGCGTGGATCCTCCGCCTATACATATCAACTCCACATCCCTCGTTAACTCCTAATTGCTAAATACTCTGGTTAATGTCAATTTTTGAGGAAAGAGAAGCCAAGCGCAAGTTATATTTAGTTTAGACGCCGGTGCGTCCATGTCAATGCTTGCCTTTCACAGTCCTTAATTTTAACGAGCCTCAAGAATACTTGTGCGCTATACAATCTTACTGAAATTACCATAATATGCACCGCCGAAACACCAATTCAAATTGTAACTTTACATCCTTTACTACATTTACAAATTCTTTCATCAATATCTGCATTTTCGGCTTGCCATTTCGCTTCTACAACGGATGAATAAAGCGCTTAACCGCCATCGCAGCTTCCCTCCGCGTTCCTTCCATTGAACGACTCGAAGCACAAGCTCTAAAGGGTTTTGCAACATACGAGTGAGTTATTAGATGAAAATTAACCAGGTAATTCAGACACACGTTAACACAAGAGCTCTGGGGGATGCAGAGAGTGGCTTGACCGCCTTCGCCGAACTAATTAAGGTGAAACATAAGTCCATGAGCGTATACATACGAAGAGGACGAACGTTTGCAGTGCAGCATACTTCGCTGCCAGGGCAATCGTTGTCGTTGTGGCACTGAGCCTGGGCAGCCGCCAGTCCTGCAACGGAGAGCACTACAAGGAACAATTTAATGTTTAGAATCATCTGGGCGTCGTCAATATGCTCTGTCAGCTTATTGATATTTCTTTGAGATTGAGAAGAGAGTAGAAAACCTACGATGAGAGCTCGTTATAATTCTGAGGATCACAGACGTTTGTGCGCCTGTCTTTTATACCAGAGAGAACCCGTTTAACGCGGCAAAGGCGTAAAGACTTTCAGCACGAAAGGACAGCTTTCTGTCTGTACTCGGCTAATGGCGGTCTCAGCGTCGTCTTGGCATTCATACATTCAGAATATGTACCCGTTCCGGCGATTTCTTCATTACCCTCAGTGAGTGGGTTGTTTCTTCATTCTCGTTGATGGAAACCTCTCTTCCGAAGAGCGACTGAAAACAATGAAGAAAAGGGTTTCTTTCAAGGAATTGACTGCCAACACATGCATCTCAATGCTACAGATATCTGACAGGAGTTGGTAGTGCAAAGTGAGTAGCGTTTAAATATAGACGCTCATCATCATAGGGCACACCATTTAAATACATGTACCGACGTTGAATGTCGAATATAAATATCAATGGAGTTGTTTAACCCATATGCAACCGCGCATGCGGTCTTATGACCAGCTCTACCTTCCGATTTTTAAAATCAATAGCGTTTGCGAGTAAGAAACCTCCGTGAAAAAAGCTGGGTGCACGAGTTATATTTGGTCTTATTCATCGGCTGTCGATATCTGCGTCCCTTAGTAAGACTATCATTCACTCTGACTATTTACATACAACTCCAACGCCGGAAGGGTAAAGGCTTTTTGACAAAAAAAGGACATTTCTCAATTTTGCTCTCTAGTTTAGTAAGGGCATGGCTGAATTGTCTTTATTAATCTAAAAATACATACTTGCTTCGGCGATTTCTCGACTACACTCGCTTCTGTCCGTAAAATGCCGCTTTCCTCGGTAACATATATTGTTATTCCTCGTTATGTTACTTGACGGCTACCTTTCCGCGAAAAAATGCAAAGCAATCAATGTAATTAACCCTCAGTAATATGAACGCCATAGGTTCTACCACTGCAGAGCGAGCCTCGATTTAGACGCCGATCAATGTATATAATATTCACACGCCATCGTGGCGCGTTGAGCGCCCGTGCCACCGTTTGCTGGCTCATAAATACTATCGCTTACGCTATGGATGTACTATGACCGGCTCCATTTTCTGATTTTCAAAATCAATTCGAGAAAGAAATGGCCGTGAAGGAAGCTGGGCCCGAGTGTGAGCTATATTTGGCTCTATTCACCAGCGGTCATTTGACTTTACTTTGCTTAAGGACCACTGTTTGCGGAGAGAACTAAGAATCAGAAAATCACACAGGTAAACATTCCAAGTTATGGTTTCTCCCTTCTTAGTACTTCTCGCTTCCTAGGTTATACTGTGCCGAATGAAAAGCGTGACCTTTCGTCCATGATCGGAAGGCCACTTTGCCGTCGTGCAAGCGCTCTGGTTCCCCACAGACCTATCCCACCTCGCTTTGTTACGCCGTTTCTTCTACGCCTTCGCCGGCAATGCAACAGGAACAATAGTAATGCAGCGAGGAAATAGAGGGCTACGACAGCTGTTGTCAATGCAATTGGAAGGACACGAGTAGACGTAGATTTTCCAGAAGTTACGGCTTGACCTGTACTAATCGGAGAGAAATATTAATATGCTTAGTCGTGAGGCTCATAGGTATATGACATAGACGCAATTCACCTCGTTGAAGAGGCGGTATTATCTGCTCTACCGCCTGTCGTGCCCGTAATCGTGATACTTGACCTGGAATTCTGAGCGGACACACCGATTCCAGGGAGAACGGACGAGGTCATTGGAAATATCGACACAGGTCCAGGTCTCGACACAGGTCCAGGTCCCGAGAAAGGAGGTTGTATCTGTATGTACTCGTGAAGAATCCTTGAGTCCACGGTATACGACAGTCACTGACCGGTGTTATCGACGCGCCTCCAGTCTGTTGCAGCGGCGGCGTTGTTGATATCGAGACTACTGAAGAAGCCTGCGGCATACGTTGTGATATGCCATCCGCAGTTCCTTCGGGGTCACTAATGGCGGTAGTTGCAGATGATAGCATCACTACGACGCCGGAGGCGACAGAGCTAGGAGGGATAATTTGAGCAAGGCCTAACGTGGTGACCTGTAACCCAAGATATCAGTCTGATTCCAATCTGAGAGCAAGGTAGAGAGGCACGCTCACTAAAGGTGTCGATTGCGATGTACGAGACTGAGAGGTCTGCGATTAGGGTACATGCTGTGCATCGCCCGCGAAACCGGGTTGGGAGATGGTCAAAATGATCTAGAATAAAACGTTGAAAATTTACCACACGTCGTAACTATGTGGCATAGAAATACAGCTCTCACTGTGGTGGTAAATTGCACAGTTGTAATCTCCGCATTCCTATCCTTAAAATTGAGTGAAGGCATGATTACCGACTCCTGTACAATCGCCCATACAAAGGATTAGCTGATTTTACAACAGTGCTATATGACACGAAAACTCGCAGAATTTGAGATAGACACTCCTGGCGGTATTGACAACATGGTTCCCAGTGTCCCAGGAACCTTAAATGCTTGAGGTATCTGTGGCTGTTCGACATAAGTGAAAGTTGCGAGGAGATAGGTAGAGCCTGCTCTCAACTAGAGACGTAGTTTGCAGGGTTCTTGCTTGCAAGCTTGTTGAAATGAGGGCACCGGGCTCAGCGGTTTCCAACTGAGAGCTATTCGCTATCAGACAGGGCTCAAGCATGGTGGGTATAGTAATGTCATTGACGAAAGACATGTTTTGGAAGAGTCGCCTCGTTATCAAGTCTGTTAAAAGGTGATGTGAGTTAAAGATTGCATTGTGGACATATCGGAACGTACGATATATTCCGTGGTGGGTTCTCCCGGAGTTTCGATGAATTTCACCTATCTTTTGGATCAAGCACAAAAAACGAGAGAGAGAGTGCCTATCGCTCATCCCACTCTTATCCAGAACATCGTATGCTGTTCCTCGTCAATCGACTACCTATCTCACTGAAAAAGCATCGGGTTGTCGAGGTGAACTGATGTTATTCAACTGCGTTCCGACCGACCTTCAAGATAGCGGCGAGCTCGACAGGCCGTTTCCAGCAAATATGATCGGCAACCGTCTGATTTCTGACTTCATCGGCGGTTAGAGTGTGCGGAAATGAAACACTTACCAATGATTCTCCCAAATCCTGGTGACTGTTCGAGATCTCGCATGGATGAAGGGCATATGACCAAGACATTGCGCATGATAACCAACTTGGAAGGGCGTAGAGTCAACGACTTGGTGACGGAACGAGTCTGGCCGACCCATAGGAAATTATTGGAAGTTGTTTTGGGAAGTTGGCTACTGAGCACTGAGTGTCCTTGCGACATCAAGTGAGATGATGCAGGTGGCGATGAGAATTATATGGACTTACTATTGCCCGAGCCATTTATTGAGACTCAAACGACGACTGAGCACTGAGCACTGAGCAACGAGGTTCCATGCTTCCAAGGCAACTATTCAAGGGAGAGCCTTGGCTCATCATGATGCAGATTGTGAGCTAAGAATACGAATTTGTCGGGGGAGCTCCGTTCGATAGCCAGGTCTGGTGTCTGGTGAGAACCTGGTTGCCATGCGCGGGTCGGGGGAGCGAATTACTTGCATCATCAGGGAGATTGACAAATATTTAACGGGCTCTATTCCATCATTTCTCAAGTAAGATGCAAACAATGTGGTGAGAGGAGTTGGGGAGGGCCCGGGGCGAACGTTGGGCTGCGGTCAGAATTGCTTGTATTTGTTTGTCAGTACCTTCCGCGGAGTTTCCGCATGCTGTACTGCTACGTTTTAACGTTTAACGTTTAACTCTCATCTAGACATGCATAAATCCTTGCTAAAAGATTTATCCAGCTGGATTCCCCACGGCGCTTCAGGTGTCCCCAGCTACCCCCACGTTAAAGATCCTCGTCGGACAAAGGTCCGCCTGTCCATTTCATGACTGGTGTAACTCAAGAACACTAAAAATCGATGTTTACAGGGTTTAAATGCAGACATGTCTCGTCCACGACTTACGGGCATTCATCTCCTGCCATACGAGATATTGTCTAATATATTTCTAGAATGCCTCCCAAAAGAACCCCTGGATCAGAAACAGCCAGATGCAACGCGAGCACCCATGCTCATCTGCCACGTTTGCTCCAGTTGGCGACTTGTGGCTCTCACTACGCCACAACTTTGGGCACACATCTACCATAAATGCCTTATCCCAAGCAAAATACCTTTGAGGGACATCCTGAAGAAAGGCGTCCGGGAGCGAGACGTCGAATTCTTATGCTGGTGGCTCGCTAACGTAAAGCCATTCTCTCCTTTCATACGCCTGGAATTCGAATGGTCAGATTCCATCGGGGGTGGTGATTTACGGGGTTGGCCGGCCTCCTTTGGAGTTGACAATATCGAATCCATCATCCGCATTTTGTCTTCCGCTCGATATCTCGACATCAACAGACTGTGCGCGGCTGCCCTCCGTGCGTATACCCGTCGACCGGACAAGTGGATCTTGGTGAATTGTCCGAATCTGGAAACTCTCCTCATTCGGGATATCCCATATCATCATCGCCAGCAAGCTCAAATGCATCTCTCCGAATCGCTGGAAGTTATACTACCCATCAAGCCCATTCAACCTTCAATTCGGAGACTCTTTCTCGATCGATTCAACATCTACCTTCCAGATGTAATGGACTTGCTATCATGGTCACGCTTAACCCACCTATGCCTCTCGGAGATCACAATACAAACTGGGACATGGTTTACACTCATTCGCGAATGTACGAGCCTCGAGGTGGGGCAGTTCTACCTTCGGATGGATTATGACCAGCACGGCGCTCCCCCACCCCTTGTAACATCGCTTCCACGCCTACGCCAACTTCATATGATGTGGCACGGGCATATCGACCATCCACGGATATTCGAAAACCTCCAACTCGCATCATTGGCTTCATTGCGCATCGATACATATTTGACAATTCCGGGCCTTTATATCCTCCTGCAATCGACTCCGTCACTTAAGGAGCTCCATTTGGGACCGAACACGCCATGGGTCCCGACTTTCAATCGGCATTTGCGGTTCCCAGGACCAGACGGAGGGGTGGAGCCGCTTTCACTACATGCTCCCCACCTCGAATACCTCCTTATTCAGCTCGATAAGGAGAGCGCCTCTACTTACGCCAGCGTCATGCAATGGGTCGAGAAAGTGTTGAAAAGCGGATGGCTTCAGCTCGGCAAAGCAACGAATATCATCAAACGCCTAGAGCTCAGCGCCGAGAATTTGGGAAGCTCTTGCTGGGATTTGGAGACGTTCGCGGGCGACATGGGGCTTTTCAACGTTGAAGGTGTGGATATCGTTGTGAGGGATGCAGGTGCTCCGATGATATGGGGTACGCGATCTTCCTACGAGAAAGGGCTGGATAGATGTTTCGATAATATGCAGTTCTCATATATTGCCTAGAATATTTTATCTCCCCTGATCTGAGAAAACAAACATACTACGACCACTTGCATATGTACGTATATAATGTACGACTATATAGAGGTATCGCTTTGCAATGAATAATATTATCTCGACCGACTACGCCCTATCATCACACACCGACCTCTCGGATAGGCATTCCTGAGACGACGACGGTGCCACTGGGTATTGTTGGAACCGCAGTAATCGAGCCCAAGATGGTGCCCAGTTCGCAAGCAGTTTCCAGCACGGTCGAAATCTCTTCGGGTATAAGCAAGGTAAACCAGCACCGGACCTTATTATGTATCTTTCGGAGTCTATTCTAAACGACACTTTTCTAGATAGAGAACACCTCCACGACGAGCACGATAACCGTAAGTGTTTTCTCCAATAAATCAGAGAGCAGCTCACATTCGACGTGAATCTATCCTTTCAGGATCCAGCTACTCTATTCAACGGATGTTTTCGACACGCAGTCAGTCAGTTATCATCACAGTAATAGCCATATCATCGGTGGTGATTGCTATTGTCCTTGGGTCAATTACCTTCTATCGCTTTCATCGTATAAGAGAGCGCCGTGAAGACGGGAAGCGGCTCGAAAGGGCCGAAAGAGACGACTCGAATCTTCGCGTAGTTGAACAGTACCTGAGGCTTCCACTGCTGTTGGAATATGTATTCAGCATAGAAATCTGACAGAGTCGATGCAGTAGTGTTCGACAGGTGTGGGTCGTTGAGATAACGACGTGGGTCAACCGTCACACACTGTCCACATCTTGATCTGATCTGATCTAATCTAATCTAATCTATACGAACACTGGCAGAGGAGAGGGAAAAGGGCCTTAGCCACGAAGAAAAACTGAGAATACAAAGCTCAGCGCTCAGAGGTCACCGGTCAATATTCAATATTCAATGTCATACATCTAAAGTACATGTTTTATATCCAGCACTAGTCATACATCTACATAAATATAAGTATATCCGTCTCCGCGCACCTACAACAAATCGTACACCCAACCACCACCCAACCACTTCACACGCCAACCTCACATGTTCCACCACCGCACCGGTGCCCCCTCGCCCGCGCCCCCACCTTCTACCCGCACGCCCAGCTTCGCCATCTCCCCCTTTTTTTCATCCAAGACGACACAACACGACCCGAAATACACATCGCGGATCGAAACGCCCTGCGCTTTGCGCCAGCGCAGGAACGCAACGAGGGCGAGGTACGACTGGCCCCACATCGCGCGCTCGTCTGTGAAGGTGAGTGTTTTGAGAGATGAAAGCGGGAGCGGTAGGGGCACCGAGAGGTCGTCCGTATGCGATGAAGGTGAAGGTGCCTGAAGCAAAGGCAACAAAGCCTTCGTCATAGCCCCCGAGAGCCTGACCAGCCGCTCCACCCTCTCCGCCCTCCGCAGCGCGGGCAGTACCGCGTCGGCAGGGACGTAGGGCATGTTCATCTCCAGCGCCGTCACCCTGGATATTGTACCTCCTAGCGCAGCCATGACAGAGGGAAAGAGAGTGTCCCAATGATGCCGATCCGCGTCGGCGAGATGCAGGTTGACGTATATCGAGAACGGATTGGGGGCAGCATGGTGGCTTCCATATGTATGAGAACGAAAATCGGGATCCGGTTGAGAGTGTATATACACGTCCTTATCCCTCGCAGCGAGCGTCAACGTACATCCATCATCGTCCTCGTCGTCAGGCTCGAGATCCAAATTCATATTGTCATTGAGGTACGCCCCACGGCCACGCACACCAACCCCGCGCTCGAACACCTGCATGACCTCATCTAGCGCCCTCCCCGGCCGGGCATCGGCACAGAGCAACGACCACTTCGGGCGCGGCGGCATCGGAAGGTGCGCCAGCATCATCCCGATGTCATCGGTTGCGGCGTCCAGCTGGAGGATGCTGATCATAGGCAGCCGGTCGTCGATGTCGGGGTCGGTAGAAAGACCCTCGCGCCTTGTTGGGCCAGAAGAGATCATCGCACCCTCGAGGAAGAGCTCCGTGAGAGAGGGCATGAGGGTGAGGTAGTACAGCCACTGCTCCGGCGACGGTGCATTTTCGAGGTGCAGATCCGCCACGTGCAGCGATGTCAGCGCACGCAGGACAGGTGCGCGGAAGTCGACCATACATTCCGCCATCTCCAGGCGGCGTAGCTTCGGTGCATACCCTGCGAAGAGCGACGCAGGCAGCGGCGTCGGTATGGGATTAGTAGGTGTAAGGGTACGGGAGCGGGCGATACGGAGCGTCTCGATATTCGGCGCGGGGCTTTCGAGTCCCTGGAGAAGGTCGTTCCAATACGCCTCCGGGCACACGATAGAGTAGGACTGGAACCTGTCGATATAATCCTGCTGGGCAGACAGCCTGCGTGGATCTCGTTGTCGGGCAGCGCTGAACTGGAATGTGAGGTGGAATGGTAGAGGGTGCGAGCGCCGCAGCATCTCGTCGTTCCACTCCAACGAGCGCCGCTCGAAGTCGATGAGCTGCGTCCAGAGGGGTTTGGTGGCGAGGGCGACGGTACGCCAGTCATGGCATGTTTGGGAGTAGGAGATGATGGTGCGCCGGACGGAGCGGGAGTTGTGCTCGAGTGATGCGCCGAGGAGGAAAATGTATTCAACGACGTCATGGCATAGCTGGAGCACGGGCCGGAGACGATTCTGTCTCCTGAGTCTGACAACGTCCTTTGTTACTTGCATGGAGGACTTTGGCCTCGATGCGATAGTCGAGTGGATAGGTGTCGGAAGAAGTATAGCGGGCATCGTGGATACGCAGTACTAAGGCTAATGATATAAATGAAAGGGACGCAAAGGAATCTTGCAAAGATAAAGAGACGCACGAAGATAGCAGGCTTATATCTCGACCAGGAAAGGAGTGGTGAGAAGATAAGGGGGAGTTTGCGATCGAGACACCATAGGCCAGACTGCTTAAAGCGACGCACGATCCTGACATCGCGTGTTGCTTGTATCTCATTCACCAATTTAACGTTCAAATAGTGAGGTTCATGTGGGTGTCGTGGTATCCTTTCATGCACCGGAACACAAAAACCAAGTGATATGCCTGCGCCAGCATGAGAACAATGTCATTATTAAGATGATTACAAGTACACGTGCCTATTTTCCTCACACATAAGCTGATAAAACAGGTGGTGGCGATCTCAGAGATACAGCGGCCTTGGTAAGAAAGGACACCCAAGAAGGCAAGCTGTGAGTGCAGGATCAGGGTAAAGTCAAATGTGGATTTCACATGCTTGCGCACCAGAGAATCTCCCACACTTCAGCACGAGTGGACGATGCGTTGGTAGTTCAACAGTTGGGACCATGCTCGCCCGAAGTTATTCTAAGTAAACGGCTTGAGAAAGGAAATCCTGTGGAGTTGTCATGATGGTTGAAGCCGACGAGGTGTCCAAGAGGAATGCAGAGGCTCTGAGAGCCCGAGAATGATGGTCATCCCCGAGGTGAGCTTGTCTGGCAGCCTACTTGAATGAAGAGGGTTTGTAGGACGGCAAAGATGAGAGAAGAGCGCAAGTGAGAGTTGAACAAGCCCTAACCCTAATATCGTCAGAGCGTTGATGCGCAAATAGCCCCTGTTCAGTACTTATGTTGCGCCCGACTTAGCGCTAGTATCGTTCGCCTCGATGAGGTCTTTACGCGGGTTCGAAAGAAATTTAAAATTCATTGCCTGGATTCACCTCGCCATAAGATCCATTCGCCTTCCGAGTCCGAACGTCGTCTCGACCGACGTCGACTTTCGCATTCCTTGTGTCGATTTTGATAAGCGAGTCCGAAGCTGGGATCGACGGACCTAGGTAAGAGGAGTGGTTCACGGTGTATCCGTTCAATCCGTCCTCCTTCGCCTGCGGAAGTTTAATTTTTCAGTCTGACATATGATCCAAGAGTAACTTAGATCCGTATCATTCCTTTTGCCATCGATGACGATGATTGCATGTCTTTTTTCCCCATTTTACATCTTACAGTAAGTGGGAAAAAAACAACGACATAGAATTTGGAATAAGTTTGAAGAGGACTGCGTGCCCGACTGATGAAATTGTAGATTTTCGCTGTGCAGTGCTTTGAAGACCGATCACCGCTGACAAGTGAGTAAGAGTAACATGGCCGAATGACCAGCTTCCATCAAGCGAGCACAGCGGTCAGTGCAACTTTGAAGCACATCTGAAACTTTTCATTATATGTCAATATGGGTACCGTACCTCAAATGGCCACGGGAAGCCTGTCGTTAGTTGTAAGGTCATCAATCTATTTCTGTCAAGAGTACCACCTGATTTTCAAGCACGTATCTACCATAAGTACGGTATACCATAACTGTGCGATTACCTCTGAATCGGTAGAAGACAACCAGAGAGCGTGTGGCGGATGGTTTTATCCACTTTCAGCATCACTGTGCTCGTTCGCGTGCTCCGAGTCCGACACAGAATGCGATCCTCCAACGCGGGTTGACGCCCTTAGTTGTGTCACTCGTCCTTAACACAACAACGGCCCATCGCGGACAGGTCTCTTGGGGAAATGGCTATCGACCTCGAAGCAGAAAGACACAACCGCTGCACGCCAGACTACGGAAAGAGGTGTAGGCACATATCCGTAATTCCTTTGAAAGACTATGTACCATGTATTCTCATCCGTTGCTGGCGGATACGCTTTCTCTCGTATAAAAGATGTGCATCCCTGTCGTTAAATCTTCAGAATCAGTACAAACTAAATTAGTTCAAGTTGTACGTTCTTTACTACCTCTCCACCTCCGTCGTCTAACAAAGAAGAAGAGCTGCGATGGAGGCTAAGCGCCCTAGTAAATACTCAGAGCATTGTGAGAGTCCGTTGAAATGGAGGGAGGGGCGATCGCGTCGGGTTACAGGAAATACGGTTTGGGAGTCTTCGAAACGGAAATGCCAAACGTTTTCCTTGACATAATGAGCCGGGTCTGCGTTTTAAAGTTACTGTCACCATGTCAAAGACTTCTCATAAGATTTTGGACATGATTGAAGTCTGGTCAGATCACGACAACATCTGCCATTCAGCACACGACTCTTGGTCGTTTTTCCTGCCTCGGAAGATCGCCAAGTGGTCATTATAGCTTCGACATCGAAATCTCGAAAATCGAAGACTCGGAAAGTGTCATGGAGCTAGCAGTAAAGCCAGAAATGACACCGAAAGAAAGTATGCGACTTTTTTCAGAAGTAGAATTATACCCAGAAACACATCAATCCCGAATCTTGTTCCTCGACCATCGAGTTCAGTGTTATTCCTACAAAGGCGAACCAAGTACGATCCTAAAATTTGAGCCGGTTATCAGAGCCTCGACAATCGAATTCTCCGACAGTACCTTGAGTTGGCACTAAAGCTAACAATGACAACGGGCCAAAGGTATATATGTATCCGCCCTCCCAAGTAGGAATAGCTGACCGCGAAAAGCATAAGGTGGGAAATACAGGACCCGGACTCAGCTTGTACCCGTAACAGTGAAGATAAAATCTTGTCCGTCAGGAAGCGTGCCAAGTGTCTCGCAATTTTTCGGTGGTCATTGCTGGTGTTCCTAAGTGAAGCGTGAATTACAGTTGACCAACATTTGCGCTAATCGCCAGAGCCTCGAACATCGAATGCTCCGATGGCGACGTTGAACTAGAGGCGTTAAAGCCAAGAGCAGCAACAGACCAAATGTTTGCAGCAAATCCCGTCCTCCGTAGGAAGATCTGACCGTGATGGGGCACTGAAATCAAAGGTGGCACAGGAACAATAACTGAGCGCTAACTATTCATAGAGCAACCGCGTTTCGAGCCACACAGCATGGCTCGAGAGGAACACCGCGGCCCGAGAGATAGAACCTTGGAAGTGACCAGCGGCAAGTGGGTGGCGGGGCAGAAGAGGCAACCATTATCGCTAAATGATCTTTCACGGACCTTTTGATGCGGATTCCTACTTGTTATCGATGAGATCTGACATTGAAAAGCAACGTGCCTCCCGCCAATGGCTGCCATTGGCGTAGCCACACGTGTAGATGAGATGTGGCAGTGCTTGCCTTCATGCTGCTTGATTTAAAATTAATTTGATCAAACGCATCTCGAATTCGTAACATGCTGCCCGTAACAGTCATTGTCTGGCACATGAAGCTTGGACAGCAGCAAGGCTCTTAGAGCTGGGCGATGGGTTGAGTCTATTCCAAGTCCGTTGATATGGAGAAAGCGGGACAGCGTCGCTCTACATAACAGAAGTTGGGTCGAAAGTCGTTCAAAATGCCATTTCCCATGCATGACATAACCGCCCATGCACATGTAAAAGAGGCAACCAAAGTGTCAAGTCCTTTGTTCGGTGAGCCAGATCGGAAGTTAACGGGGAAACCATACCGGTACCATGCGAAGACTTCTCGTGGGATCCTCGACACAAACGAAGACCACGACGGCTCAGCGGAATGCATCTTTCGCTGCCTCGGGATGAACAGAAATAGACCCATACCTTTCCCCAACGGAGATGTCGAGCCTACACAATAGAAAATGGTAACGAGCAATGTCCGAAAATAAATAATCAGAAGCACCTACCCATCAGCGATACAAGAACTTGAATGCGTACGATCTATCGCTATTCAGAATCAGCATGGAGGGTAGTTGTCGGCGGATATACTTTAGGGTGTAATACCATCCCCATTCATGAAGAAAAAGCCCGCCCACGCATAACGATATCTCGCGCAGGCTCGAGAGAGAGATTAACACCACCAGAAAAGACCCTCCCAGTGCGGCTATGGGATAGGAAGACGACGAGATCGCTGCATAGGTGTCTAACCAACCGACACGAATAGAGAATGTGGCCGAACCTACAATATTTTGGGTTGAAAAGGGTCGAAACATTGAACGTCGGACAGCGGGAGAGCGGGAAGGCAGGGGACATTGAGAACACCGTACAGGGTGTAAAACTTTCACCTGGACCGTGCATTTATTTGCGCTTGCTTACTTAAGTAAGTACTCGTGACAAAATTGACCTGATGACATTGATTCCTCCGCGGTCTGGACTCTGCCTGCAAGGATATCCTCTTTTTCTCTATGTACGCGTTCGTACCAGCCCTAGTCTCTCCTGACAGACCATATACAACAGATCGATTGTCATCTGTTGTATATGGTATAAGTACCAGGTCTACAAATTGGGCGTCTGTTATCCTATTCATCTCCAGCCTTTTTCATCCTCGGGCCCACTGTGTCACTGAATCTGCTTTACGTCCTGGCTTGTCTTCGTTCGATGCAGCCCGCATTGGGTGACGAACATGAGATAGGAGCTATTCCATGATCCTGCCGCTCTTCTTCTGGTAGTGTCATTGGACGAAGCGAAGGAACTTCTTCACTGTACGTTGGTTTTCGTTTGCTAAATTTAACCATGTTCATCTCGTCTGTTTTATGTCTAGGCGCTGCTGCACGCAATAAGATATATCTCTCGAGTCCCTTTACAGGACGCTCTAGCTATGATTATGCCTCGTTCCGCCATCCTTTGGAGATACCTCCGATACCGCATCCACAGCCGAGAAGTTAGTTGTGGGGTAGTCGGGTGATACCTGTCAAAGAGTAATGCGAAACGATCTTGAGTCACGTTGGTTTTAGATCAGTATTCGTTGAACGCTACTCATATCGTCCTTTATGTCTATAGTCCCTGCAATTGATCGAATACTGAAGTTCCTTCGCTCACGAACACCCGATATCCATCTATTTGAAGACCATGGAGCGCAGTAGGAATGGAGCACATAGCTTATTGAGATTATGCATTTTCTTCCATTGGTGCGTCTGCGCCATCAAATACCTTCTAGCATAGCTTTTCCATCCCGCTAAACCTGCAAGCAGATGCTACCTACCATCGTCCTGCCCCTCGATTTGGCTGATGCGGGCTCCAACTGCAGCGGGTCACCAAGGCCTGGACGCCGCGCACAACCCGCTCTCCTGTGGCTCCACCGCCTTTTCCTCCGTCTTGTACGGAGCAGGGGGGTAGAAAAAACGTCCCCAGGCGGCAAATGTGGGACGTTAATGAGTGATACGGCTCCTGAGCATGCACTGATGCTGGCTCACCTGCTGTAGGTGCTCATCACAGCATGGCTTGATGCGTGGGTTTGTCGGGGTGCTGTCAGAAGCCAAGCCCGGGACGTTTTCTCTCTCTTCAAATCTGCCATTTTCCTATCTCTAAGCCTCTCATGATCCAGAATGCTCGTCTCGTCCTTTTCATTCAAGAGAGCCCTGGCCAAACGCTGGACGAAACAGAAGGGACAATGTTTCCGAGTCGTTGATCCGAATGTGGAACACCCAATATCATTCACCTTCCTTCGTTCATCGGTATGTTAATTATGTACGCTTCCGCCACTCCGAACCTTCTCCTTATGCCCTATCTGATCTTTCTCCAGGCGACATTTTCGCCCTTTCAAGCCGCTCTCTAATGCTATCTATATGCACCCAAATTTTACTTGTCGTTGGCCCGTCTACTTGGCTCAATCTGAGCGGAGACTATGCAGGCCTGCATCATTGGGCTAGCCTGGCTTACTTAATCGCGCAAACCTTCTCGCGTCGGCGTGATCACACCTGTTCATATGCCTCTCCAGCATCAACACCTTCGCCGGCGTCCCGTATAGAGTAGGAGGTAGAAAAATGTCCTCAGGATGATCAGACCCACCAGGGTCGATCATGAGGCTACTGCGGCCGCCGACGATAGTGGTGGACTTAATTGCTGGCCAGTCGTTTCGACTTTTGATCTAAAAAGTTGGAAAGACAAGAGTACCGACGTAGGGTAAGTACTTACTAGCCCCCTTATGTCCCTGAACGCTGGTACTTACATTGATTCTGAACCAGAGTTATTCTCTGCGTACCGTTAACTTCTTAGCATGCCCACATTCGTGGATGCAGTGTAGAGAATGATATTGATCCACATTTGTACAACTGTACCACGCTATTAGGATGGCGAAGCGAGCCTCGTCCCTGGTGGCGGATACGTAAGTAATAGAATCAGGCTTTTGCCACCGTGGCTCGCAGATATCGATTAGTCCATCAGTCTCTTCTTCGTTGTGAACCCCCACCATCAACGGTCCCATATCGGAGCGAAAATCGACACTCTCCCCATGTCCATTCCAGTTGAGCTTACCGGTGCGATACTCGACGAACTCACGGACAAGAAAGCCCTCTCGACCTGTCGGTCGGTCTCTAAGGCGTTTGAGGACCTGACGATGCCTCGTGTTTTCCAAGTGTTGAACCTCTCGCGTGAGAATGGAAGTCATATCGCGTTTATGGAGCTCGCCAAGGTACCCAATCTGACGCGCCATGTCAAAGAGATCAACTTCCGTGCAGAGCACAATGAAATTGACGGAAATGAAGGCGGCTAGTCCATTTCAATCCACACATGTTCATGCGTACTGATGTATTTCACAGTCGATACCATCGATGAAGCTGCCGCTACCTTTTCACAGCTTGCTGTGTTTATTAACCTGGAAACATTGTGCTTATATTTCCCGCCGGAATATGAAAACACTGTGGATGAGTTTGATCGCAACATTTCCCCCACCCGCCGTCTCCAAACCGCAATTTTCGAGCAATTGGCGAACTTGGACGCCGGCAAACTTCGCATATGGGAGCTCGAGATCCACGGTCTCCTTGCATATCCCTACCCGAGCATGTTATTGGACGGATTTCGTGCATTTCTTCGTCCTATCGCCCGTCTCTTTATCACATTGGCATCGATAGACCAACGCAATTTGGGATACGTAGACCTCGCGTTCATGGAATTTCGCTGGCGATACCTTCCAACCATCCTCTTGGCCTCCACATGTCTCGAGTCATTGACTCTGATCAGCGATGTATTAGTGACTGCCGGACCGTGGGACTCCATCACTTTCCATCACTTGACCTCTCTTCGCCTCGGCAAGTTCGCATTTCCACCATCTGAGCGCCATTCAGGCTTGCAAGCCTTCATTATTCGACACGCCAAAAGTTTGGTAAGCCTCGATTTGTCGACATGCTGTATCAGTATTGAAGGTAGAGAGCCCAATCCGCTGTCGTGGGCCAACATCTGGACTACTTTCGAGGGACGAATGGAGAAGCTAGAGACGTTCGTTTTCGACCCTTTTCCTGGCCGGGTACGGCCAAGAGCGGTGGCGGGAGAACATCAAGAAGAGGCAGAACAGATTCCCGAGTATGACGCTCCTAAATATGAAGGATATGTTACATTCCTGCCCGAGTCGGGACTCAGCCCTTACTTGGACGAACCTCCTCCCGACCCTGAAGCGGACAAGCACGCATTCGAATCCTTTCAGAGGGTCATTGCAGCGAGAAGAAGTGAGAAGAACAGCGACAAAAATGAACCGTGAGGTGAGTGATAGACTCCTTTGTAATAATTTTATCCTCGCCTCAACCTCTCATTCCAGGATCTACATTGCACGGAGAACAGAGGGGCATCAACTTTACATAGACTCTCTCGCTCAAGTTGGTCGGAACTGAATCCATCGTCTGAATGTTCAATATTGCTCTATCGATTTAAAATTTATGAAATTTGCTGCTTGCAGGACAGAGTCGATCCACAATATCCAGTATGCGCGGCTCGGCGCTTAACTGACAGTTGACGCTTTTCACCTGTGATCAATTAGATTGGGCAAGTAGAAATTGCCGTACCGCGTTTAGCGCACTCGTTATGGCGCCCCATATCACGCCATATGGCAATGAGATCAACTTCCATGCAGAATCGATTAATGAAATTGATAAAAATGAGGGAAGTGAGTGCATTCCAATATGTAACGTGCATATATAATGATCAATTCCATAGTCGATACCATCAAGAAATCCGCCGCAATCTTTTCACATCTCACCGTGTTTCTGAATCTCAAGACACTGCACTTATATTTTCGGAAAGAAGATATACGTTGGATATGTGACCGGAATTTGTGTCTCCAGGACACAATTTATTACCAATGTGCGAATGTGGATGCCGACAAGCTCAGCCTCCCGTGGTCTTGCTGCAAATCCGGATGCCTTCTTACAATCGAAGGGTTTCCGCGTGTTTTTTCGTCCTAACACGTCTCTTTCTCATGTTGGTGCCGGTCGTTACTAAAGGCAATTTTGAAGCCTCACACGACTGCTACACAACTTTCTTATGAACAGCCTTCCGACCCTCCTTTTGGCCGCCGCAGACCTCGAGTTGCTAACACTGATCAATGCACTGCCAGTGGGATGCCGTCACTCTCCCTAAGTTGGCCTCTCTTCGCCTCGGCGAGCTCGTGTTTCTTCATCATCCTTTCCACGGCCAGAGAGCTGATACTGGCTTGGAATTCTTTATTATCCAATACGCGAAAAGCTTGGTACACCTGGATTTGTTGACGTGCTGCATCGATATCGAAGAGGGAGGCGCGCATCCACAGTTGAGGGTTGACATCTGGACTAATTTCGAGGAGCGCTTGGAGAACCTGGAGACGTTTGTGTTCGATCCTTGGCCCGACGTGCCATAAATTTGCTCTCCAGGATACTGCATGACCGGATACTACATGACCCCGCTGAACGCTATGTCCCCTACGAATCTGGTGGTCCTGAAGCCCCTGAAGTCGATAAAGCGGCATTTTGGTCTTTGCAGAATGACATGCGGCGAGACGAATCCAGAATAATATCGACACCAGTTAACCGTGAAGTGAGTGATGATTAATCGGATTCCCATCATCCTGGTATCTTCGCGCCAACATGTTATTATAGGATTTATACCACCGAGAACGGCGTAAATACTTACCGGCTAAAAGGCAATCCAGACGCGGGATTTATGTCGAATTTGTGTGTTGATATTGGAACTGCGGCAAGCTAGCATATAATAACATCCTCCTTTGTTATATTGGCATTCTCCAGTCGTTAGGCTGGCAGAAGGAAGGCGGACTGGGATATATGATGTAATGTGGGCGGCCTCCAGCTTGACTCGAGTTTCGGCCCGGTCAGCACCCGGTTTCTGACGGCGATCAGCCCACAACCAAAATACTTCAGTTCTTCCTGCCACCATCGTGCTTTTCATCCACAACGACTGTTGTAGTTCCCATGTCTCCCACTCCAATGATTCCCCTCGAGCTTAAAGAAATAGTCATCGATATTCTCGCTGAGGACGACAATGACCTTTCATCAGTCAAAGCATGTTCTCTTGTCTGCCGGGAATTTCTTCCTCTTTGCAGGAAGCATATCTTTGCTTCCGTCATTCTTAATGCGATGCCTACTTCGCCTACCACTCCTATGCTTGAACGACTCCTTTCCACAACACCCGAAATCGCCGATTACATTCGAAAATTGGATTACAACATTGTAGTCCTGGATTTCACTAGCCCGTCGATTCACGGATGCTTGAAACGAATTTCTAAGCTGCAATTTCTTAGAGTTTGCCATTATAACATGCCGACACTCAACTGGGGCAGCAACCGCCTTCGGCCAGCATTGCTTCACCTCTTACATCTTCCAACCCTCACTCACCTCGAAGTGTTCGCGATTGACAACTTCGTTTTATCGGATCTTGCACCCTGTGTCAACCTCAAGATATTGGATATTGGGCAAAGTACCACGGTGGCGGCCGAAAATACTTTTTCTGCAACTTTGCCCGATCATTCAATCCGGCTGAATGAATTTGTAGCGCGGATTAGAACCGCCATGGCAATAATGAAGATCTGCACAGCTCAACGTCCCGATGGACAACCGCTAATCGATTTCAGCTCTCTCGCCAAAATAACAATCGCGCTCGAAAAGCACGGTGACATTGAGGCTTCACAGGAGCTGTTCAGGCGTTGTGGACAGCTTACCGATGTACACCTTGACTGTAAGAAATGTCTTCATCCTCAGCATCAACGTTTCTAACCGTTCGCTCCCGTCTAGTCTGGAACCCCAGGTTGGTCTGGCCCGGCCTTGCCGACATGCTGCGGCCGTCCATGCAGACACTGAGACGCATTAACGTGCTTATCCATGTCGACAATGCCGATGACGATCCTCTTTTCAGTCTTCCTTCTGAGCTCGAGGATATGCGGAACGAAAACATCATCGAAAGCATTACCATCGGTGTCATGGTCGACACAGATGAAGATTGCAAGCGAGGAGACGAATGGGGCAAGCTCGACAAAGTGCTCACGATGTCGGGATGGTCTGCGCTGAAGCAGGTATCGCTAGCTATAGAGATTTATAGTTATGGAAGGAGCGGTAACGAATTGGAAGTGGCTTTACGGAAGTTGCCTGAGACGCAATTTCCACGACTTTCAACGAGTAAGTCTGTTTCATTCGAGTTCGAGGTCACCAGTATATTGGTCTAAGTAAGTAGGTAGGTAGACAGGTAGGGTAATCGATAAAGTCACAGGGATGGTATGTCTAAGTAGTCTACTTATCACGTTTGAAAATGTCGCTCATTGATTTTCCATTGAGGCAACATCGAGGTTCATTGCTATCTAAATGAATCAACATCACGATAAAAGATCATCGATCAGATTACATCCTTGTGTTTCCTCTGAGTTCGAAGACGAGATGCTCCAGAGAGCGCAAGACTCCATAGTTCGGCAGTACAAATGTATACTGGCATCCGGCTTGGCCGCTCGGGAAGATGTGTGGAAATATCCACAAATAACCCTTTCCCACGAGCGATACTTAAACATAGCACCTCGTCATCACGTACCTTAGGTATAATTAGACTGTCAAACCCGGGGGGATCCAGCAGATCAGTTAGTCTGGAATCCCTGTTTCCCACTCAGTGCCAATAAAAGTTGAATAATTCCTGGCTGATATTTACTAAGTTCCATATCGGGTGTGTCCCTTTTCGTCACCTGTCTCGTGTGCCGTCTCCCTTGTGCCCTTCGGCATCAAAGTCAACCTGCCAAATACAGAAGTCACTCCCATCCCTGTGCTCGTCGTCTGCGATGGTGAGCACGCTATTTCCACCATTCCTGGACCGTTTCCCTCAGTTTCTTTTGTGTATTAGAATGTATAGTACCTATATATGTATAATATCACCTTATATATATGAAACTGTGTGTGGGAGCGCTAATAAATGACTATACTGAGTATGTACCAAGGGGAGTACCACATCCAGTAGCACATATACAGGCCAGTAGGTGATAACAAGTAGCCTGAAGGTTACTGGGATAGTTTATAAACATGGGGAAGGCATATGGTTGATTATAGCGATGGTTTAAGGGGTCTATATGGGAAGTGTAATATGAGGTGGCTCCTCATGACTCTATGGACAGAATAGGATCATTCAAGCGCGTCATTAATGATGTAAATATGTTATATAGAACCTAATACATAATATAGAGCACCCAGAACGATGAAGAGAGGCATGTGGTGGGTGGGTGGTAGTACCTAAACTCCTCCCTAGGCATATACCTTCCTGTGGACGTTCTAGAGAGCTAGAAGGTCAAACAAATTTGTAGATATACACTGGTATACTGTATTAACATGTATAGATACTCTGAAATATATGTAGGCGCTTGGGAACGAAGGTATGGAAGGTGGGTGGGAGAGGTCAACCTATGAGAGCAGTTCGCCTCCCTTACAAGTGAATTAATTTAATTCCATGGATACAATGACATATTAGCATACTATGGAGTGTCCTATAGTCGACTTAGTAGTTGCAGATGGCCTGAATATGATTAGATGAAATGATAATGAAGGAATGGGTAGGTATGTCTGAAAAGTACGAAATCAGCTTACTGTGACATGTCTATTTCGAATAAAAATATTCTGAATTGGTGGAGGTTCTATATAACATATTTACATCATTAATGACGCGCTTGAATGATCCTATTCTGTCCATAGAGTCATGAGGAGCCACCTCATATTACACTTCCCATATAGACCCCTTAAACCATCTCTATAATCAACCATATGCCTTCCCCATGTTTATAAACTATCCCAGTAACCTTCAGGCTACTTGTTATCACCTACTGGCCTGTATATGTGCTACTGGATGTGGTACTCCCCTTGGTACATACTCAGTATAGTCATTTATTAGCGCTCCCACACACAGTTTCATATATATAAGGTGATATTATACATATATAGGTACTATACATTCTAATACACAAAAGAAACTGAGGGAAACGGTCCAGGAATGGTGGAAATAGCGTGCTCACCATCGCAGACGACGAGCACAGGGATGGGAGTGACTTCTGTATTTGGCAGGTTGACTTTGATGCTGAAGGGCACAAGGGAGACGGCACACGAGACAGGTGATGAAAAGGGACACACCCGATACGGAACTTAGTAAATATCAGCCAGGAATTATTCAACTTTTATTGCCAATGAGTGGGAAACAGGGATTCCAGACTAAGGTAGTTATTCACTTTCCGCCTTGAACTTTAATATAAAAGGAAGGTCCAGAATTCGGGAATTGTCGTAGGCCAGTGCGCCTTTGTTGATTATTTGGTGCCAACTTATTTATAGATGACAGCAACGGCGGGGGCGGATAAGTGGGCCGTTCGACCGTGTGTCAACGCAAATGGTCAATTTCGATCCACATCATGATCCACCCTGCTTCGCTGCTACTGCCACCACGAGGATCGACTTGGACAAGAATCACATCCTAAGCCAAGAAGTGCACTCTAGGGATGTAAGTGGATAAAGTCTTTGTAGTAAGTTCTTTAAACTAAGAACTTGGTACTAGTCAAGTACTGATTGGTCGCCAATGAACCGCGCAGGTTTCAACAGCACGAACATCTGCTTGACCCTTACCACGATACCTCCGCCTACGCTTTTCATCTAGCTTCTTTGCCTCAGCGCTTGCAGAGGGCATACGCTGCCCAACACAAGGATTGGGAGAAGTCGAAGGAGGCAGTTTGATCGCCATAGGCTGCGAATGAGATGCTAAAAGATGCGAAGCAGCGTGGTTAGTCAACTGCTGGGGCGGTACTAGGGTCTCGCTAGACCTAGATGGGCCAGCAACGGGAAGAGGCGAAATTCAATCGTCGTTACGCGCAGCACCCACGTCCCGATTGGCAAGAGAAGAGGGGAGACTGGAAGACATTATCGGTAAAGAGGACGACATAGGCGGTCGTAGGACCTGTTTGCCCTGAGTGATGGGGCCGTTCGTGTCATGAGGAGCCAGGTAGACTTCACGAGATGAACTTGTATGCATAGTTTGTATCGGAGGTTTAGCGAATGCACTTTGGCTGCGGGGCTACGGCTAGTGGGGTGATTGGGATTCGAGTGAAATCACTCCCATTTGTGCTCAAGTCTCAAGATATGGAGCAGTACACGATAGCCCCGAAGGCTTGTGAGCGGGTCTGCCCCCTGGTCGTGAAACTGGCAAGCCTTTATTCAAATATGTAGGTACGGTACATTATAGGGACTACAAAACAAGGAGGCGATGAGCGTACAATAGATGGTTTAATACAAATGTGTTTTAGGTCGATAATAGCTTGAAGGTGGTTGCGATTGAACAAGAGCCTGAGGGGGGTAAAGGGATTGACTCGCACCAGTCGCGAGGACAGCCCCAGGTGGATTTACGACGTCGACTGGTGCGACCTGAGTAACGGCGGTTGGTCTTTCAATTGCTGCCACCTTTGGGAGCGTCTTCGCTTTCTTTCCGCTAGCTTCACCGGCACCATATGCTTCATCGCCGGCTTGTTTTGCATGCGTCTTCTTTGCTGGCATCATCGCCGCTTTAGTTTCTGGCCAACTGTTCAGCCGCGGTGAGAGTTTCTGCTTTACCAGGAGTAGACTTCCAGCCACATTCTTGAGCGAGGTTTCGTTGTCCAGCCAAGAAGCGATCCGCAATGCCTGTTCAACAGATCCTTGTAGCCGGAAGCAAGCTGCGAAACGTTCAAGTTTCTCGGCGACACTGCGGCGCAGAGAAGCAGCCTCTGTGTCCCCGTCTGATCCAGATCCAGTATCCGTGTCGACAGTCCCAGAAGTGTCGAATACACCATCAGTAAGCCCGAGACCAACAGGCCCGCCTGTCGCTGGCGGTCCTTCGCTCCCAGTTGAAAGGACATCGAGTTCGTTTGACGAAGCAATATCAGATGAAGAAAAGTGGGCTTGAACAGCGTAGAGATGCTTGCAGAAGTGGATGACGGGATAGTCGAGGCATGTGCATGTATACGCGAGAATGTCGACCTCATACCAATGATCAGAACGTGATGCCTTAACAAGGTAGGTGGCAACAATTGAAGAGTCGTCTTCAAGGGTCCTTTGTTTGATATCTTCTGCTTTGATGGTTTTGCCGCTGTCGATGACCTTGAGACGTTTCTGATTTTCCAGGTTCTCGCCTTCAAAGCCGATCTTTTGGCGACGCTCCTTGAGCAGATAGTACGGAAGTACCTGATCAATAAGGATATGTAGCAAGTGGTCAAGACGGCGATTTCGTCGACCTTCAAGAAACTTCCCTTTCAAAACATGGTGCCAACTTTAAAAGCGCAGATATCAGCGTTAAATTGAAGCGGAAGAAAGCATACTCACGCTTCAATGAGCATGTTCGTATCATTGAGCAGATGGATTCCTCGACTCCGACGGTAAACAGCTGACCACATGAGTACGAACTTTTGAGGGAGCCAGTTCTTGACCAAGTAACCCCAGAAACGTGCAGGAGCTAAGCCCTTGATTTCCACTAATGCCACGTCTAAAAGAGCGGGATCCTCGAGCCGTATCAAAGCTTTCAGTTTCATCCAAAGGAGTTCATTTTGTGAAATGACGAGGTGCTGTTGCCAGGCATGAAGAACGTGCCACCAGCAGAACCAGATACCAGATTCCGGGTAGCGTAAAACAACGGCGTTAATTTGCGCGAAATCACGGTCAGTCATGAACCTCCAGGGTATTGTAAATAGGTTGGCCGCCCGAAGGAGGAAGAGGAAATAAGCGATTGTTTCCTCTGTCCCATAAGAAGCTAGCATCCAGGCAACAGGTAAACCTATTTTTTCATCAATATCTTGACACCAAAATAGAAGTTTCGTATGTACCATGACCCCAATGATCTCGCACAAGAATAGTTGTTAACGTCATATTCTGGTACATTGTCGTGTTGTGAGTCCCATCGATGAATACCATCGCCTTGTTCCCATAACGATGAAATTGTTCCCGCTGAGAAGGAGTCTGAACCATGAGTGTGAAAGCGTCGTCTGCTAACTTTGACCCTGGAGGGACCGGACAAGCACAAGATTTGAATCCAAGAAGACTATCCGATGCGTGTAGCCGCTCAGCCCACAAGAAAACTGATTTCCCATCATCGCGGTTAAGGCGAACTTTTTCAGCTTCAATTGCCTTCTCGATACGACGAACATCGGCCAACGTAATGAAGTCATTGCGATGCGGCGTCAATGTTGAACTAGCTGGAGTTTCCGAGGATGGGTGCTGTACATGCAGGTTATGTGCCATCTCAAGCTGTAGTTTCTTTTCAGTTTGCGTCTGGATAACAACACATAGGAGATAGTTACAATGTGATCGCTTTTTGCTTTCATCTGTACCATCCCAGCAATCCAATCACGCGTTGTGTCCGATATCCGCGTGAACCGAAGGTTATTGACTCCAGTAGGGTGGTTGTGATTGGCGCTATATTTACCAAGAATGACAGACGTGTCGTGGTACTTCTTTACTTTAAGCGAGCAAGGGCAATCTGTAACCTTCGTAGGAATCTTCCGTGACCATTCGGGATGCTTCTTTTCATAGTTCTTCTCGCCACCAGTTCGATAGCGAGCACAGACATACACAGTTCGCTCTAAATAGCGCTCAGCCCCAGTTTTCGAAGAGACCTTTCGAAGCTTAATTGAATTGGAAGCCTCTTCCTGAGCCAAAAAAGAAAGAAACTCTTCCCAGGAATGCCAAGACATGTCATATCGCCCAGACTCAGAATCATACAGGAAGTTGCCATAGAGCTTTTGAGAGCCACTAGCCGGAGTAGCCACAGATGTAGGTGATGATTCAGGCTGAGCGAGGTCCCAGAAAAGCGTCGAAGATGCATTATCGACAGTAGAGTCCAAAGGGGTTTGCCTCGGAATGTTGAGCTTGAACTTTGAAAAGGAAGACATTCTGATGATTTTTGCCAACGGCGGTGTCCAGCATCTGCCGTGGTCAAGAAATCACGAACGCGACGAGATTGTACAGAGCCAGAATCCACGGCGCATTCAGATACATCTTTGCAACGATCGGCGTCGATCGCGCCATGTTTCCCAAACTGCAAACAGAGGCGCGCCAGGGCGGGAGTTATTCTTAGGACCTTCCTTTTTTATATTTAAAGTTCAAGGCGGAAACTCAAAAGTGGACTAAGGTAGAGGCCATCAGGAACCGGCTACCTTATGTAAGCACTTATATAAGTGGCAAAATCTGCCCTTCAGGAAAAAATAAAAATTTTGGACAGTATTTTCAGTGATAATTGACCCAAGGATGGGTAAATTCATTTTTTTGACTTACATTGGATAGAAATGGATGTATTTAGGCTGACTTTAATGCCTTAAATGTGAAGAATTCTCCCCCAGACCAACCCCAGACTCGCGTGTTTGAAGCGGGGTTGTCGGCATACAATGCCGCTCGGGCCGATGGTTGCCGACCTACCTATTATAGTAGCTTACATAAGAACCCTAACCCTAAGTCGCGGCAAAATCTTGGGGTCAAAAATCTGAAAAGCTGCACAATGAACGGGAAAGCACGAAAAAAAACACAGAAAAAAAATCAGATTTTTCCAAGAATGGTCAATAACTTTCTCAAAAGTTACTCCATTTTAAATCGGTCTCCTGGGAGTTGCAAGGGTGCTCAAAGGCTTCAATTCTGTGATCCCAGAAATGTGGGAAAATTGTTTGTGGTCGAGGAATAGCGAGCTCGTCGTCTGCTTACGTAAAGGTGCCGGTTCCTGATGGCCTCTACCTTAACTGATCTGCCGGATCCCCCCGGGTTTGACAGTCTAATTATACCTAAGGTACGTGATGACGAGGTGAAACATAGACCGGTAACAGCATCTGCTCCATGCAATGTTGCGACTCTTCCTCTGAGGATGCTGAGACCCCCTCTGCTGTTCCTCGCAAGATAGTTCTCTGAGTCTATATGCGCTGCAGTGACCATCCATGGATAGCAAATTCTCCTAGCAATTGTTCATCTCGTCCCCCAGGATGCTCTGGTTTGCCTCACTCCCCCCATTTAAGATATCAGAGGGTAAAGAGAAGTGGTTTACGATCTTCGCTGTACGCTGATTTACGATTGATAGTATGATGTCAAGTGATGCTCATATTGTTCTTTTTGTGTCTAGAAGCTGCTCGGCGCGATACAGTGTACTATCGCCTTCTCAAGATGTTCTATCCACGGCTAACCTTTGCCGTCTCCTTCAAGAATAGTGGAGAAGTTAGTGTGCGTTAGTCGGGTTCTGTCAGGATGTACATAGAGCCAAGTTGGGTATGTCTCGCTTTCTCTTCCGTTCATATTTTACATTTCCAAGACGTTGAAGGATGCCCAGGGCCCATTTATCCTTGTATAGAAGAGAACCTCCAACGAACTCTTCATAAAGCCCGGTATTCTGTTCCCTCGCGGACACCCGACACTTGTTCGAAGACCACGCCACGGGGCGCAGTGGAAAATGAGCAGTACAGTTCATTGAGATCCTTTGCCGATACGCCTCCGCCATCTAAAATCCTCTCCATATGCTAGCTAACCTTAAGTTCCTTGGCGCGCTCTTTCCGTCATGCTCAAGCCGCTCCTAGATTAAGATACCATCTACGTGTACCCCAAAGCCTAGATGTCGGCATCCCATCGACTTGGCTAAGTGAGCGACGTCGGCAGGTGCAGGTGCCGAATGCCACGCGTCGTTGGAACCCAGAAATCGCCCAAAGCCAGGCCAAAAAAAAAACCAATCCCATTCTCGCATCGTCGTACTTCTCTTGCGGAGCAGGAGATGGACGACTCACTCATGAGGGATGTTAACATGGCTACTGCAGCCTGGGCGATGGTCGTCTGTTAAATGTGATCATGATGAAGAAGAAATGGAGCGAGTAGCTCCCTATGTGAGTACCATTTAAATTTAACGATTTGAAGGGAACGTGCGTGTGTACTTACACCGAATATGAACCAGAGTTACTTATTCTGCACTACGCTTGCGCTCGAGCTAGTGGGCCGCCATGCTTGCTGTGCTGCCCACATTCAAGGACTCGGGCTTGCCTCATTTTTTCAAGATACCCTACTCTTCGATGCCGTATGCACACCCGAGAAGACGTGGAGGAGTCGGCTACCGTGCTGCCAGATTCAAAGGGCAAAGCCGAGCTCGGTATGATGCTTTCTCTTGCCTTCATCTTCGTGTTTTGTTCCCCTGCCTAAGACGTGGAATGATGCTCATGTTTATACCATTTATGTTAGCGAACCTCGGGCCCTGACGAACAACGAAATCTTGATGAAATGAAGGACTAGTACTTTCTTTGTTCACTCGTGACCACCTCGATATTCAAATTCGGAGACCATAGAACGTGGTACATGGGAGTTGAGCAACACATTTCATTGAGATCGTCAATTCTCCTTCGTTGGTAGCGGTACGCCTCTGCCATCTCAACTCTCCTCGCATACTCTCGTTAACGTTTTCCTTGCTTAGGGGCATTCTACATACCTGTTTAACTATGTAACTCAGCATTCGTGAATGTCGTCCATGAGCCACGAGCATATACAAGCACTGTGCAATGATCGTGCACGAAACGAACCTCCTGCTTACGATTCTAGCATCGCATAAGTAATGACGTCCTGATATCGGCAATTTGGTCAATATCTGAGACGTGAAAGTGAAGGTGAAGGTGAACTCGAGGTAAGCCACCCCTGATGTTTGAGATATTACAAGACATGCGACGCCGATCCGATTTCTACCAGCCCGAACCCAAATGGTGCACGACGCGGTGAGGAACAGGCTTCTTTTGCCGTCGTCGAGTAGAAAAGGGCTCATTGCTTTGTCTTCGTCCTATTCTCGAGTTCGAGTTATTTCAAGTTAAGTACATTTATTTTGAGTAAGCTACTTAACTTGAATGGTAATTGAATTACAAAAACTAATGGTATTGTTATGTAATCTAGGTGGTAGCCTGCATGTGGCGATATGTGGGGGAAAGCCGCCAGCTTTTCATCCTGACAGAAGTCCTTGTAGAATATCTGTTGGGAGATTTATACCAGGGTACGCTTTGCAACCGCAGTGAACGCGTCAAGTAATATACACATACCTAGGAATCAAGGCAGTTCATCGAGAACGTTTAGCCAGTGTACCATACCATGCTGCGGACGGTGGTTGATCACCGTTTCCACCGCCTTTCACTGACTGGTTTCTAGAGACTGAAAGAGAATATGTTGGCGTACGATACAAGCGGTGATTCTGAAATTCGTCGAGCTGTCGTTTCGAGATTTGCGTAGACTTTTGTGGCCCTACATGTGGATCATAATTGCGCAGGCAAAAGAACGCGGACTTTGAGAACTGCGCTTAGTGTAGACCGCAAACTGCGAAGTTACAGGCACATCCGTACTATGTGGATGCCGCCGCAGTCGTCGAATAGGTACGCTCATGGTCGAACCAGAGCTTCAAGCTGTGGCAGATCGCAGCTGAGCATTGGCTGGCATATCTTGTTGATCGGATAGCATCATGGGAAAGTCCGAGTGAAACGATATTCTTGGGAGCACAAAAAAAGACGATTCTCGGGCGCAGCAAAATGCGTAGGGAGATGTTCAGCATATTCGCCTTCTTTCGAGGGGTTTCCAAGGCCAGAATAGTATGGGAACAAAAATGCGGAGGTCTGTCGGGGTTTACATATTAGTCTCATTGAGGCCGAACTTTTTTTGTTTATTAAGCCGGCAATCTTATGCCGTAACCCTGTTACGTATATACAAGGGATCATCGATTCTGCATCGATTATCCCTGTAATCGACAACTTTCACTGACGTTTCTCATTCACGGGTGACCTTCACCATGTCCTCCGACGAAGAAGATACCAACGAGGGCGAAAACTCGGGGTCGTACCGGAGTTTGAAGAAACGAAGGATCCAACGGGCGTGTGATACATGCAGGCGCAAGAAACGTACGTCTTAACCTAATTTTTGGACGGCTCCGCAATCTCATGTCTCATTCTTCGGATAAAATGTAGTTCGATGTTCGTCGTTTCCTGGAACGTAGATGGCATTTTACTAATGTAATAATCAGGCGACGGTGTCCAAATACCAGGAAACCGATGCTCGAACTGCATTGCCTACAGCTTTGATTGCACATACGTCGAGGCGGCGCCAAAGGTGAGGGTCACATTTCTTGCTTGTCTACCTCATTGAATCTTAAGCTCTCATAAGAAGCGTGGCCCTTCGAAAGGGTGTGTATTTCCCAATCCTGAGTCAACTTTGGTGCACTCACACACCTGAAGCTACGTCGAAAACCTGGAGAATCGAGTGAGGAAGTTGGAAAAATTGGTTCGGCGGGTGAGCCCATGTATTCTGCGCTTGTCTAAGTCAGCTCTCTACAACCTTGGTCTTAGCTATGCCCTGACGACGCGCTTTACAATGAATTGATTCGGTCATTGGACGACAATTTGATGGTGGAGCCGCTACCTGTTGACCCAAGTTCTCTGGTAACGGACAGCAGTTATCACAGCAATAAAAGATCAGCTACGGACCTCGATAGCGTCACTTCCGCTATACGTGGCATTTCCAGCAGCGCGACGCCCCCGACTGGGTTGGACGATGACAATGACGACGATACATCTGTGATGCTGGCGGACAGTTTCAAACGAATGGCGCTGGAGCCTCATGAATATCGATTTTTTGGGGAGTCTAGTGGAGCCTTGCTGTTACGCACCGCATACGAGCTGAAGGATGAGTACACGGGGTCGGAATTTAGGCTAGTAGACGTCAGAAATCCGCGGAAGCCTTCGCATAAGAATCTGCGGACGGAGTTTTGGACTGTTCTACCGGTGCGTTGTTATGGTTCCTTTGAATATATCTCTTTTCTCGTCACTAATCATCCAATGTCGGCCATAGTGGGAACGAAAGTTCAACTCCTCAGAGAGTATTCATTATACATTCCCAGAACTTGACCTTGCTAAGCACTTCATGGATCTCTACTTCACCCATGTCAACATCTACCTACCTCTGCTCCATCGCCCGACTTTTGAAAAGTATGTTCAAGAAGGCTGGCACCTCACGAATGGAAATTTTGCTCCCGTCTATCTTGTTGTGTGCGCTATTGGCGCTCAGTACTCCGATGACCCCAAGGCCAGGCTCGAAGGTGTTGACTCATATTATTCCTGTGGATGGAAATGGTTTGACCAAATACAAATGAAGAAACAGCCAGTGGTAGCCCCACCGACGTTATTTGACCTCCAACTTTACTGCGTATGTCTCATGTAACATTTCGGATCTCCGGGTTATCTGATGGCGATCTTTTGTCGTGACAGCTCTCAGCGCAATTCCTGTTAGGCTCATCGTCACCTCATTCGTCTTGGACATTAGTTGGCCTTGCTATCAGGTTGGCTCAAGACGTCGGAGTGCACCGGCGGGCGTTACATGCTCACACTTTGACCGCAGAGGACGAATTGTGGAAACGAGCATTCTGGTACGCCAACACCGCGCTTCATGTATTCTCTTTAAATTCATGGTTTACTTAGGGTGCTCGTGTGCCTAGATCGAACGATGAGTTCATCCTTGGGTCGGCCATGTGCTATTCAGGATGAAGAGTACGTGCTTAAGCCTTGATTCCATTATTTCAGTTTACTTAATCGACCTTCTTAGCTTTGACCTTGATTTACCTGTAGATTGCGATGACGAATATTGGGAAAATCCTGACCCCGACAAACGTTTTAAACAGCCTTCGAACAAGCCATCTTCGATAAATTACTTCATTCTATACATAAAGCTCCACCAGATCCTGGCTTTCTCGCTACGGACGATTGTATGTCTTTTTTCCTACCAAATATAAACCCCAATTACGACCGCCTTGCAACAGTACTCCCTCAAAAAATCCAAAGCCTTCCTTGGGTTCGTAGGACAACAAAGGGAGCAGCACTTAGTCACGGAGTTGGATTCTGCATTGAATAAATGGGTTGATTCGGTTCCGGACCATCGTAAGTCTCTCTGTTTCATTTATGACGTATATATTCATCTTAATTCTTGACTTTCAGTGCGATGGGATCCAAATCGTGAAGATGACACGTTCTTCAACCAATCCGTCTCGCTATATTCAGCATATTACCACATCCAAATCCTCATCCACCGGCCGTTCATCCCATCCGCAAGCAAGCCCTCGCCATTATCTTTCCCGTCTCTTACCATATGCACAAATGCTGCCCGATCCTGCAGCCATGTCATTGACATACAAAGACAGCGGAACACAACGCTACAACCACAGATTCTGGTACATTTGATTCTGTTGTCATGTTCTTCGTTTTAGTTAATCAACGGAGTACCAGAATGCAGTGTTTACATCCGGTATGGTGCTCCTGCTCCGCATCTGGGGAGGAAAACGCTCTGGGTTATCGACGGACCCGAATCGGGAGTTGGCGGATGTACACAAGTGCATGAAAGTCCTGAGAGCCTTCGAAGCGAGATGGTACGGTGCTGGTAAACTTTGGCATGTAGAGTTTTTAATACTGTCTGTCCACAGTAATGCTGACGGGGCGGTTTCTCGTATTCAGGGATACCCTGAATGAACTAGCCTTCGTTGGAGAATTGCCGCTACCGCAACATAGCCCGCCATCGACCAATGAGCACGAGCGTGATTCTGAAACGCCACTATTACCTACCCAGAGTTCGTTACAAGAATCGCCAGCGTCGGTTATCCATCTGCGGAACACCCAGCTGGCGAGTGGATACCCCCTAATATCAGAGATGACGCATGGGTATGGGATGGATGCTATAGCCATGGACGCTGGGATGATGCTGGACACTCTAGCTGGAACACTCGCTTATTCGCCACAAAACACGTATGGTATTCCACCTATCGATGGGACTAGTTCGATGGCAGCCATGCAGAGCTCATATGGGGGCATGTCCAGGGATACCAGCACGATGTATGATATTGACGTTCAACAGAGCCGGCAACGCGGGCAACAGATTCAGCCTGAGCAGCTGCAGTTACGGGAGATGGGGTATCCGTTCGTGGATGACGATGCGATGGCGATGTGGTCCAGTGCACCAACTGGTTTTGAGTGAGTGCTTTCTTTTCATTTTACCTAGGCATTCAGTTGGCTAACTTTCTGTTTCTTGTGCCTTCCAGGCTGGATGAGTGGGAAACTTACCTTACGAGCGTCAGCTACTTGACCGAACACTCGCAACACGCACGGTCCGGAAATACAAACTCGACGCAGAATCTTTCTGGAGATCCGAATTGATGACTGTGTCTTTCGCCCTTCTCTCGAGGCTTAATACCGGTTTCAACTATCATTTATAGGTCGTCCCGAAATTTAAAACGATCACCTGGATGAATCAACGTCAGAAAGTTAGAAAATTTAGGGCAAATAGTTGCTAAGTTAACGTTAGTGACTTGTTAATGACTTTAGAGACTCGGTTGCGGAAGCCTTCGCGGAATAAATAAATAAATTTGCCAACTACACATGAAGAATGAAATAAGAGCCCAAGATCAAGAGTCCAACAAAAGTCCTGGATGGCACTCAATGCCTAGTAAACCAGCGATGGGTAGTCGGTGTATCCTGTACTCCAATCATCCTCGCTCTTGTTGGTCCCTAAATGCGGCATGTCGGGGACGTTGTCCAGCGGTTTTCCATGTTCGATGCGCTTCGCCAGGTCCGGGTGCGTGACCCAGCTGAACCCAATGAAGATACCGTCCACCTTCCCCGCGGACACAAGCTGCTCGCCCTCCTCCGGCGTGACGTCCGTGTTCACGAACAGCTTTGCATTGCGCACGTACGGCTTGTAAGATTCGAGCACGTTGTGGTCTGTTCCGCGGCGTTTGCCTGATATTGCCAGGATCGGATGAGTGTTTGTTGGCATTGAGAATACAAATGAATGAATAGCGAGGACGCACCGTCGATCGGAAAATCATACTTTAGCGAGTATCGCACCAGGGCGATATAAGCCAGGTTCAGTTTGTCCGCTTCACTGATAAAGTAAGCATAGGTATCCAAGGTGTCTTGAAGAGGCATTCTAGTATGCGGGGATAGCCAGATGTCAGGCTCGGACACCAGATTGTAGTGGAAAAGTTCAACGTACCCGACGTCGTTATATCCTCCTGCGGGGCTTATTTTGAGCCCGACGTTAGGACCAAAGACCTTCACCATAAACCTCAACACCTCAAGGCGCGGTTTTCGATAGGGCCTCCCCACTGATCAGTGCGTTGGTTTGAGCTATAATCCAAGAATTGGGTGATGAGGTTTCCGCTCGCTCCCTGGACTAGTGAAAAAAGGTGAATGTCAGTCCAAAGGTGTAACTGCGATGATGATGACAAGTATATACGTTCAACGCCATCAAAGCCTGCCCTTTTTGCGAAAACAGCTGCCCGTTTGAATTGTCTGGCGATTACCCAAGGGTCATCGATTGCTGTTGGCTTAAAGGTAGCACACGACGTGCATTAGCATATATGAGACGCATACGAGTAGATCAAGACAAGGACTGACTGTGACGTATCCGGGTTCACCAGGAATTTGCCGGAATTTTCCACCTCGAGCAGCGATTGCAGACGGTGCGTAGACAGGCTATATTATACATAACCATTGATTAGTGATAACGCGTCCAAATAAACGACGTGGTTCCGAAGAAATTTGACACACCAGTCCAGCGATTTTCTGCTGAGGAGCATCTGGATGACAAAGACGGCCAGCTGGACAGGCGAAATTTCAATCCAAGGTACATACACATGTTCAAAGCAGAGATATGATGTCTTACCGTGCCAAAGCTATGCATGCAGGAAAACGTGTCAGTCCAAGGCCGACTCAGAAATATCTTTTACCAGCTAACCTGAGCGTACATCTTGCCCCCAACAGCATGCACAGCGTCTGTGATGTTCTTCCATCCCGCAACATGCTTCTCGTCCCAAAGACCGGGCGCGTGGTCCCATGCCGTTCTAAAATAAGGAGACAGAACACGAAGTCGCCGAAGCGCATTGATACGGCTTGAATAGAAGGCGTACCCCTGACGAGTTATGAGGATACCCTCAGAGACGATGAGCCCAGCGCCACCAAGCGCACGCTGGACGTAGTATTCTTTCATGACGTCTGTAGGGTACGTGTCCTGCGCACGATTCCGGGTAAGGGCGGACATCCCGATACGATTTTTTATGGTGATGGTGCCGATCTGGAGAGGCGTGAATAGCGAGTTTCCTGACATGTTTATAGTCACTAGTAATCTAGTGCGATGGATTGTGTGCGAAAGAGTTTGAAGAGCTGTTGTGTGGATGAGAGTCGAATGGGGAGTCGAAGTGTTCTGGAGTTCATCGTCTTCGGAAAACGACCTGCTTTTATACCTCAGGGATAAGGCATACTAAAGCATACTAATTAATGTTGTCAAAGGTCAGCGCTCAGCGTTTATTCAAGAGAAATGCAGCTTCACGTGCGCTTCTCATAAAACGCATTTGTTTGAACTTGAAGCGAGGGGACAAGGATCTAAAAAAAGACGTCACATAAATTTCTCGTAAAACGGATGACGCGACACCTGGAATGACCAGCAGGCTTCAAGCTTCAGCGCTCAGCTGTTGGCCTGACTGTACGCAGACTTAGTAATGGCTCCTACGTGCATCGCTGACTCACGGAATTTCTACTCGGTGTTTCTCGCTAAAAGTAGATGGAGTGCTTACCACTCGCGATGATATCTTTGACACTACGTAGTAGGAACTTTTAGGTGAATGTGCATCAGTATCACTGCGGCACAACTTGATTGACTCACTTTAAATCAAAAGGAAAGATGGTCGCTTAGAAACTGAAACTTAGAGTTAAAGATATGAGTATTTCTTCAGGAAAAAAAAATGAAAAGATTTAGTACCAGGCTATATAGACTGAATGTCGACCGCCAAATGGTACAAGTTCATGCTCGCATTTGACATTTTTGAGACTCTCGGAGGCTCGATTTTGAAAGACCATAAATATTTTCAACGGACGCAATAACAACCCTCAAGCTTCAGCTTCATGCCTGAAGCTCGTCAGATGCAAGTGGAACGTTGACAGTCCTTGAAACTAATACCCAGACCCAGTGTGTGTGTGATGGTGCGTCCAGTGCAAGGCAGGCAATGTGGTGTTCAAAAGCAAGACATGTTGAACGTTGAATCCATCCATTTGACGAGCATCAGATCTAGTTTCTTGACTGATATCGCAAGAGTAAATATAAAAAGCTAGGATCGGTTAACTTTGGTAGTAGTACAACTCTTAAGTACAAGTATCGCGTTATTAGTCTTAGAGATGATGACCATTGATCGATTAAACATGGTCCTTCTTGTAAGGGATACAATGCTAAGCGTTATGTACAATATCTTACACGTTAAACATAAAGCTTGAAAGCGAGCATTTGGATTGATTAGTTTGGGCTTGACCGATAGAGTCAACAAGGCGAGATATGCATTTAACGGCAATTTACAATTTATTGTACAGAACTGTTCTAATTCCACGGCACGATTTAGTGCTTAGTAGCCTTGGTTACTACGGGATGATCGCTTTTAAGATATGTGGATTATTTAGAAGAAAGACGTCACTCACTTGTTGTTCCAGCCTTGGCTATTACGGGATAATCACTTTTAAGATATGTTGATTATTTAGAAAAAAACACATCACTCACTCGTTGTTGTCAGCAAGACCCTGCTCGGCTTGCTGCTGGGCATGTCGCTTGGCTTTCTCCCTGTCGATGAACTGGAGAAGACTAATTAGGACAGGCATGAGTTTAAATAACGGAAAGGAAACTGACATCCAATCCACGGGTCTCGAATTCGCGGTCAACAATTGCTCCTGTCAACCCGGCGCTATGGAAGTTGGTGAATAAATGAGTCGGCAGTCTAAAGGTGATAATAGTGAGACGTACAGAAGCTCCTTTGCCTCTTGATGAGAAGCGGGCTGACCATTTTCATCGCAGTGCTTCTCGTATGCCTTTATTGGAAGAAAGAAAGAAAAAAGTGATTGGCTTGTGATGTGCGCTTGCTACGAACGGCATTCTTACCTTGGCAGCTTCGTAGCTGGCGGCGCCTATGTAAAGAAATAAAAATCAGCACCATGCACGATCTCGACGATCTCAGCCGATCATCTTGATCCAGAGTAAGCAGAGAAGGTAAGCATACCGGCAATAAGTTCATGGCTCCAAGATGCCTGATTTTCACCGCTTTGGACCTTGATTGAGGAAAGACAATGAGATAGCGTTCGATATCTAACCAAGGGTCATAGCAGATGATCATACGTACTTGGCCGTATGCCTGAGCCTGGTCGCTGTCGTCACTGAACCAACCCATTGTATCAGATGTCTGAGGTTTGTGAGGTTAACTAGATGATGGTTGAGTTGAGAGAAACTGGGGTGATTCTTCCGATTCGACAATCGGTCGAGCTTTATACATGTGTCGCGCATCAACATCAGCAAACTCAGATTTTTCGTTGCCATAGCATCCCCGTTACGGACCAGGTCATAGCACAGACAGGGGTACTACATAGCCTTACTCACACGTGTGTAGTTCTCCCAACCACTGCTAAATATTCTGCAGTATGCTATAGAAAGTAGTTTATGGGGTGACGCCGACGGCAATAGCAACGTCCAGAATCGACCTAGTCGTACTTACGCTGAATCCATCACATGATTTACTGACGTCCATTAAATTTGGACTGTGAAGACATTTCAGTCTCTTGCTTTCTACCCCGCCTGTTTTCACTTGCCCTTCCGGATTTGTCAATCGACTCTGATTCTACCAGGTGGCAGCAACAAGCACAGCCCCAGATGGGCACGGCAGACAAATGACAACAGGCGCAATGGACATGGTATCGACCGCCCAATTGCTTCCACTTGCCAATTGAGACCAAGTATGTCCCCGTTTCCCCTTTTGTCTACAGAATTTCTTTTCTACTTCAGTACAAAATTACTGGTTATAAGCAGCATCGTGCGCGCCAAGTTGAACATTAAGGATCGGACATCTGACAGCATAAAGCAGGGTCCTCCATTCGCTCCATCATCGTCGCTGTTCCTCCGCTTGCTCTGTCATGGCGCCACAATGCTCTCCTTTTCTAAGGTCCACCTATATCCTGAGAACGCCTTGCTATCTTCTTCAGCCTCAGGTTCGGCGCCTCACCTCTGCACCACTCCTTCCTGGATGCAACACCGCACTCGGTCGCCCTCGGTAGTTGGCACATGCTCCTTGGGATGCTGCTTCTAGTCCTCTCTGGATGCTCTTGTACCGTTCTCCTTTCTCCTCTTCCTTCGAGATATCAGAGTGTAAAGGCAAGTGGTGTACGATCCCCACCGCACGTTGATGTACGACTGCTAGTACCTCCAAGATATGAAGTGATGCTCACAACTTTTTCTTTCTGCTCAGCGCAATATGGTGCACCTCCTTGTCAGGGTATTCTAACCCTTCAAGATGCCCTCGCGTATTGCACGCACAGCTGAGAATTTGGTGTGGGTCAGTCAGGTTCTGTCAGGATGGACGTAGAACCCCGTTGGGTACGACTCTTTTTTCTCTCCCCTTCGTGTTTCATTCCCATTTCCAAGACGTCGAAGAATGCTCGTCTATCCTTTTATAGAAGAGGATCTCCAACGAATTTTTGATGAATGCCCGGGACTTTGCCCCCTCGCGAACAATCCAAAACACCAAGGGGCGCAGTGGGACATGATGCATGAGCGCTTAAGCAGTTCAGTTGATTGAGATCAGAGATCATTCACTCTCCTTCGCCGGTGCGTCTCCGTCATCTAAAGTTCTCTCCGTGTTCGGTAGGCAATCTCTTCCGTAGGGCGATCTTTCTATCACGCTCAAGCCGCTCCTAGATTGCGACACTATACACGCGTACCCCAAAGCCTGTATATCGTCGTCCCGCCAACTTGGCTGAGCGGGGCCAACATTGACGGATGCAGGTTCCGACACTAAGGGTCGTTAGTACCCAGATATCGTCCATAGCCTGACAAGAAGCCTTTCTCGCATCATCTTTTTTCTGTACCTACCCCCGCATCGTCATATTTATCTTGCAAAGCAAGGGATAGAAGTCTCGCGAAAGACGATGTCATGGCTACTGCGGTCTGGGCGACGGTCGTGGACTTGCTGCTGACGGTCATGCTTCAAATGAAGGGTGAACGAAAAGCAAAAGTAGCAAGAACCTACCTAGAGTGGCGGTGGCAGATTTGCTGCTGCCTGTCGTCCTTCGGACTCCTTCCAGCGAGAAAACGGTCCATTGTCTCGGTTGAGTCGATGTATTAACGACGCATTCTATGACCTTTGTAGATTTGCAAAATTGCGGGTCTTCTGTGGTAACGCATGCCTTAGGAATATTCGAGTCGTGTAATCTACCCACGGGCTAGTTGGTGTCAAGTATTGGTTCCAAAACACTCAGATATGTTCTGAAGTCGTTCGTGAAAGTACGCAGCAATATCGCCTAACGTCGCAACCGTATTCTCGATGAGGTATTTATTCGTTCAAAGCTTCCAAATCGCCTCAACAACGCTTTCCTTGAGCCCGTCTGAAAGATCAGCGCAATCCCAGACTGCGGCATCTTCCGACGTGGCCACCAGAGGTCCTACCATGTGCGTGCATTTGCGTGGCGCGCAGTATGATTTGCAAATGCACATCTGCGTTGACGGACGCTGTCATTGGTGGTGGACTCGTCGACGATTCAATGTCCGGTATACTATAGCGAGCGCGATTAGTAACAGACAATCAGCAATCGAATTATCACACTATGGAGTCTGCGAAGGAGACTAAGGAGATGAGATGATGCATATGAACGGTTCGGATTGACAATCTGGCGCAATCACATAAGCAATCGATATCCCTGAAGCTTCCGAAAAGCTTCCGAATCGAAAAAACAAAAAAAAAAAAAAAAAAACAAATCGATTCAAAATTGAATCACAAAACCTTTACCTCTTCTTCCCGCCATCGTTGTGCCTTTTGCTCACCGTCGGGCGTTGCCCTTTCATGTCTTCCACTTCCATTGTTTCCCTCGAGATTGAAGAAACAGACATCGATATTCTCTCGGAGGACGACAAAGTCCTTTCATCGCGTGTTCTCTTGTCTGCCAAGTATTCATACGGTGTCTCCTTCTTCTACCACTTCTACGCTTGAACGATTCTTGAACGCCAGAAATCGCGGATTACATTCGCAATTTTTATTACTCCATTGAACGCGAGGACTTCAGTAGCCCGTCAATTCAGGGATGCCTGAAACGGATTTCTAGGCTGCAATTTCTTAGAGTTTGCCATTACTACACACAGAAGCTCAACTGGAGCAGCAACCGCAGCAGCAACCGCCTAGGGCCATAGACCCCCATTGCTTCACCTCTTGCATCTTCCAACCCTCAGTCACTTCAAGGTGTGGGCGATCGACAACTTTGTTTTATCGGATCTTACACCCTGCATAAATCTCAAGAAATACGAGTACGACTGTGGTGGTCAAAAACACCTTTTCTGCAACTTTGTCCAAGGCCAGCGGCCGCATCCGGCATTCCTGCGCTTCGCCAGCTTCAAGCTGGATCCTTGTCGCGATTACACCGAACATTCCCACGCTCCCACGCTGACGATCACGATGCGGTGCTGGACCTCTTGTTAAGCGCTGACCTCATCGATAGCACGATTCGTCTGCTCCTGCAAAATTTAATATCTCATGTCTTCTTCAAAAGCTATTGGGATCGATCTGGGTACTACAAACTCGTACATATGTCCATTTTCTCCCTCAATATCTAGATCTAACCGCTTCCATCTCGTAGATGCGTTGCTGTATGGCAAAATGATCGTGTTGAAATTATTGCTAACGATCACGGAAATAAAACGACACCCTCATATGTCTCCTTTTCTGATAAGGGGCGTCTGATCGGTGATGCTGCAAGAATGGAGTCGCGAGGAACCCCGCCAACACGTATGTTTTTTCTGATAATTTTTGAACAATTCACCGATTCAGCATCTTGCCTTCTAGTGTCTTTAATGCTAAGCGTCTCATTGGCCGCAAGTTCGATGATCCTGAGGTGCAGTCTGATATCAAGCACTACCCTTTCAAGGTTTTCAACAAGGGTGGAAAGCCTTATATTGAAGTCGAGTACCAGCGCGAGAAGAAGGTGCTCGTAAGTCTTGGCATATCTTATCTTGTGATGTCAAAACATCTTTCTTTTTTAGTCTCCCGAAGAAATATCCTCAATGGTGCTCCTCAAGATGAAGCAGACTGCGGAGGCCTACCTCGGACATACCGTCAACAACGCCGTCGTCACTGTCCCTGCGTCCTTCACCGACTCCCAGCGTCAGGCCATCAAAGATGCTGGAACCGTCTCTGGTATGAACATCCTCCGTATCTTCAACTCGTCGACTCTCGCTGCTATCACATATGGTCTCGAATGCATGTTCTCTGGCGAGCACAACGTTCTCATTTACGATCTCGGAGGAGGAAGCCTCAGTGTGTCCCTCCTCACCATAGAAGAGGGCATCTACGAGGTCAAGGCCACCGCAGGTGATAGTCATTTGGGAGGTGAAGATTTTGATAACCGTCTTGTGAACAATTTCATCCAGGAGTTCCAGCTCAAGCACAAGAAGGATTTGAATTCCGACCCCCGTGCCGTTCGTCGTCTCCGTACTGCGTGCGAGCGTGCCAAGTGGACCCTCTCCTCGGCCACTGAAACCTCCATCGAAATCGAGTCGTTGTTCGAGGGTATTGATTTCTACACTTCTCTGACGCGTGCCCGTTTCGAAGATTTGTGCAATGATCTCTTCCGCAGCACTCTCGAGCCCGTCGAGAGGGTCCTCCGCGATTCCAAGATCGACAAGGGTAATGTCCACGAGATCGTCTTGGTCGGCAGTTCCACTCGTATCTCTCCTATTGTCGAGCTAGTCTCTGACTTCTTCAATGGCAAGGAACCCAACAAGACCATCAACCCTGATGAGGCCGTCGCCTACGGTGCTGCTATCCAGGCCGCTATCCTTTCCGGTGACACTTCCGAGAAGACTCAAGATCTCCTCCTGCTCGATGTTGCTCCCCTCTCCCTCGGTATCGAGACCGCTGGCGGCGTAATGACTGCTCTCGTCAAGCGTAACACGACCACCCCCACGACAAAGTCCGTTATCTTCTCCACCTCCTCCGATAACCAACCCGGCGTCCTTATCCAAGTCTATGAGGGTGAGCATGCCCGCACAAAGGACAATATCCTACTCGGAAAGTTCGAGCTGACCGGCATTCCTCCGGCTCCTCGTGGTGTTCCCGAAATCGAGGTCACTTTCAATGTCGACAGCAATGGTATCCTCAACGTCTCTGCCTCGGACAGGGCCACCTGCAAGTCGATCACCATCACCATTACCAACGACAACGCCCGTCTGTCGAAGGAGGAGATTGAGCGCATGATTGAGGAAGCAGAGAAATATGAGAGTAATCATTTTCTTGTCGGTCTGATAATCAGAACCGTTACTGACTTTTCTTTCTTTCTCCAGTTGAGGACGCGGATGCTGCTTCTGTCGAACTGAAGACCAGCTTCGACTCCTATATCTACGACCTCCGCAACTTGATGAACAATGTGGGCTTTTCCAGCGAAGTCTCCCTCGTTGACAAGATGAGGCTCGATTCTGCCGTGAACGAGACGATCTCCGTGCTCGAGGAGCAGCAGAAGAAGCTAGAGTATGTTGCCAAGTATGTCTCTCCTTAAAATTTAGATGATGACACTTCCTTATGCACGCTTTTTTTGCAGTCCCATCTTGCGAAAAATATGTGGTGGTACCTACGGTGCATTCTGAAGATGTTTCTAGCCTTCCCCAGGTTTTTCTACTTTTATTTTAGCCGAAAAATTCCACGAAACCCTTTTATCTTGCTCTTGCTGGACTCGTGTTTCACCTTTCGTCATGATATACCATGTAGCACGTCACCATACATTACGCTGCCCGTTGAACATCCGGGCGGGGTCGTTCAATCTGCGTTTATTATCCTATATATATTTCAATGTCGGCATCGAGCCGTGTGTGAGTGATACATGAGAAACTGGGGCACAAAATAGAACTACAAGCAGAATATATGCCAATAGAGGGCTTCACAAGTTGAACACGGTTGCACAGGTACAATTTCCGAGTGATTTAATCAAACTGCAAACTGTCGAAGACTCCAAACTACTGCAGCGACGCGATTGTATTGTTAACGTCTGCCAGAAGAGTATAGCGGGTCAAAGCGGTTGGAATGAAGGGGTTAGTAGCATCGTGTATAAGGCCCTGAAGACCTTTGAAAAGAGCGACAAGAACATCGCTCATAAAGTTCGCGATTATCTTGTTGACATCATTATCTCGTGGAAAAATCAGGGCACGAGCCACACTGTGCCCCTCAGAAGCCATGTCCTTGGTAGTCGTTTGGCCGAAGGCTAGGCGAAAAAGGGATCGAAAGTCCTTCTACTATTCCCAGACCTCTTTCTGCGCGGTGCTTTTGAAAGCCTGATCGCAGAGATTGCCCATGACGCAGTATGAGAGCACCCAGATAAAGGATTCGACGTCGTGGGTCGCCTCGTGCACGACATCCCCGTTACTATCGACTTCCTGCAACAAGATGGTGCGGGCCATAAATTGAGCCGTTCCCTATGAAATGCTTTCAGTACGAAGGAAATCGCTTCTGTATCAAGGTAACTTACAGTCATAACCGCACCCCGTTTAACGGTCACTGTTGATTCGAACGTAGTGTGCGTGCAAGTTGTCGCATCTGTTGTAGAAAGCATGTTACCCTTGTTTTCATATCTATTCTGTGCGTCGATGATGCTTTCGACCGTCACTTCGCCTTTTCGGATGGTCGAGTTTTTAATGCAAGCAAAATCGAAATCAGTGATGAAGCCACAGAGTCCAACATTCTGCATCTCAATTAGTAAAATGTTACTTGCACTGATGTCGCGGTGAAGGATGGCTTTCTCATAACGGGCATTATGCGCTGAAAGGTAGTTAGAGATGATGGCAACTGATTATTAACAGGCACTCACCCTGGAGCGCATCGCGGAAACCGGTTAGCAAATCGCGGTCTGACTTATGCGCCCACATCGGGCGCCCGACAGTACCGAGAACGAGACGGTGAAGAACGGGCCTTGGCGGATTGATGACATGCTCACGTAGGAGCTTATGGACATGGCTCCTCAAATTCTGCATGGGAGTAGTGCATCCAGCATATCCAGGAAACTTAACGTCACCACCGCATTGGAATTTAGCCTGTCCTTTGAAAGTCGGTTGCTCGATCGACAAGTAGATATCGGAATCGGGTGTCCTGGCGTTACTGCGCCACGTCGTCTTTATGATCATCGAGTCACTGCGCAGATGCGGCTGCTGGTTATCGCCGAGAACATACTCGCGAACACGCCGAACGTTGGTGCCGCGGCCCCAAAGCGAAAGAGAAGTCCAAATAGGAGAACCAACGGGCGCCGGTCGTTGCCAAAGGATGACACCACAGCGGATTGGTATTTGCTCTCACCAGTAAGCTGCTTGGTCTCCTGATCACTCAAAACACGAACTCTAGGGTTGAGACCTAGTTCCTCGATGGACAAGTTGCACGCCAGGCCACACACAACGGGAATGTGGGTCTCGGTGTCATGGACTACTTCATAGATGGAAACGTGATTCCATCGCGATCCAAAATTCCGACGCAGAAAATCATAAAAGGGCGGGCCGACATGAAGAGGCGCGCGCAGTTGGCAGATTGAATAACAATTTCGGGTATCATGTCAGTAACCGCAAGCTTGGGACTCGGAGGTCGGGTGGCCTGGTCAAAGTTCGTTATGTGAGTGAACAAGCGGATCTGTAATAGAAGAATAAGAGGGAAGGAAGAGAAATTATGGCGCACCAAAGGATCATACATCCTCTTCTCTTCTGCAGCTCCATGATTACCGCTCCTCTTTAATTCTCCTTGTTCGGGACATTGGCCTTGTCACCGATCTCCTCGTCCTCCAAGATATCGGGCGAAAGTTCTGTGAAGCATGTTCTGCCAATTCCTTCAAAATATTTATATTCACGACGAAATTGTCGTCGACGTCATCAACGCGCAGACCCCTGAACAGGTGGGGACAGCGTAGGCGATTTTACCGACGAGATCCGCTTTGGTCGCACCGCGACTAGACTCTACATTGGACTCTGAAAGGTGGTTCAGCATATTGGAGCGCAGGTAAGTGCCAAGGGGAGTCGCTGGACATGATGAATAATGAAATTAATGAAAGATGAAATTTTGAAAGATGAACTTCGGGATTGCACCCGACTTTCGACATTCCCACGCTCTCCCGCTCATGTTGCCTCGAGGCTCGCTATCAGTGGTTGAGTTGACATACGACCTCATTCTCTCTTCACCTCCTTCTCAAGATGTTCTAGCCGCGGCTACCCTTTGCCGTACTCTTCAAGCTAACTTCACGTCCTGCATGCACAGCCTAGAAGTTACTGTGCATTAGTCGGGATGTATGTACATAGGGCCAAGTTAGGTACAACTCGTTTTTCTCTCTCCTTGGTGTTTTTCCAAGATGTCGAAGAATGCTCATCTATGCTTTTATAGAAGAGGATCTCCAACGAATTCTTGATGAAAAACCAGTACCTCCGAACACCCGATGTCTACCCAAAGACCGCGGTGCGGAGTGGGCAACGAGCGGCACGGTTAGTTGGGATTGTTTGCTCTCCTTTGCCGGTACCCCTCCGCCATCTAAAATCCTCTCCATGTGCGTTAGCTAACCTCCACTTCTTTAGCGCAATCTTTCCATCTGAATCTTGCTCAAGCCACTCCTAGATACCGTCTATCCGCACCCTAAAGCTTGGATGTCGATGTCGCCCCGCCCATCAACTTGGCTGAACGCGGCCGCCGCTAAGCATCGTTGGGACCCAGAAATCGCCCACAGCCTGACGAAATACCTTTCTCGTGTCGTCTTTTTGTACAGCTTTCTGTACCTACCCCCACCTCGCCGTACTTATCTTGCGGAGCAAGAGATAGAAGACTCATGAACGATGACGTGGCTATTGCGGCGATGGTGGATTTGCTGCTGCCAGCCATCCTTTAAATGAAGGGTAATCACGATGGAAAGGAAAGGTAGCGAGAACGTACCTAGGGTGAGTACTAGATCCGATGATTTGAAGGGAACGCATGTACTTACGCTGAATTCTAACCAGAGCTGTTCTCTGCCATGCTCTCGCGTTACCCTTTTCATCGTATAGCTCTCCATCACCTCCTTGTCGAAGATTGAAAAGCGCCTCGACGAAACTCAGGAGGAACGATAGCGAGGCTACTGTGGTCTGTGGTGGCGGAGTTGCTGCTGCCCATCGTTCTTCCAGTAAGAAAAGGAATTCCGAGCTACATCGTCCATGGGCTAGGAGTATAAAATCACTGTACGATGATCACTCTACGTACGAAATGAAGTTACTACTTGCAGAGGTCAGGCAGTCATTTGTCGTATAATTGGCGCTCTCGCATCATATAAATGATGGCATCGTGATATCACTGATCATTCAAGAATTCAGACACTTGCATGAAGCCTCCGAAGTGAACAAAATTCAACAAATCGATTCCACCTTTGATGTTGGAATGTGGCACCGCCACCGGAGATAATCGATAATCGTAGATGTTATCTAATCAAGGCTAATAATTTTCACTGCTTCTCAGGCGAGGTGCCTCGTCTCGTGGAGCATCTGACCCATCTGACACCATTGCTCATTTCCTTAGGCGAATCCATGTTATTAGCGAGGGGTCTGCAACCACCCTGGTCTCCGGTAAACGCGACTTCTATACTTCCGTCTTCTGAACAAATCACCCCGAAGCAAATTGAATGTCGTCAAGCTACCCTCTACTGCACTTAGGCTTCCGGTGTGAGTCTATATCGTTCACTATATACAAGCAACTGATTATTAATTATATGTAGCCTCCTGACCTTCCTGTCAATCGAAAGTTCCTGCTCGTGTGACCCCCCTCTCCCTATTGCGACCGGTCATCGTTCTCCGAAGCGAGCAGGGACGAGGAAAGGGAAATGCGACGACACAGTCCACATGCAATATCAGGAATATACTTTTGTTCTTCGACAGCGGTGGGAGCTTCAAGGAGGGCGATAATCAAGCGATAAAAGAAGGGTTCAGGCTAAACCCAATGGTTGACGCTATGTCAACGCTATGTTTTTTAAAGGCAAGTTGTGTTGTCAATCATATCTCATGAAAAAATGGGGCCTACACAAGGCTCACTATATTTCTCGTCGTTCAGTGTTTTCTTTACTTCCGTAGCTCCCAGCTTGTAGGCACATGGTAACCGCCTCCGTGTGAGCTATTTATTCTAAATTTAGTATACTTACCTCCAACAGAACGCGTTGACATCGAGCAGACCCTTCTCAATTCTAAGCGCCAGCAAACTTACGAACGTGCGCCCAGGGTGCGCCGTTATTGCGCTCTTTTTTTGACTGAATAAAAGCTGGAAGGGGGAGATGGGATTTCCACTCGGGAAACTCTTGCTTTCCAGACTTCTAGGCAGCTATCATGGCTTCGACGGGGCACAAGCTGGCGCTGCTCCTCGCGAGCTTCGCTGCTTTTGCGCTCGCTGACACCCCGTCTATCTCTCACGTACGCGTACCCGCGGACTCCTTTGAGCCCGTCCAAATTCGCCATGCCTACGCCGGGTCCACCGGTATGCTGCTCTCCTGGAACACGTTCTCCAAGTTGCCTGCCCCACCCACTGTGCACTACGGATTCAAATCTGACTTCCTTCCATTCGTTTCTTCACCTAAAAATGCGGAGAGCGTTACCTACCCCACCTCGCTCACCTTCAACAACCACGTTCGTCTGACAAACTTGTTCCCGAACACCAAGTATTTCTGGCGACCAGCGTTTGCGAATGGGAGCAGCATCTTCTCTTTCACGACATCGAGAGAGTCGGGTGATCATACTCCGTTCACGACTGCTGTGGTTGTGGATTTGGGATTGATTGGACCGGACGGTTTGAGTACGACTGTTGGTAAAGGAGCGGCGAATCCTCTCGCGCCAGGAGAGATAAACACGATCCAGTCATTGCAGCAGCATGACGCGTGGGATTTCCTGTGGCACCGTGAGTTTCTGATCTCTTTGAATGATTTTCGACCACTTTCCGTTCCGTTGAATTTTCTTTTTCCATTGCGCTTCTCTTTAATACTGACGAACTGTTCTTAGCTGGTGACATCGCCTACGCCGACTACTGGCTCAAAGAAGAAGTCCAGGGTTTCCTACCTAACACCTCCGTCGCGGATGGTTTCCACGTCTATGAATCGCTGCTAAACCAATTCTACGACGAGATGACCCCAATCACCAGCCAGAAACCGTGGATGGTGGGACCTGGAAACCACGAAGCGAATTGTGAGCAACAAAATGACTTCATTTTCTTCCTGGAATACATTTAACAATCGGATTCAAAGGCGACAACGGCGGCACTCACGGATTCGACGTCACCATCTGCGTCCCAGGCCAAACCAACTTCACAGGCTTCCGCAACCACTTCCGCATGCCGTCCTCCGAATCTGGAGGACTTGAGAACTTCTGGTTCTCATTCGACCATGGAATGGTCCATTTCGTCCAATTTGATACGGAGACCGATTTGGGACATGGTATTCTCGGACCTGATCAGCCCGGAGGTTCAGAAGGTAACCCTGGAGAGGATGGTGGTCCGTTTGGGTTGGCAGACCAGCAGATTAATTGGTTGAAGAATGATCTCAGGAATGTGGATCGCAAGAAGACGCCATGGGTCATAGCAGGTCAGTTCTTGCCTTCAATCCTTGCCGTCCTTTTCACTTACTTGCGTGAGATTCGCTGCTTAGCCGGTCATCGTCCATGGTACGTTAGTGGTGAAGTCTGCGCAGAATGCCAAGAAGCCTTCGAATCCATCCTGAACCAGAACTCCGTTGACCTTGTCATCTCGGGCCACGTCCATGTCTACGAGCGCGCGGCTCCCATCTTCAACGGTACTATCGACCCTAACGAACTCAATAACCCCAAGTTCCCCTGGTACATTACCAATGGAGCTGCTGGACACTATGATGGGTTGGACACTTTGAACGCCGTGTTGTCTCCTTTCAGCAGGGCAGCAATTGACACGGATTATGGTTGGAGTCGACTAACATTCCATAATTGTACGCATTTGACGCATGAGTTTGTGAGAAGCTCGGATGGAACAGTGTTGGATAGTGCTACGCTGTTCAAAGATAGGAAGTGCAAGGATTAGGTTGGGTGAAGGCTTGTAGAGTCTTAGCCTTGGGCGACCTTCCACCTCATTTAAGCACTTAGTAGCATTTAAATTTCATCTTGGACGGAACAAGTAGAGACTTAATCCACCTTCACCGCATTCAAATTTGTTCGTCTTTCCGACGTCTACAACATCTACATAATCGAAGTTCTTTTCATTCTTTGACAATGAGAATGCAGCAACAACTCGAGCGGTGCAAGTCAGCGAAGTGCGATTGGGCACCACTCGACGGGGTCATGACCCTCCCGTGGTAGAAAAGCCCCGGAAAGTTGAAAGGAAAGGGCTACTCAGGCTGGGTAAACAATCTCCCAGTGTGAGAACACGTATTGCAGAATAGATATGTAGTGTTGAGAGTTGCTCCATAGAACGATCAGCGCTACGAGAAACTGACTAGTCATCATGAGAGTGAGACTCTGGAGTTTGGGTGTACCATCGACGTTTGAACGTGATGACCACGAGTCATCGGTCAAATTGTGCTGCCGCCTTCTAGCGTCTTCTGTCCAACTGTCCCGCGCAAATTCTGCGCAGATGATCATCCTACCGGTTGCCGGGAGGCGTACCCAAGCGCCTCATAATTATTTTGCTCACGCTAATTTCCGAATGTAGGCGCTTCAATTTTACAGATATCGGGGTACATCCAAAAACCGTATGAAATTGGGATTCCTATCTTCCTGAATGTCAGCTATGTATGCATCTGCATGCGTACGGGAAATTATTCCCCTGTTCGTTGGCCGGATATAATTCCGGAATTGATTAAAGTTGAGTGGTCAGTTATGCTGGCTCTAGATAAAGATACATTCCTTCTACCTCCAACCAGGGCAAGAGAAAATCAGCGTGCCTTGAGCGTGCACAAGCGTGCCTAAGCGTGCCACGCTCATCACGCTTACCCCTTTTAGTGTGCGGGGCGTGCCACGCTCAGCACGCTCGGCCCTTTCAGCGTGCAGTGCGTGCCATTGCTCGGCACGCTCCACCCTTTTGGCGTG
>JADNRV010000031.1:0-398933 GCA_015499995.1 Flammula alnicola
CTTTGCTTTTCTTTGGCGTTTCTACATAGCATCGTGGTTGAAGGTGAGTCGCGGCCTGCAGTGCCGCATTCAGGGGAAGACGCCCATGACCACACAACGACCGAAAGGCGATGCGTATTCCACATTGTGTAGACTCTGGGATTTGCAATGTCAGAAAAGACATTACATTATGTAATGTCATTCTAATATCCGTCAATATAAAATTTAAATAGGGTAAATTTAAACCATCGAGAGGCATTAGTGGTACCTTAAGTACATATGCTACCGGCGCTTATTTGAATTTGATGGCGTTCCGAGTTGTGACAATGTGAGTCGCCTTGTATCCTGCACTGCTGTATCATCGTATTCCGGTGGTGGTTCTGCTGTATCATTCTCCGTTGCATTCATCCGGGTTCCCGACCCGATGCGCACCAGATTTTCAACCTGCCAGATGTGCTGCCTGAGGGAATTCAGTTGTTCTTGGAGAGTACTATCACCGCTCCCTGTCCCTGTCCGGGTTGTCCGCGGGGGTTGTAATATGACGGGCTCGTATGGCAGTTTTATTGCTGCAAAGCTAGCGTTGGGGGGTGTACGGAAGGGTGTCGAGTTTCCGGATGCTGGTGCCTGGCCTCGGATCGATATATACGAGTCTGATGATTCAGCTTGCACAAAAGGCACTGCCCTTGCCTCATCCTGAAATCTCCTTCTCGTCATGTTTTTCCGGCGATGCATTATGAGGAAAGTAGCAAGAGCCACTGCGAAGATGCCAATGATGCCACCAATAATCCCAAGCATGACAGCATTGGATTTCTTCCCAACAGGTGTTGCAACTGTATTTGTTGGAGCAGGTCCAGAGGTCTGGTCAGTTACTGTGGCTGTGGACGTAGTTACAGCTAGCGCACATGTTGAGTATTGAATAAGTTGATTGAGAAATAATACTGGTGGATTTCGCTCACTTGCTGTGGCAGCCGGTAGGAATCCATGTATAACCGGGAATCCATCTGTAATGCCAAGTGGAGTACCCGAAGTGAAGGAAGGTGAAGCAGTTGTATGCAGTGAGGTACGAGGCACTAAGATGGGAAAGGAAGGATTTGGAGTCAAACTCGGTAGAGTAGCCATTGAGAACACGAGAGAGAGAAATGGCAGACTTGACGAAGAAGCGAGAGGCGAGGAGGTGATGTTAGTAGAAGAATAGGTTGTCCCGCCGAGGCTGTCAATGGCGACTGTTTTGTGCAAGATCGAAGTGCCAGACAGGAGATCATGATCATGATATTCATGAAAGTGGGCTATTTTAATGAGTTTCCTCAAGATGTATCAGAAACGCACATGATCTGAAGCGAACACGGCTAATGATGCTGACACAAGTCAGATAAGACTATTATTAAGTGGTCCTTCCAAAAAAGTGCGTAATTTCCTCGGGTATTTATTCAAGTTATCAGTGAATTTTAACACTGACGAGTGCATGATGCATTGTGGTCGAGGGCAATTATAATAAATTTCTTTCCCAGCCTGAGAAAGATCCCCGATTGGGCACTGTTCCAGGGTGGCTACCGATTGGGTCTCAAACCCGAAATTTGTGGACAAAGTATGCCAAAAATCTCGCCTTCGGCGGCCTCAAACCCGCAAATTTGGGGACAAAGATTTGACGAATTTTGGCTCTCAAACCCGCAAATGCGCGGACAAGCTTTTGGTAGAGCTTCCCGGCGGAGCCTAGTAGCATAGTACTGTTCGCAAGCGGCAAAATTTAAAAATATTCCTGAAAGCGGATAATTGTTGACATGATGTGATGTGTTTCATCTTTGATATGAAGCGCCGTTTACTGAAAGAATTTTAAAGACCCAGCTTGGTTTATTGAGAGAGTGCTGTTGGAGTGCTGTGCAACATCAAGTTGGGCGTGCCGAGGAGCCGAGAAATTCACAGCAGTTGAAACTTGACAGGAGCATTCACGAAGCGTATAGCCGCCCTCTTGCTCAGGTCCTCTCACTTCTACAGTTTTCCTCTCTAATCGAACGCCTTTACACATTAAAATAATATAGTATTCACTTACTCATACATAGTAGGTCCAAATCTACTACTAACACCCCAACCCCACAGCCCTACAACCTGCCTACATACACGGCGTTACACGCAAACGACAACTCGAAATAAAAGTATAGTATCACCAAAAAGTTCGCGAAAGAACGCCGTCAAAACAAAAGGCACAAACGAATGGCGTTGAATAAGATTCAACATGAATATGGATGGAGGGGTTATAGCGAAACGTCGGAAACGAAAGGTGAGTCTATGATGCATCTGGGTTTACTTACACTAATGTCGTTAATAGATAAAATTACAATAAGGGTGAATAAGAATAAATCGCGAAATGAAAAGCTTACGAATCCAAGAAATGGTTGGTATGGTGGACGAAACGGCGGCCGAGAGACATTGCCAGTGCGCCGCTCAAGGTATGACGGAGGAGCAGAAACGAAACTGAGGAATGAGAGACGAGTGTTCTTGTAGATCCTTGAGACCGTGCAGTCGAATTGGGTATTCGGCCCAACCAGCAGGTCTGCATGTTCGATGTTCACTCATTGCCAACAACGATCGCCGCATACGAAAGTCCCGTCCCAGCCTTTCCCTTCCTCCTCCCCTTGCCCTCACCTCCGCCCTCGCCCTCTACGTCCGACTCAGACTCAATGTGCTCCCATGGCTCGTCTATCTCCATGTCGTGCACCACCTGCGTCGGCATATCGTCCAACGCGATGACGCTGCGCAGCGTAGGCACCAACTCGAAGTCCTCCTCCTTGACCTTCCGCAGCTTCCGCTGCGAGAGCACAACCAGGTCCGAGAGGTTGACCTGGACGCTTGCGCCGTCAACAGCGCTGACGGCCATAGCATTAGCACGCGCGATCGCCCCGGCCCTGGCTCTGGGACTGGCGGCCGCTGAGAGACCCTCGATCAGGGCCCCCGCGGGCACCGACGACGTCGACGACGTGCTCCTACCAACAGCATCCACGCTGACATCGACCTCGACCTCGGCCTTACTCCGCGGCTTGCGCTTCATGTCTCTCTCCTCCCTAGACCCCGACTGGGCCCGTTTGTCGATCCCGAGTCCGAACCCCGCCTTGCGGGCGCGGTTGATGGCTCGCTCCCCCGCGCGTTTCGTGCGCTGGCGTTCGTGCTCGTATGCACGCATGTCGCGTTCCAGGGCTTTGGGTATGCCTGCGAGGGAGAGGGGGGCGGGCGAGAGGGGCGGTTGAGCCTTATCCGAGGCGGGGCGAACGTTCTCTTCGTCAGACGGAGAAGAAGATACACTGGCGTTGGCTGCTGGCGCTTGAGTGGTGTCGGCGTTCACTTTGAGAGAAGCTGACGGTTTGCCTGCGCGCTGGGTAGCTTTGTTGGTATTGGAGATGTGAGTGGTTGGGTTGAACGGGGTGACGGACTTGGTGGTGGTGGTGGTGTTGGTGTTAGAAGGCATGGTTGGCAGTTTGGGACTTGGAGTTATGTTTGTATTTGGGTGGGTTGAGTGAAAGAGAGCCAGACGTGTAGGGAATGGCTGGTAAGAGGAGTTGCTTTGCTGGCACTAAATTGACCTGAGTCCTGGAAGGGCAAGAACAAGAACCGAAGGAGACGTACGCGGATTCGGATAGGGGTGACCGTGTGCGGACTGATAAGTACTAGTAGCGCGCGATAAGTGAGTCAATGTTATTATGATTAGATTGTTCCCTTGTTTATTAGACTCGGCAGATAAGAAGTGAATTGAAAACTTGCAGAGAACGTTGTTGGGCGCGAGCAACGTTTCGGTTGCTTTGAAATATGGCTCAATAATAATGGCTCTCCGCTCCGCTCTCGTTCTTGTGCGAGAATGATATCGGATGATGACGTGACATAGCACCCGTTAGTAATACCCTTAGGGCGTCATGACCAAGTCCCACCGTGTGTTGCGGAGCAACTTCGTGAGCAGTGGTTTTGGACTCGGTAGTGTAAGTACATTGGTCGGCGAAGCCTTTCAGAGCTATTCGTGGATGGATAGCTCTGATTCATGTCAGTGACCTCATTCGTTTGTCGAGGCACAGTCGGCTTTTGCCGGCGGCCGGTCCGCTCATCCATCATCGGAGACAGTGCAGAAGTGCAGATTTCTAATTTCATCCTCCGCCTGCAGCTGTTATGAGTAGCTTACCTCATCACCCGATCCCTTATATACCGTCCGTACTCGTCATGTACTGCATCTTCGACCTTGTTTATCACCCACGTTGTTCCTCGTGATGGGTCTCCTCTAACATCAGGTCGAAGATAATCAAAAACCGATACCCTTCATCTTCACACCTCACGATCTCCTTTCCCTTCTCTTGTTCATTCCGACGCCCTTTCATCATCCTCAGACCTGTCATTTCTTGAAATCCCGACATCCTTCCCCCAACAAGACTGTTATACCTCCGCTGTATCAAAACCTTCACCTCCTGAACATTTTTCGTACCCGCCCTTACCCGCCTTAAGCCGATTCCCTTCAACCTCCCATCTGTCACTATCAACCTCCGAATCACCCCTACCATCCTTGAAACCATCGCCTCTGTCACTTTTCCTTAATTTCTCGACTGTGTATACTCCGATTGCCTTTCACGCACCACGCCCTCACACCCAACCTCATTCTGAACGCATATACTCCTGTCCCACACCTTGACGAGGCCGCTCTAAGCCTCTACCTCCCTCCGGCCTTTTTACGTCTTTGTGCCGCGCATATAGTCACTTGCTACACATTCAGCATCAACGCGTGCTTCGAGACTCTCCGTTTCCTGTCTGCGTCATGGACAACTCCGACAAAGACTTGGAAACGACCTACGAGCCTGAATCACGCGACACTCTGTTATCTCTCGAGACTGAAGTCAGGGAGCGTCTTGAGGACTGCTATGCGCAGATCGAATTCCTCGAAGAGACTTCTGCCGCCATCCACGACCATTTACAACATGACCTCTACTCCTCTAGTAGTCCTGGAGACGAGGGCGAGATCACATCTGACGCTGGAAACGTCGCCCAACATGACTGCGACGACAACCAACACTACTATGAAGAAGACTCCGACAGTGGTGATGCCAACACAGAATGCTACGACGATTTTCAAGAAGAACAATTCGAAGACGAAGAGGGTGAATATGAGGATTGGGATGGCAATGATGAGTACTACAGTTGATTACTTTCCTCTTCCTCGCCACCTCGCCAGCTCTGTAACTTTCTATGCCACCTTGCTCATCATTCACGTCACCCGAGAGGGTTCTTGAGGAGGGGGGTGATGTTATGAGTAGCTTACCTCATCACCCGATCCCTTATATACCGTCCGTACTCGTCATGTACTGCATCTTCGACCTTGTTTATCACCCACGTTGTTCCTCGTGATGGGTCTCCTCTAACAGCAGCTGCCAACATCGAGTCATAGCTCGGACTAGAAACACTCGGCTGCGAATATTCTTGAGCAAATGTCCCTCCTAGAGTTCCTTGTGGCGTGCCGAGGACAGCGCAGCACTTACTTGGAGTTTGACTTTGATGTTCTACATAGAACGCCGTCTCCTGGACGAGGCAGTGCTTTTTCCTGATATTTGTGAGCTATAACTCTCTAGGGCTTTGAAGAAACCCACCCTTTGGGATTCCCACTGCTTCCTGAAGTTACTCTTGACGATAACTCCCGTGCTTGCATTTCGGAAGATCTTAGACTCGCCCATTTCAACGATGCCACTTGCATCTCCCTCTCCTTCGTATGTATTTCATTCTCCTACGCGACTCGTTCATCCTGTAAAATAACGTACTAAATTTTGCCACCGGCAGCTATCTATTGCCAATCGATAATGCAAATCACGGCCTTGGTGTTCAAGATTGTGAAGTCCCAAGGATCACAATTGAACGTGCGAGCACGCCTCTGTCTTCGTCTTCTCGATACTCTTCGGAGCCACTTGATACCGAGCTGTGGGACCGGCGGAGCGTTTACCTTGATACCCTCTATCTCGATACTGTAGCCTCTGATAGCTCATCCTACGCCTCATCCTTTCATTCGCAACCCTTCTCTCCCCCGGTATCAAGACCCATCTCCCCCCGGGCCATGGAGGCCAATGAAAATCCCCCAGAGTTTGTTTTCTAATCTTACAATATCTCTAAATATCATCAGCTTATCTTGTTCTTTTTCAGTTATATCGCCACCGTCCAGCGACCCACCGCCCCCGTCAAATACAACTTCTCGTCCATCTCCTACAGCTCGATGATCGTAGCCCCAAATTCGGAAGCCGAAGATTCGCCTCCGAAATACCACATATCGATAAGCATGAACTGCTTCATGCCGCTTAACCATATCACGACAATTCGCCGTGGTGGTTCCGGCTATGGCGAACTCGTCGCTCAGTTCGAGTGAGTTTTTTTTTTACCTCGGATTTACGGTTTTGTTTTACAATTACTAATTGATTTCTCGCTGACTCGGTAGAATGGGCATCGCTGGTAGCCCGTCTACAGTCACCATTGAAGGCAAAGAACTTCTAATAGGCTCCTTGTTATCGAAAAGACTGGGATCGCGTCAATCTGTGAGTTCGTTTCCTTATCAGTCAAGAAACCTTGACCAATCGGAACAATGCCAATGCGTAGGGATTATGGTTTTGGATTCCTCCAGACTCCAAGAAGAGACTTTTATGGGACTACAGACAAACACCCTTCATCGTGCGTATACTCCTCTTCCTTCATAAAGATCAATATTCCTTATACAAACGCGACTCCAGTGCCGATCCCTTCTTAAAATAGGCTCTGGCGCCGAAGCGAGCACACTGGCCACTTTCACGCCAGCTCGACAAGTCCCAGCCGGTGGACCTCCGGTCCTCGCAGAACTGACGGTCACGCCTCTGGGACAAGACTTCTTCGACGATCTCCTGCTCTCCCTTCTCATCATCGAGCGCAGGAGGCTTACACCTGGGAAAGATAGGGTCCTCAAGCAACTTTTTAATTGATTTTCATTGGGTTTCGAAGAGGTAAAATGCCATGGTGCTGCTCTTCTAAGTTCGTCTCGAGGCTCTATAGATGTATTGCACTTTAGGTTGGTTCTATTTCCCGATTTCTCGCTATCTTAAGTAAGTATGTATTATTAATCCTTGCACTATCGTTAATCATCAGGAAATTTGTTACGACTCATTTCCTTATGCTGTGCTGCCAGTCGAAGTTCGGAGCGTTTTTGTAGACTAAGTAAGTGCGTCCAAAGACTACGTTGCCACTAGTGATGCGACTAATCCCGATATCGGTTATATAGAGGCGAGAATCGCGAAGATAAGGGGAATTGAACAGAAGGGGCTTATGCTGGAAGAGAGAAGGCTGTGGCTGTCAGATTTTGTGCGCACCGCTTCCCATCAACACCGCGTACTTCGACTAGTTTGGATGCGCCTTAACCTCGTGTGTACTTGGCATTCATGTGGTTTATGGTCTCTATGAGCCCAATGGGTGTGATTTTAACTTTGTTATCAACAGGTGGATTTGGCTTGGCCTGCGCATCTTATGTGTCTTCCACGAGAGTCGACGTCTGAGGCGGTGCAGGCGGTGCAGAGCGTCTCGACTCTAATTTTGTATTTAACGCAATAAAAATACAACGATCTCTACCATCTAACTTTGCCCCTAAGGCTGCTAATCCGGTATCACCGATCTTCGAAAAATCGATATCTAATCATGCAAGTCCCTACCGAGGCGAATTCATATTTGTGTGTGATCCTCTAATCTTTCTAACTTGCCCCCATATCGAATAACTGAAATTGTTTTTTCAAGCCACGTTTCATCCCGAAATGTAGCAACACCTGCTCATGGTGAACACCCACCACAGTAAGTAAAAAATTCACACCTTAAAAATATCTAACATTGAAATTATCCAGATATGCATCCCAGAACCCAAGCTCCAATGCAGTCTATTCATTCTCACCCGTCGGCATCAGCTCGATGCTACTCGTCCCGCGCAAATCCCCAGATAAAGATACGCAAGCGCAATACTGTATCTCTGTGAGGATGAACTGCTTCATGCCCTCGTCCTATATCACTACGATTTATCTCGGAGCGGACGAGTCTGGAACACCGGTGGGCTCATTCGAGTGAGTAGGCTGTCATTTCGTTCAGAGGCCTGCCAACTTGAATGCGCAAAAAGGGACTGACATTCTGCGTGTAGAATGGGCATGGTAGCTGCAGCGAGCTGCGTACGCATCGGGCGCGTTATAAATAATACAGCTATTGCGCTGACCCAGTCAGGAACCTGGGTACGTCATATCTGCATCGCTATGCCTCTGTCCTGAATTCGATGCTAATTGCGGTGATTAATAATTGTAGGGAAACTGGTACTGGCATCCCGCCAACATCAACGAAAAATACCACCTCAGATGGGAGTTCGAGAAGCGCCCATGCATCGTAAGTTCATCCACACACACACACACTTGCTCCCATATGCCACTTTCTCACCTCGTTATCTGTTCAATTCGCAGTGCCGCTCTGCAAACGGCAGCAGACCAATTTTAGCGAGGTTCACTCCCCCGGCGGTGTATCTGGGTGACCAACTTCCTGAGTTGGAAGTAACTCAAGAGGGTCACCAATATCTGGACCATATCCTCATCTCGCTCTTGATAATCGAGCGTAAGAGGTTGACGCCAGGCAGACCAGAGACTACTAAAGAGATTTTCAATTAACAATAACCTTGGAGAACTAATACAAGTCCTCCTTGATCTGTAAATACTGGCAAAGACGATAGCTGTGAATTGTTGTTACCTTTCATGCCCATCAAAGCAACGTAACGTACCATATCGTTTCTCGATTTATTTGAAATTAGTTTTCGGTCCTGCGATCTTAAATATAGATCTTAAATATACATGCGCCACATAAATTGCTTCGACATTCCAGCGGGTGCTATAAATAGCACAGGCAAGGAAGAAAATACAGTACCGACTCCGAGTCTTTAATACGGTGAAGCGGAATCCGATTCATAGCGGTAACTGGATATGGTTTGAGTGGACTAAATGACTGCTTTGAACTCCTCAACCTGAAGGTATGGTCATATTTTTCGTTTCATCCCAACTCAGCCGCGCATAATTTGCTAATTGTTTGATATTTTAGCTCGAGCGGGACTGCAGCTCCAGTGCGCCATTCGGGTTGCTAAATCAAAATTAATCAAAATTGAATGTCAATTGGATATAATTGCTGGGGAATAAAACTCCAGGAAAGGGGAAACATCAGCAAGGTCACCATGCGGGATGGACTTAAGGGACACATACAATCCATGTACAACGCCTACAGCTTTCCAGGTAATCTGCCTCCACCGCTCAACCGAATGGTTTCTCCGTTGACATACGGGCAATCTATGATCCAGCTCACAGTCTTTGCAAATTCATACGGTTGCCCAAATCGCCTAGGATAGACGATGCCCTCGTTCTCCAAGCTCTTCCTTGTTTTGGCGGGGAAGTTGGCCGTCATGCTGCTGTCGAAAACACCTGGGGCAATCGTGACGACGCGGATGTTGTGGCGTGCAAGGTCACGCGCCATTGGCAGCGTCATGGAGCGCAAGGCACCTTTGGTCGCTGAGTAGGCTGTCTGTCCCGGTTGACCCTCGAACTGATTTAAGGAGTAACGGAATGTTATCAGCATGGAACGGGAGACGTGATGGAAAATGACTGACTGCAGCGGCGCTTGCGACAAACACGACAACACCCCGTTCACCATCATTTCCAGCTTCCGGTTCGACTTTGACGAGATGCTCGAGTACCAGACGCGTCAGATTGAATGATCCAGTAAGGTTTATAGCAATGGCGAAGTTCCAGAGATCCAAGCTATGGGGTTTGCCATGAGCATCAATGATCTTCGCCGCTATTCCTACACCGGCACAGTTGATAACGCCTCCTAAGAGTGCACCAGTAGTAGCTGTCCACTCGACGGTGTTGTTTACGGCCGAGGCCACTTCCGAAAGGATTGTGATGTCGGTTTTGTAGAATTTGACATTCTGGGATGAAAGGATAGACTCTGGTGGTGCTGAGCGGTCGACTATAGACACATAGGCCTGTTTGGAAAGAAGATCCTCCACTGTCGCTAATCCGAGACCGGAAGAGCTGGAATGCTTTTCAGCCAACCTGTCCGGAAGTTTTGGACATAACAACGCACCCTCCAGAGACAACAAAAGTCCTGTTCTCAACTTTCATGGTTCGTTAAATGGAAGGCGGTAGAGGGAGAGTAAGAACGGAATATACACCGTTCGAGTTCCCCGGTTACATTGGGGTAACATGGCGATACGAAGTATCTCATTGGCTGTCGCGCAATCACGATACTATTCCGCGCACGTGAACGATGTCGCTTACATCATCAAACCACTTTTTCTCAGCAGGTCACCGAGGAAGTCACCGAACTTGTTATTTGAACAGACGTTTCGCTCGTTGCATACCTTTCTCACCCTTTCCTCTTGACCACCACCACCACCCTAGAATCATGTTCCGACCAGGCCTTCGCTCATCTGTAAGTTTTCCACCCTTACAGAAAGTCAGATTAGTCCAAACTAACTTACTGCGTCGTATCCCATGCAGGTCAGGCTCCTTAACCGCACCGCACCTTCCACATTCCTTTCAAGTCGGCTCACAGCCTACCGCTACCTCTCACAAGATGTCCGGGCTAAACTCGAGCAGGCAGTCAAAGCCGACCCTGTCGTCCTATTCATGAAAGGTACACCCGCGGAGCCCCAGTGCGGTTTCTCCCGTGCCGTGGTACAGATCCTTGACCTCCACGGTGTACCGAGCGAGAAATTGAAGACATACAACGTGTTGGCTGACCAGGAGCTGCGGAGTGGTATCAAGGAATTCTCGTGCGTCCATTTCTTTCTGCTGTCAGTGCGGCCGGAATGAAGGGATATTTGTTGTGTATAACGCAGGGAATGGCCTACAGTGCCTCAGATCTACGTCAACGGTGAATTCGTTGGTGGATGTGACATTCTTATCGGAAGTGAGTTCATGCTGCCTGCATATTTCCTCCCCACACCTTCACCCCGATCCTCAAGCTCAGGATTTAAGCATGCTTACTAACACTGTGCTTTTTTTAGTGCATCAATCTGGCGAACTAGAAACTCTGCTGGAGAACAACGGTGTTATTCCAAAGATCGAAACTGCATCAACCGAAGATGTACCATCAGACGCAGCTTCTTCCCAGCCTTCAGAAGAAGCCCCATCAGCAACAGCGCCTGTAGAGGAGGCGCCATCGGAGGTGAAAGAGAAGGCAGCAGCCTAGACTTCATATTCTGTATTATTTACTCATTGACATATATTCTGCTGCATTACCTCATCTCAAAATACTGGAATGAAGAAGGATAGTCAACCTAATACCCAATATCCACTGGACGACACAGCCTGACATTCTGGAGCACTGAGCATAGCCGCCTGTAAGTTACATTCCGGTGCCCGTCTCAATATTCATTCTGTGATTCTGTGTTCTCACGATTATGGTGACCCAAAAAAATCTTCGGGGGTTGCCGCCGTCGACACCGCCGGTGCACGACGCCGGTGTTTCCAAATCCCAGATTCTTACAAAACGATAGAGCTTTTCGACCGGCGTTGTTCCTCAGCGGTTTATTTATTTATTGATCCAGATAAAGCCAAATATGTACCGATCGGGACGATTTGTGCTGATGGCGGCCCAAATTGGGGACGGGTCACTATTTGGCCACTTATAAACAAACAAACCGCTGAGGAGCAACATCGGCCAAAAAGCTCTATCGTTTTGAATATAGCTGGAAAATCGTCTACTCTGACTGTCCCTATTAAATACCTATTGACCGAAAAACGAATTGAATTAATTACCGACCAAAATTCATCTAAGTATATTAACCATGCCTGTGTTCCCGAAAGACGCGACAACACCTGCTGCCTCATACCTTCTCAATTAACACTCTACATGATATCAATTAATGGCCATGATTTACCGCGGTAAAAATGGAAGGGGGGACAGAGGAGCACGAGCGCGAAGCAGTGCGCGCCGCGCGGAGCCGCATCACGTGTGTGTTTTATGGCTGTCCAAATGCACATTTATTCCCACGTGCGCGCCATTTTTGATCGCGCGCGCCAAATGGCCTCAACTCGTTACAGCGGCATTCTTACCACTCAGGCTACCGTGTGTATGTATTTTCTGTGTAGTATAGTTCATATCAATTAGAAAATACTCTGTTTTAACCTACATAAGTGCATCCAGTGTCCTCGAGGCTCGAGAATGTCCTTCCCATCCGGACCGGGCCATAGCCGGATCCATTAAGTCCTTATCAACACCACTAAGTACTGGGAGCACGAACAAATGTGTTGTCCTAAGTCCTTTGCTCTGTTGAAGCATCCTGTTAAGCTTTTAAAATGTCTGTGTGAATTGGAAACACCTCAGGTTTGGAATGGCTTTGAAATTCGAAAACATGGATTTGGATCAAATTTGGATGCACACCTACACATGATTACTTGATGACTGAAAGGTGGAGGATAGAACAAAAATATTTGTGGAACTACTCCAAATAGAAGAAGGTGAATACAACACATCCTGAAAGCTATCACTATCAGGATATCCATATGCATTGTGTCCATTTCTCACCTTAATGCACACTTGTTTCATTGAGCGGAGTTTTGGTTGCTCTACTGTCTAACTCATGCATTATCCAGGACATAATTGTAGTGATTATTTAGAATCTACATATATGTACTTATATATTTCTTGAAATTCCAGTACTTAGTACAATATTGACGAGGAATTGATGGGCCCAGCGACGGCCCGGCCCGGATGGGAAGGACATTCTCGAGCCTCGAGGACACTGGATGCACTTATGTAGGTTAAAACAGAGTATTTTCTAATTTATATGTGGTTCCGGAAGAGGATCCACAGGATGCGCAGCGAACGATCTTTACGGGCATTCCAACTTCCAAGAAAGACAGATGCGAGCTACAGTGAGATGATGCCGAGGGTATGAAGCGAGTAATAGTATCGATGAGTTTAGCGGACTATCTTGGATTTGTATAGGCGCAAAAGGCCATATGCATAGCCTCTACTTCCACTCTAATACTGGACCAGAATGTTGCACCCACGTAGTCTTTATTAATTATAGACCTGTTCTGGAGGGATGTGTCGTCCATCGAAAGTCGCCCCCGTCGTAGAGTTCTTTTCAAGTCTCCGTTCATTCATGCCTGATGACTGAAGGCCGCCAAACGTCGGCTTCTGCATGATATATATAATATGAAGTGAGTAATATTTAATATTGAAGAACCTTGAGGAACTTCTCACAAGGTCAGACCAGGGATGAATGGGGTGGTGATGGTGATGGAGTAAGTAAGACGAAAGATTCAACCACTCGCGCACAGGACAAATCGATAAAAGTCGCAATCTGACATATTTCGCAGAGTGGTCGACTGCGAGCGCACGTGGGGTATAGACTTTCTTGCGCTCCTCGATCGCCCGCCTACAAGGCGGTCGTGCGAGGGGAGTGACAGAGTCCCTCGGCACCGTCAGGCACATCCCACACCAGCGCGCTCATGCGCATGTACATGAAGGTATACATAAACCCCTTGATTGCGACGAACCTCTCCTTCGGGATGCTCGTGTCCCCATCTAGACCCTCCACGCCGTCCGTCTCCATCTCCGCCACCTGCTCGCGCGAGAACATCGAGTTTACCATGTCATCGTACCAGAACCCGTCAGGCTGAGGTAGAATCTAGTACTTTATATCGTCGTTGAAGGCTGAGAAAGTGCAATACACGTCGGATAGGTTCATTGTGGGATTGTTGTGTTGCGCGGCGCAGGCAGTGTCGACGGATGTGAATGTGTTGGTGGAACGGCATTTATGAGTAGATGGTGATAAGAGCAAGAGAAGGAGGACTTCGAGCAGACCACATAACGCTTTTTTTCGCACCCCTTCGGTGAAACTACCTCAGAAAAGAAAGACGAAATCACATCTCAAATTCAGAGAAAGGAGAGGCACTGAGTTTATGTGTGCTGCAAAGAAACACTCATCTTCGAGTGCTTTGGCAACGAAGCCATAACGCACGATGGTATGCATTTGGACCTGGCTATTATACATCGCATGAGAGAGGGGTGGTAAAAGGTGGTATGTCGTAAAGAGGACCCTATGAGTGTATCGTGGCAGAACGAAACGGCCTGAGGTCGTTCCGGAGGGTATGAGACCAGTATCAAGTCACGTTCGTCTTCAAGTTTCCATTCGAGTTTCGACCCTATTGAACGAGGAGGACTCTAGGGAGTCTCGGATCTGAGTTGGCGCAAGAAACCATTCCTCCCGGGCTCCGATACTGGACCGGAATGTTGCATCCACGTAGTCTTCATCATATTATAGACTTGTTCAGGAGATATGTGTCGTCCCTCGAAAGTCGCTCCTGTCGTGGGGTTCATTTCAAGTGTCCATTCATCCATCTTCCACAACGCAAGGCCGCCAAACGTTGGTCTGTGCGCGATATCGATGCCCCGGTCGTTCGGGGAAAATCTGTGACGCGATATTTCGGCATGTCGGATTGGCAATATTCGAGGTGGACCGTAATTTGGGTATATCGCGACGCGAGGTTCGAGCATCCCTTCTACAGCTGGTAAGATAGCCAGAGCGCGAATGTGCCTTGAAGATTCTTTCAAATAACGTTGAGAGGCAGCCCTCCCCCAGGCCATGCATCCCATCACTGATACGGCGTACCAGAAGTGCACACTTTTATACCAGATCGTTTTCTTCTCGTCCTTAAACTTGTCCTGAACTTTCGGTCTCCAAATATGCATGATGTCGTTGATTTGTTGAAGAAAACTTTCTGGTTGGCTGGTAGGATGGAGCTTTTCGGAATCCATTACTTCGTCATGGGAGTATGCTATAGGAGCTAAAAGCAATCCAGTGACTGAGCTAAGGCATTCACGCTGTTATGGAGTTTTGTTCCGACTCTGAATATTGAAATGTTTGCGTACCTTAAGATCACAATAAATCGAACGAAATCCATCAATGGACCTTGACCAATGGTGTCCAGGTATCCTGGAACTGGGTCCTTGATGGGTAACCTCGACGTTATGAACCAATTTCCACCTGTATTAGTAGTCGTAGGTTGCTGCGATGAATGTCGAAATTGGACCACAGCCTTGTTTATGGAGGGAGAGTGACGCGCAAAGGACCTTAATAATCCTGAAGGAAGTCCAACTTTCAACTGAACCGTCGCCATAACGCACAGTTGCTGAAAGGAAAGACGGAGGCCCGGTTGTTGAGTCTTGACTGGTGTTGTCCCCGGAGCGGAGGACATCTCGAACTTGGAAAAACCGGGTGTCCGGGTGGCTGGCGGCTGGCTGGCTGTCCGGCCAGACATCACGTGCATGCCTCGCCGCTAGAATCTGCTATAACGTCTTGATAATGTCCTTCAGTTACCATTCTGTAAGTGTGCATTCTTTATGCAGTAATATCTATGTATGTAAATACTATTGAGGCCTTTATCCTATGAGCGTCCGACAGCGAGATAAGTCGCCGCCTCTGCTACCGCCCTTTACATATTGGGCGGGATTAAATAATATTGTTTTGAATTAAAATTTACGGTCCCCGGAACATGCCCACCCTTCCCCAGACCCCTGTCACTGATTCGAGAAAGGCGGGAAAAGTCGAAAGCAACCATGTCCAAAGTGAAAATAGCAGGCATGTGTGCATGACTGCTGCAGCAAATGACTGCCTCATAATTTACATATATTTATATATAGTGAGATACTATCCTCCGGTGAAGGTTTATAATATATAGGTAGTATATTTATGAGCGGTCAGTCAATAAGCCAAGTTCGTTCTGAACGGGTGGGCGGGCTTGGGGCGGGGTAGGCGCTATCTCAAAGGTCGCCGCCGGAGACGGCAGTACATCTTCCCACCGCCCAAAATAGCCAGCCAGCCAGCCGCCAGCCACCGGCTGCCCGGTTTTTCCAAATCTGAGATATTCTGCCGGAGCGACCTCGAGGTGGAATTGGAATCGCCTGACCATCAAAACACTATGGCTGTCCAAATGCACATTTATTCCCACGTGCGCGCCATTTTTGATCGCGCGCGCCAAATGGCTTCAACTCGTTACAGCGGCATTCTTACCACTCAGGCTACCGTGTGTATGTATTTTCTGTGTAGTATAGTTCATATAAATTAGAAAATACTCTGTTTTAACCTACATAAGTGCATCCAGTGTCCTCGAGAATGTCCTTCCCATCCGGGCCGGGCCGTAGCTGGGCCTCTTTAATAGTGACCAGGGGATCACTCGCACAACACAATACTTATGTTAATATCGGGCATAGAGGTATGTCGGGATGCAAATGTGTTATCTTCTGAGTCACTAATGGAACATAGGAGGATTCAATCGACTTCAAGAGGCAGTTGCCTCGGCTGCATTCCATAATTCGGAATTCTGTCAATGCACAGCGCATCGATCCGCTGAAATGTCATCCAAATACGCGCCTCGCGGTCTTGAAGAAGATCATGGAGTGGATTCAGAACAGCGAAGATCGCGACGCATGGATCATGTGGTTGCACGGTGCTGCAGGGGCGGGGAAGTCAGCAATCGCCCAATCTATCGCTGAGCTTTGCATAAAATCAAAACTCTCGATAGCTAGCTTCTTTTTCTTTCGCACAGATTCCACTCGCAATTCTATACAACCGCTCATAGCCACGCTCGCCTATCAGCTGGCTCTTATGTACTTAGTACAATATTGACGAGGAATTGATGGGCCCAGCTACGGCCCGGCGCCCGGATGGGAAGGACATTCTCGAGGACACTGGATGCACTTATGTAGTTTAAAACAGAGTATTTTCTAATTTATATGAACTATACTACACAGAAAATACATACACACGGTAGCCTGAGTGGTAAGAATGCCGCTGTAACGAGTTGAGGCCATTTGGCGCGCGCGATCAAAAATGGCGCGCACGTGGGAATAAATGTGCATTTGGACAGCCATAAAACACACACGTGATGCGGCTCCGCGCGGCGCGCACTGCTTCGCGCTCGTGCTCCTCTGTCCCCCCTTCCATTTTTACCGCGGTAAATCATGGCCATTAATTGATATCATGTAGAGTGTTAATTGAGAAGGTATGAGGCAGCAGGTGTTGTCGCGTCTTTCGGGAACACAGGCATGGTTAATATACTTAGATGAATTTTGGTCGGTAATTAATTCAATTCGTTTTTCGGTCAATAGGTATTTAATAGGGACAGTCAGAGTAGACGATTTTCCAGCTATATTCAAAACGATAGAGCTTTTTGGCCGATGTTGCTCCTCAGCGGTTTGTTTGTTTATAAGTGGCCAAATAGTGACCCGTCCCCAATTTGGGCCGCCATCAGCACAAATCGTCCCGATCGGTACATATTTGGCTTTATCTGGATCAATAAATAAATAAACCGCTGAGGAACAACGCCGGTCGAAAAGCTCTATCGTTTTGTACACGGCTGGACCCTCAGTTGAGTGGTTCTTGACTTTTGGAAACTCCGCTGTAGTTAAGTTCGGATTTTGAGTTGTGCTTGAATTGCGGTTGAACAAATTTCAACAAGTGATCGGTGTGTTATGTTTGAGCCGCCGCTCATGTTTTGTGCATCGTTAGGAATATATGAAAATTTTTTGAGTAGCTTTTGTATCTTTCGTACAACAACACTGTTTTCAGTTTTATCTCATCCAACGAGAGGACTTCACGCATCAAGTCCGCCATCAAGCCATGTCTTTTCAGCCTGATATCAAACGTGAGTCCATGACGGCACGGCTATTTATAGCACTCATCCTCGACCAACAGACTGGCAGCCTCGGGGTATAAGCAAGGGCAAACCTCTTTTTACATGCCTTGTCTGTCAAGATGGCCTCGAGCGAAAGGCGGCAGACTGCAAAGCCCATGAATCCACTCAAGGTCATATTCAGAGACTGAGGCTCAAGTCGCCTTCGCCTGAAGATGTCCGCGGAAATCCCACGCCGTCAACTTCAACTTCTCAAGCTCCCACCAACCGTGCGTTGACTGAGGACGCCCTTCGTGCTCTCCTTGTCTCTGCTACCTCACAACGAGATCAACCTCTCTATCCACCTGGCCATCCTAACCTCAATGTCTACGGTGACCCGAACTTCTTGACATCACACAGCAGGTCTGATTCGCCTGCCACCGGCGCAATACTCGATTGGGGTCTCTATGAATTCGAGAACACAATCGCAGACCCGACACCTCAAGACCAACTCCTCGATGACATATCTCAGGCGACACTAGCCTTTTTAAACGAGGATATCAGTGACTTTGAAGTGGATGACCCCTCAGACTCTGACAACGATGCCGGTATGTTTTCTGCCTACATTTATTGCTCCTTCTGACCAAGAAATAACAGAACAATTTTCTGATCATGGTCCTCGCAAACGCGCCCGCACCAATCAGTTGAATACTGGCCTTTCCGAGGAATGGTTTCCATGGGAGGACAAAATCGTGAGTCGATTGCCGAAATCTGCTCTGTCCAATCGCTTACACGGTCTTAGACGTGCTCGTTGGATATCCTTATGCACCTCCCGCGTTCAGTATTCTCTCGCAAGCAACTCGACCTCTTCCTGTGGCTATTGCGAATCAACGATGTCGACGATGTCCCATCCACGAAATCCCTCAAAACACTAAACAAAATCCTGCAAAATTCATGCGGCGTTGACACCCTGGCATACGACGGAAAGCTGGGGCACCGCTACCATGTGAACAACATGGCTCAAATACTCGCTCAGGTATAGCTTCCCTTGATTACCCTTTCATATGCTTATCCGTTCTGAAATCTGACTTAGGAAATGTGCAATCCGAAAGTTCGCCCCCATATTCATTTCTATCCTGAAGATACTGGAAAGCGGCTTGACGAAAGTCGGCAAGCAGAACGATGGCTGAAGGAACTTCGACCAGAAGAAACAACCCCAATGGTCCGCGTCCGTGAAGACGACTATTACATCTACGAGCCAGCCCTGCTCAAGGATCTTTCTATGTGCATTCCGGAGCGCTGGTTTACTCGAAACGGCACCTTTTTCGCTCGGGCGTGGAAGATGGAGATCCGAGTAGTTGACGGCGTATGGGGCTGGGTTGTTCGCAAGGATATTGAGCTCGAGGTATCTGAACACCAGCTTGCCAAAGGTTTTGCTTCCTTAGAGAAGGAATTTGAGCGTTACCGAGTACCTCATCCATCTCTTATTCACGGTAAGAGACTATTCTTTATGCAAAAGGTCAGATACAAATTTTATCAACAGGTTATTTTCCAAAGGAAGAGAGCGTCATATCATCTCTCTTACCGTGGAAGCATACGAACCCCGTTCTCGGTAACCGTTGGCGAACCTTGGCAAAAGGGCACCGGGTTGTCTCCTTGCCGCTATGGATGTACTGCGATGATACTTCTGGGAACATGTCGAAGAAATGGAACGAACATAACAGCTTCTTGTTTACTCTTGCAGGCTTACCACGCGAGCATACAGCCAAGGAATATAACATTCATTTTTTATGTACATCCAACCTGGCACCGCCTTTGGAAATGATGGATGGAGTTGTTAGTCAAACAGAGTATGTCTTTTCTATCGCTTCGACAATGCCGAATCTCACCATTAATTCTAGGGTAGCTCAGCGTGATGGTATCTGGGCATGGGACTCTGAACATAAGGAGCCAATCCTTATTTTCCCTGCCGTTCTCGCCCTACTCGGGGACAACCCCATGCATAGCGAGTTCGCTTGTCATATTGGACTGCGGGGCAAGTTCTTTTGCCGCTCATGCTGGGTCAAAGGAAGCGATGCTGAAGACGCCGGAAACATCTTCCCAAACATTGGCAATGACTCGCGACAGAACAGTCCTGCTCCCTCAAGCGCAGGTAGTGAAGTTGAGACAGATATTATTGCGGCGAATGACTCAGATGGTGCAACAACAAGCGAGGCACTGCCAGACAGCAGCATCCCTACTCAACCTTCGACATCTCGTAAACGCAAAAAGTACGAGGAAGGTTATTCAGCAATGTTGGATCGTGTTTCAGCATTTGTGAAGGTATGTACACGTTTTGAACATGGATCGCCTTCTGATCTGTATCTGCTTAGCTTGGCGAACCTCGCAATAAAGCTCAAACACAGAGAACACTCGATTCATATTTCCAAAAGGCGACCATTATTGGCTCGAAAACTGAGCTGAAGAAGGCTCGCACACAAACTGGAATCAAGGACACCGTGCAGGAGTTTCACTTCAAGAAGCTCTTTTCTTCATACAAAGGGAAGCACGGTCCGCAGGCGAAACAGCGAGCTCTTGATGCCGTTATCGCTGAATTGCCTTCGGACATCACAAGTCCGGTTTGGCGATTGCAAGGTAAGTCATCAATTGGTTTGTTAATGCCCCTGCATTCATGATGGTATGAATAGGCCTCGATCCGCATGAAGACACTCCGGTTGAGATCCTGCACGTTGTTCTTCTGGGCTTCATCAAATACTTCTGGCGCGATATGGTTCGAAATCAGGTCAACGACGACCAGAAAATTCTCCTCATTCAACGGCTGAACAGCGTTGATGTTCGCGGCCTCGGAATCTCGCAACTCAGTGGAGACACTTTGGTCAACTATGCAGGTTCTCTCACTGGCCGTGATTTTCGCACAATTGCCCAAGTCGCGCCTTTCGTTATCATTGATATGGTCGCAGATGATGTATTCGAGGCTTGGCTGGCCCTCTCAAAGCTTGTTCCTCTTCTCTGGCAGCCAATCATCAATGACATTGATGAATATTCGGTCAGTCAGGTTATAGCTTTGTGAGACTTCTTCTAACCTACATATATTCTGCAGAGAACTGTTGAGCATGCGATCAAGAACTTTTTACTCAAAACTGCACAGTGGACGTGCGCTTGGTTTAACAAATCAAAGTTCCACATTATTTTGCATATACCTGCTCATATTCGCCGATTCGGCCCAGCCATTCTCTTTGCAACAGAGTCTTTCGAGTCTTTCAATGCAGTGATTCGAGCCAAAAGTGTTCACAGCAATCGGCAGGCCCCTTCTCGTGATATTGCAATGGCATTTGCTCAAGGAAATCGTGTTCGACATCTCTTGAGTGGCGGCTATTTTATTCCGGCACATCTTCTCAGTACCCCGCTCAATGAAACATTGCCCCGCCCAGAAATGCTTGTACCGACAAATTGGCGGACAGTTGGGCCTGGCCCTTTGCATCTTATTCATGCAGACCAAACTGTACAGAATTATCTTGGGCTCTTGGCTGTCGGTGAACGAACCTTGTCTTTGGGTATTTGTTGTACATACTGTCGTCGTTTCAAAAGCTGACATATCATTTGAATTTTTAGGGAGATGTAAGGCCGACAAACCGCACCCACGCCCTTTCAACCAAACACTAACGGGCACCAAACTACCCAGTGTATTGGGTGCCTCAGCCGGTCAGCTCTACGTAACAGGAAGAGAAGTCTGCCTGTTGAACGGTGACAAGTGTGTGGTGGGCCAGCATGTGATCGTTCAACCCCCGCGTCCCAATATGCCTACCTTCATTGCTTGCTTGCGTGAAATCATACAGCAAGTCGGCTCTCAAAACCATGATAACTCGAGACCAGATGGCCTTCTCCTTGAAACTGTAGATTCGTCGAACACATCCACCAAATTCCAAATGCCGCGTCTCCAATATCTGAACGAGTGGTCCTTCGTACCAATCTCAGTGAGTTTCACGCTCTTACTCATCTGATATTGATTTGTTGATATTCTTATAGGATCTGTTATGCACCGTCAACACCCAACATGATTGCGACACCAATAAATGTACGACCAGCGGGTTTCGTTATGTTTATCAAGAACGTGTGCGGACCCAGCGTCGAGCGCCAATCGTACAACATATCAAGAACCCAGATGATCTCATCTTGAATACCGCACAAATGCGCGATGCCATCCACCTCCAAAAATTCCGGATTCCACCTGCTGTATTAGATGAACCTGCTGTCATTGATGCCAGTGTTCGCCGTATGATTGACAAGCGAAAGAAGAGCAAGGAGGACACAGAGAAGGAAGCGTCAGGTCAAGCTTCCATGAGGGGTCACAGCAGGGGCCGTGGCGCACGGGCTCGAGGTCGGGGACGGGGAATAGATAATCCAACACGAGCTCGAGGACATGGTCGTAGTGCTCTGTCTATGCCTGGCGAGCTTGTTCTTGATTTTTCAGCCTCAAATGTGTGACAATTGTAATGTAAATTTATTAGCTTGGTTTAATTCCGAGGATACGAAGGAAATGTAATGTTGTTCTCTTGAAGAGACTCCTCCAGAGTGCGAATCCACCTGCGTTCACGATACAATTCCTCACACAATAGATCCACACGAGCTCGCAAAGCCTCAACCTCTGTGCGCACTTTGCCTTCCACCTGTCTTCGGACATCCTCCTCCACCTCCTTCATATGAAGCTCAACGATACCATGCACCTTCTCAGCAAGTGAAGCAGCCGGGCAAGGATTGGGGCCGGTAGTCGAAGGTGAAGAACTTGAGCTAGAGCTCAGAGACTCAGATTGCCGCCCAGATTGCCGCCTTTGCAGTTCAAGATAATTCAACTGTGATATACCATGCTCTAAAGAATATGGTCAGTTAGTGATTCTGTCAGAAGAATGGCTGGTTTTATACCCAGGTATGAATCAAGGTGAGGATTCAAGAGGTTCTCTTCCCACTGCGTATCGGTGGTCTGAGAGTCTAAGATCCCTCCTGCAGCAAAGAGCCTTCAAGAAATCTGTCAGCGATAGTAAAACAAAATAAATAAAATATCTACTCAGAAGTCTTGTTGCTTGGTGGGAGAGAACGCAACCGTCTACGTTTCAAGCATGAGTTGGGGGTGTAAGGTGAAGTCGTTTCAAACTCAGAGTCGGACATTCTAGTTGATCAGCGGATCAGGCCCAGGAGGGATTTTTCTTCTTGACATTCACCCTCTTATACCAATTTCCAACACTGACCACCACTCCAGATCGCGTTGCGTCGGCGGTCACGTCCACGCGCCGTTGATTTGCATTCAACAAAACGGAAAAGCAGCACAGCTTCTTGGCGAGACTATAAAAGCCCGGGGATCATCACAGTGGCCGCTGGTGCGTCTGTTCAAGTTGTCCCCCCTCACTCTGTCCTGTGCTGCTTCGCCAGGCACCCATCTTGCCATGTCCGGTCCTTATGACTTTCCTTCAGGGGATCCATCAGTGTCCAGTTCTTCATCCAACTCCTGGGCTTCGAGTCCGCCCTCGCAGTCTTCAAGTTTGCCACCAACTGATCAAGCCCAAGACCCAGCCTGACCTAGCTTTATCGAGCAGCTTGGCCTTCAGTTTGCATTGAACGAGGACCAAGTCTCAATTCTCCATGGCCTTTATCAGGTATGCACACTTTTTCGCCCCTGTTTTGATTTTATATAATGTTATCTTCCTTGAAGCTTGGGTCATCGCTGCCCGGTAGCCTTAGCCCAGCAGATCTCATGACCAGGGTGTTTGCTGTTGCATGCCAATATGCAGTGGAACAACGGATTCTGTTTGCTCTTCGCACTCCATCACTGACACCTGGCGCCTCTTCGAATGTTGACCTGAAAGGTGTTGTCGACGAAATCACCATTCGTCTTGACAAGTCTTTCCAGTTAACCAAAGATCAAAAGGTAAGCTTTTGTTCTTCTTACTTGACATACTAACCACATAACTTTCACTGTCAGGCAAACATTCGACGACTGTGTCAAGAGCAAATTTACAAGCCCACTCGGACAGCTTTCAAGGACCTTCATGTCGATGTTCTGGTACATTTCTCAAGTCTTTTGCTCTCTGACTCTACGATTTTCTCATTCTTTTTCTTTAGAAAAAGCTTCGTGAAAATCCTGCACAATATGACTTACAGAATGTGTTTGGAATCGGGAAACCTTCCCGCGAGGCCCAAGTCGCATCGGAAACCAAAAGGGTTGCATCGGGTGTACGAAATGTTTTTCGTTCAGACGTAAGCAAGCTCATCTTGACCTCTTGACTTGAACTAATCAATTATAACTAGATTCGAGATGGGATCATCGGCGAACACCAGGTTTCACTGAAGAAATTCACAGCTGATTGTAATGAGCGCTACCGTCGGGGAACAACATCTTTAAGCAGCACCGAACAAGGCTACCTTGTCCATAATACTTTGTTGGTAAGTCCAAGATATACATTTTATTTTTTATCATGAACCACTTTCAATTTAACAGCGTCGCTTTGCTTTCGAGAACAAGGAACTGTTGGTGGTAGACGAAGCCGATGTCGTTGAGGACGATGAAAGGTCTTCAAAGTGCACACGGTCTGGTCTTCCCAAGAGCCAAGGCCGTAAGCGGAATGGCACTGATTTCTGGTCGCGGGTGGATCGCTGGTTCGAGGAAGCAAAAGAAGAACACGGAAATGATTTTACCAGTGAGGCATGGAGAACGTAAGTCATGCCTTTTCATTGTCACCACAGTATCTAACGTAAATGTGTAGCTATATTGAAGAAAGCATTATATCTGATGATGGGAGATACGAAGTCTTTCAAGGACAGGACAGCGCCCACTCGTCCATGTTCACTTTCACAAGCAGGCCAACACCCCGATGCCGCCCGCCACCCCATGGTCTCAGCATGCTTCCACATTGGGTCCATCACAGCCAGGCCACTCCTCGACAACATTGCAGCCCAGCATTCACACCCCACATTCATTTCCTGGAGGAATGTCGATGCAGTCTCTGGTGCACGGCTATGTTGCATCTCAAAGATCTGTTTGATTTTGTGACGAATTCTCACCATTATTTTTTCTATTCTTTAGTCTATATCTCACTTAAAGTATCATACAGCTTGAATAAATCTTCCTGTCAATTGAAACCATTCCACAGATTTAAGAATGAGTGTTGAATGAACCTTCTGTGAGAGCAACTCCGAGCGCGCTCAGGCCTTGAACAAAATATTCGATTTTACCGTATTTATAACTGTTTATTTCTGAGGCTTGGTTCACGACGCAGAATTTTTCTGTTGCTCATCGATTCTTCACCTCTGTCGATTTCCATCCTTTGGCGCTCCCCTGATTCTGTGCGCTGACCATATAGGCTCTATGCCATATGGTAGGTCAGAGATCCATTGGGTCGTACCTTTTCTTTGCATTGAATCTATGATTTCTGATCCTGTGTACTGTGTCTCACCACAGGCACTACGGCAGGTGAAGAATTCTTCGGAGACCGTGCATGCCATTCCTCTACCCCTCTCAACTTCAACTTCTTCTCTTTCTACCCACCCACTCCTGTTGTGGCATGATGTTGTTCATGACAGCTCTCCGTGATTGTAATGTACAATCAATTTTCCATTTTGTTGGAAACCACGTTGAGTGGCACGGAGCAGCACCTGTATTTTGTACGATTTCTTCATCTTACCCCTCCTTTCCACAGATTCTTATCCACAGGCCTTAAATATGGTATGTTCTCAGATCCCAGCCATCACGGCTTCGCCATGGGCTGTTTCTCACCCTTCTCTGCAGATTGCCCTTTGCTTGCAAAATCTGTCGGCATCCATCAGTATCACATTCAAGCAACCGGGCGACTGTCCGCATTGCTTCAAGAGCCCTCGCTCTCGCTCATTCATGGTTGTTGGAATTGATCCTTGAGGTTAGAAGTTGGGAGGGAGATAATCATTTTTCGTGTTCTTTTGCTTCACTTTGCTGTCGTTTATTATGTATCTTATATATTGTCTGCAAATCAACATTTTCTTTGATTCTATTCAAACGTGCTAGCGAAGGAAATTTGAAAGTGGTGCAGCCATATTAGCAAGCAGAGTGAATTTCTGCAACTGCGATGCACGGAGAATGTTTGAACACCGTGCAAATTTGACTTGCACAAGATTTAAAGGCTGGCGTGATAAACGGAAGCCGGCAAATTAGACTTTCAGGAAATTTCAAATTCTGTTTGCACGAAACTCATCGGTCACGCAATCTAGTTTTTTTCAATTCAGCGACCCGGCCGTGTAAGAATCTGGGATTTGGAAACACCGGCGTCGTGCACCGGCGGTGTCGACGGCGGCAACCCCCGAAGATTTTTTTGGGTCACCATAATCGTGAGAACACAGAATCACAGAATCGTTGCACGAATCTCCTCCGGAGGAGAATTCACTAGCACATTCTCATTTAAAGGCTCAACGTTCATCAATACAAATACCAGTTCCTATTCCGAGTGCAATGGATGGCCTTCTTCAGTGCTATATGAGCAGATCTTCTCGTCAAGCAAAGAAACATGCCCTCTGCATCAAAATCAAATTTCTCCCGGGCTCTTCAAGTTCTGAAATTCTCATGCTGATCCGAATGACTATCTTTCATGGAAGAAGTCGCTAAGGAGGCCGATTATGTGATTTCTGCCATTGATGACTCGGAGCTCATGGCAGCAGGAAGATTTGCTGAACTGGATCAGCTGATTAAAAATGCAAAGGAGTCTTCTTAATTCACATCCTTTATCACCCTAGCTTCTTAAATTCCCCTAATTTACTATACAACATTGTAATCTACTGTCTGTATCTAATCTATCACTCATCAGTTTCCCCACAACGTACCAAATCCACTATATCTCACCAGACGGAAACAACTAGGCGGCAATCACCGACCTCGCGAGTGACCTCGACTTGTTCGAGGTGTCCATGTCACTCCGCCTCGCCTCACTATGTATGGGGACAACACTATTGTTGACAAGTACATGTCATAGCCGTGGCCGCTGTTATTGGTGCACGCTTGCACGGACCGACGGCTCTGAGTCCCTCGGCCAAATATACTACTACTATATAGCACTTCGACTGCGCTCACGCTTACTAGTTCCTTCAAGAAAAGATTATAATTGTAAGTAGAGTTAATGAAAATCTAACTTGGTCAAAATACTCTAGCTACATGTGTGAGTAGTAACAATAAACGGATAGCTCTAATGCTACATGTCAAGAACTGGAAATACAATTTTGAATATGTAACACGATACATGCCGAATAGTTACAGTTGCCCAAAGGATACAACAGTAACCAAGAGCTGACAACAAGAACAAAACTCGGCGAGACAATAATGTAGATAGCGTCCTGGGGATGTAGCAAGTCCAGGGAGGAATATGATGCGATAAATATTGCCCAGCGATAGCCTCTGATAACGTGAAATCTTCGAGAACAGAGCCCGAACAAACCAAGACGAAAATACAGTCGGATGCAAGAAAGAGGTAAGAACGATCCAAAATAACGTGGAGATGATACCCATTAGTAGTCGGCGGCATCATAGTAGGAATGCAGGTTGAAGAGGATGCGTATGGGGTCGGAGACCAGGATATAGATATAAGATGCAGGGATTAAAAAGCAATTCGAAAGGATGGTGGAACGGGAGCGTTGGGCACATTGTCGAATGGTTAGGCAATTACGTCCGTCGCTGACGCACAATTAAGCCGCCATCCCACGCGCCAACGACCCAGCCGTCTTCGATAAGTGCTTTCCGTACAGCGGGTTTCAGAACACCAACTTGGTTCACGGAATGCGTTCCACGACCAGTAATGATTTTCATTGGTTTTGCTTTTTTGAGTTTTTTGCCGAGATGATGAAGATATCGCACAAGGGTCGCATGTAAGATTTGAAACAGACAATGTATTGACAGAGGAGCAAGAACGACAGAGTGACCAAGCGGAAAAGAATAGAAGTTCTGAGTGAAATTCCAAACAAGACAGCATCAACATACCTTGTGATATGGACGATGCTTCGCCATTTAGGATCTCCTTGATTATCACGATCGCTTCCACCACTGTGGTGCCATGCAGATCCACAGTATCACTGTTTCCAGAATTTGTCCTACATGAGGGCGATCAGACGCTGTAAAAGATAGGAAACCGAGTAAATCACCTCTTAGCATGGACCATGGCGCGAGCAGCATTCAACGCTTCTTGCCGTGCAACTTCCTGGAATTCTCTCGCCTGCACAAGAAAGTCTAGTTAGATCAAGGGCAAAGATAAAAGTAAATCCACATACCCGTTCCGCGAAATAAAAAGCAACTTCTCCTCCTCGTGTTTTCGCGTTGCCCTTCTGCCACATCCTGGACGCCTCCCGGAGCGCTTCGTTCCTCTTCCGCATCGTCTCGCCCATCTGACGTCTGAAGTCATTCGCGTCGGAATCTACTCTCCCTCCCTTGGACCCAAAAGCCCGACTTGTCTTCATCCCATTCACGTCACGCGTGTATGCTGGAATGTGGTGGGCGAGAGGATGGGGACCACGATCGACACGCTTTCGCTGCGGAACGGCCTGCCATTCGTACGGGCTAGGCTTTTCACGAGAGGAAAATTGTGGAGGGGGCTTTTGCTTGACTTTCGGGAGTGGCGGCGGTTGGATAGGAGGCGGACTGGACGGAAGCCTGCTCCTGGAGATTGTGAGACTCTCGTTCTCTATTTGCCAAGGCTGCGTGGGCTGCTGGTGATAAACTCCCAAATCGGCATTCAAATCGAGGTCGCGAAGAAGGTTGACAATATCAAGAGAATCGTCCCCTCTGCCCTGCGTGACAGAAACAGCCAGTTGGACGTCTGAGATTATGCGAGAACGGTGCTCTTCGTCACTGTTTTCGTATTCGGGCATGATGACGTCCAGAAGGTTGAAGAGAACCGTCGTGTGGCCGTCTGAATCTCCTGTGGGCTTCTCGCAAAGAGACGCGAGGGCGACACGAAGTGCATCGTAGGGTGTGGCATGCTCCGGAGAGTGAAAAAAAGATTGGAAAGTAGATGGAGGGTGCGGGGGAAGCAAGTTGGAGAGGTACTCTGAGAGGGACGATATCTGCGTCCAAGGATCGGCAGTGGGTGCACTTGTAGGTTGCTTGATGTTCAACCCATGTGTTTTAGAGTGCAAATGGTGGACTTGGTGCTGTTGTCGAATATCGGCCAGGGCGATTTTCTTTGGCCGAGGTTGGGCCTTTCTTTTCACCACCTTCGCCTGGGATACCTTCTTTTTGGTCTCCACTGTCTCCCAATCATTGTCATCCGGAATCTCGGAGTAGGTTTCATCGTCTTCCAATCCATCGAAGCCTCTTTCTTCCAGCTCGCGGATCGACTCTTCCGTTAGGATACCGGCTACAATGTCCCACATATCCGTTCCCTCTTTCTCAGCATTCTCCAAGGCTTGGTTCAACCTTGCCTTCGGTATTTCGGGCAAGGCAGCTTGCAGGAATCCTAATGGCGAGCTAAACGATTGCGATGAAGACACTGAAGACCCGGAAGTTCCTCCCATGTTTTCCGAACCATTGTCAAGTGTGGTCCAGCTTGAGATCGTCTCATCGAACTGGGAAGTCAGTTGCACATCAGAAAATTCTGACAGTTGTGCTTCTTCCGCCTGCAAGGAGAGAGCGCTAAGGGTTGAGCGCAGTGCATCGATCTGGTGTTCCGTCGGAGTAATCGTGTTCCCCTCGATGTCTGATTCAATTTCAACGAGCAACGCGGCTAGTAAAGACGAATCGAGAGTCGGACAAAATTCTCTCTTTCGAACACAGTCAGATAGTTGAATTCATCTAGGAACTGCGATTAAAGTACCTCCAAAGAATCAAAAAGAGTTTTCCTCGTTTGTGTATTCATCGTGTTGATTTCAGACTGCGCAAAAATTTATAGTTTGTGAAGAGAGGTATGTAGATGAAAGTTGTTGAAATCATAAACATGGCAAGTGCTACTGGACTGATCATGACTGAGGATGATTTGTAAATTGTCGGAAGAGTGTCGTGACATCAACCACGTGCTGTTATTGTCACGTTAACGTGATACTGTTGAACTTCGTTCTCGTTCCACGCGCCGTGAATGTACCATCATGATTCATAGTCCGAACACTCCTATAGGATAACCTCTCCTCTCTATTTCAGAGGCATGGCTTCTGCTAGGTCCGCATCATCTATACCAATAACCGACACACCTCTGAAGAGGAATGCATCTGCATCGGGCGTATTTATCAACGGTACCCTCGACGACCAGAGGCAGGCTGTCATGAGCGACCTAGGCAACATCCCAGAAGTCACGGTTGACTTTATGCTGGATCATATCATTCCAGACTCAGGTGTAAACGTTGAAGCCACGAAGAAAGCCCTCGAACGGGACGACGTTTTGCTGGATTCTGGGTGGCAAATATTCAATGGTGTCATGCCCAAGAATTTCAAAGAGCCCGAGCAGGAGGTGTTTGCCAAAATGGCAACCATATACGAACAAATACTTGCTTGTACCATGTTTCGGAGTGGACGGTTTCGTGCGGGATGCCGTCCCTCTCCCGTCTTGAAGTTGGGGACGTGTCCAGACATTGCACCGATCTCGCCGACAAACGTTAGGACCCGCCCTGATGGCTGTGGTCAGCTGGTATCCGATCATCCAACCCACACCGCTCAAGCGCAACACTCTAGCGCCATCAAAGGGCAATACCATTGGTTTAACATCGCGTACGTGGAGGAATATAAGAAGAAAAATACGAAAGATGATCTGAGCGATGTATGTTCCTTTTTTCCCGCCAAGTCCGTTAACTTATCCATTCCCAGAATGTGTTGAAAATACTATGGAGTTTGCACCATATGATGAACATCGATCATCGGCGCAGGTTTGCTTTTGGTGTCACAATCGAGAATACCGATACGAGGGTTTGGTTTTGCTGCCGCCAGATCGTCTTCGTAACCCGGCCTTTTGATTTCATGAACGTGAGTGCAATCATTCTTTACCCCCCCTCCAATGTATTTAATTACACACTTTAGGAGCCTGCGATACTCATTCGACTCGTATCATCCCTAGCGTACGCAGATACTACGCAATTGGGCTACGATCCGACAATGAAACTGGTCTGGAAGAATAAGACGTGGAATTATAGGATCGCTATGGCGGGGAAAGACAACGCAGGGGAAACTATCTCCAAGACATACGAGACGACCAGCCTCATTTCTGACACATCGTTCAATATCCGTGGTCGCGCGACCCGTGTTTACGAGGCTTATGATGTCGAAATACCAGGCACGCTAGTGGTGCTCAAGGATTCATGGGTGGACGGCAATCGCCCTAGAGAGGCCGACACTCTCGCCACAATCTTGGAAGGGGCATCCGACGAAGAAATGGCCTTGTTCTTAACCGTGCTTCACCATGGCGTCGTCATGATTGATGGTAAGGAGGATCTCACACAAGATCTCCTCATGCGCGGTCACGTGGTTAGCATCGACCATCTTTTCGAAGCGGAGGGTATCTTGGAAGAGGACGACACCGGGTCTCAAATGGCGACACTGTTGGAGGAACTGCATATGAACGATTATGATGATGATGGACCTGAAGCTTCAAGTGAGGTTTATAGCGTCCACGATACTGCGCAGACCACGACTGTACACAAAGCCGGACTCTTTAAACTTAACCAATCCTCGCAGCCAAAATCGCGCACTGGTACAAGGTCTAGTTCGGCTTCGGCTACCTCAACTGACGTTATTCCCCATGCCAATCATTCTAAAATGGGCAAACCTCGTGTATATGCTCCCAAGGCTCATTATCGCCTCGTTTTCAAGGAGAGGGGGTCCTCCCTACACCACATCGCCTTCGATCGCCAGGCGCGACTGCCTCTCCTTATGCATGCTATGCGTGATATTATTCAAGGTCAGGTGATTTTCGTACTTCGCATCGAGTCTTACTCACGCAAAGATTTGTTTAGCTTTAAGCGTTATGTCGAGGAAAGGATATGTGCACCGAGACATCAGTACCGGGAATATCATCATGTACGAGGGACGCGCAAGATTGGCCGATCTAGAATTTGCCAAGGAATATGGGACTGGTACATTGAATAACGTCCGCACCGTAAGTGCACTTCTGCCCAAAAATTCAGTGTTTTAAATTTCTTCGACATATAGGGTACCTTCAATTTTATGGCCGTCGAGGTGGAAAAGGATGCATATCATTACAATTCTGCGGTCCAATTTTTTCATAATCCTCTGCATGACCTTGAATCCCTTTGGTGGGTCGGCGTCTGGTTCATGTTCTGGCATTACTCCCCGAACGCTGCCCTGCTCACGCCTGTAATACAAACGCACCTCGACGCTGTCGAACAAATTGGACTGACGCTATTCCCGAATCACTTCACCACCGAAAAGCACCGACTGGAAGAAGTTATGGTGAAAAAAAAGTTTATCAGCCATCCTTGGACTCACTTTGTCAAGGGCATTCAAATCTTTTACGCTCGACTCGAGAGGTTCAGGGTCGAACTCAGCAAACATTATACGCAATCAGAGAAATCCTTCCCCATCAATCGCTCGTACTTTACCACGGATCTCCATCATACATTTCGTGATTTCTTTGACGAACAGCGACGAGGCGCTATCGACGATGTTCAACTCTGGCCCTTACAATACATCCGGGAACAACATATACCATACTTGCAGCACTTGCGCGACAAAGAGAAGGCAACTACTGGCAGGTAGCCAAGGTAGGGAACGCTGTTCGATGATGGCTATTGATCCGACACATGAGAATAGGCCAGATTCTGGGATGTACCGTTTGTGGCTCGTGTGATGGATGGAAGGATTTTCTCGTTTTTTGTAAAGTCTACTAGTTTTTCTCCGCTTTTTATTTTCTGCGCCTTCGATCTATTGATCTGTACCTCCTCGCATCCTCAGTCTATGTAACCTCATATATGTCAAATATATTTTCCCTTAATTACCGGCGTAGAGTGGTCTAACAGGGAACACTTTTTGACATTCTCCTTTATGATCCCGGCTTCTCGGAAGGAGACGGAAATGCTTGGATTTGCAACTGGCCATAAAATGTCGGCTGAGAGTTTGGCCCAGGCCCCAGAGAGTTGTTTATATTCCGGCGAATTTCCGCTTCATACTCTCCGGCGCTTAAATAAATTCGAAACACACGACCAAGCAAACATAGCTGTGGGCAAGGCACACCATCGATTTAAATCCTGCACAGGACAACACCCTCAACCCACTACGCTAAGGGATCGAGGACCAATCTCTCTGAACCTTCATTTTATTTCGCATGGTTAAAGCTTTAAAAGGATAGTCACAGGAAAGATCAATCTGAAAACATGGATATCGTAATCTATCGCACTTGTAAATAAGAAATTATTAAAAGGGCAGTAAATGCCAATGCAAAAAGAATGTGGACATCGAGACGCAGAGTTCAATACCAGTACCCAGCTGGAATGTCCAGCTCTTCGAGTTTATGCCCGGAAAAAAGGGTCGAATCACGTTTTTAGAAGTAGGAGCTGCAGGAACGTCTCTATCCCATCTAACATTTACAACCACTTCCCGAAGCAAGGTCAAGTCGAAGCGATAGCGTAGAAAAATCTTTAAGGACTAGTAGACGAATCTCGGCACCAAGCTCGTATCGTTCGATAAGGCGCTGAATCAGGGAGTCGAATGGATCCTCATGCAGGTCGTCCCAGGAATCTGAAATCGAAATAGATTCTGGGCTTGGAAGGGTACCGAGGGAAAGGAACCGGATTGCGAAGCCGATACTCCGTATACCAATGCGGCGAAAAAGCGTGTAATCCCATACTCTATGTGGATGGACTGCAAGTGCAAGGAGGGTGCCGAAAGTCTGCGCCCATGTTTCGCTGTCGATGGTGAGTGGACATGCAGTATGACAAGGTGATCTAGCGGCAAAGCGTGGAACAGGCATTTCGTTATATTCCATTCGGATGAGTCAAACCAGTAGTTCCAGCGGAAATTTGATTCCATGAAAGGTGGGGGCGTTAGTCGGCCAAAGACGGATCATTGTTGGAAGCATACAGTTCCATTGTGACAGTAGGGGAGACCACGATTCCCGAGAGAACATTTGCAGCATTGTCGATTCCCGAGGCCAGATGAAGTGTTCTGAGATGCGAAGTTTTGACCGTTGCAGATACATCTATTATCAAAGAAAGCATGTTTTCATAATCTTCAATAAAGACATTCCTCGCGTCTTGAAGTGATTCCAATAACGGCACGGCGCAATACTTCCAGAAATTCGGGTGCGCTGATGGCAATAATAGGAGGAATGTCATGGAGCTTGAGATGGGTGACGCCAATCAAGAAACTAGCTTTCTAATCGACATTGCAACCATTCAGCGAGAGGCGGTGTAATCCATTGCTCTTGAAAACCATGCAGGAAAGAATGAAACCCGACCACGCATACGAATTTGAGTAGGGGTAGTTAGTTGCAATAGTAGTATCGAGAAGAAAGCATGTGGCTTGAGTGAATAGCCTACAAGAATATTCAGTTCCAGGATTCACGAGACGTGTTCGGATATGTGGAATGGGATGGACCCGGGAATACAGATCAGCGCAGATGGTGAGCGGGACCTCGCGAACATCTCGTCCGCCCACTGTTGGCGGCTTAGACCTAGTGCGATATCGGTCCATAGCCATGACGCGCTCAGCGCAACGTCCCTCCACCACCGGCATGCATACGTGACTCTGACCCACCCAACGCGGAGGACTCGAACATGCCATCGATGATCGGGGTGCAGCCTGGTGCAGCTCGGCCGCATGGGCTGCCTTTATGAAAGCAAAGATATCACATAGAACCTCTGGCGGTATGTAAGACGCAGGCGAGAGGCATTCCGCGCTTGTTTCAGCTGTAGGACTTCGATATGGGCAACCTTAAGCTTGGGCTTGTGCCAGGCAGAAGTCTTCGAAGTCTACGCTTAGATATTAATAATAGATGTCGCTTAATTGACATCACGTGCTTCAGTTTATGTTGTCAGTGGACTCAGCCGGGTAACGCCCACGCTGCCGACGTCCCGCAGCCCTACTTGTTCACAGTGACCAAGGCAACTCAATTCCTTTTCTTCTATAAAGTCGCCCCCTCCAAAACGCTATCATGTTGTTCTATCTTTCCCTGGCGGCCTTTTTGTCACTGCTGGTCATGTGTAAGTTCGTTTCATTATCTGTTCAAGACATAAACTGGAACAAACGTCAGTGACATATCGCTATCGCGCATTCATTGAACCACACCTTCCTGAGCGCATCAAATCCCTGTTTCCCAAATCTCACAATTATACACCCCTCTCGACGTTCTCTCAGCAAGTTGGGCTTGGTATGACCTCCTCTGACTTCGATATCGAGGCGAACATCCGTGATGGGGATTCTCGCGCGGGTTTGGATGAACAGGGCACACAAGAAGTGCTGGAAATCATGAGGCGCGAACGTGTCGAGTGAGTTGTCGTCAATTATGTCTTTGGTGGTTGAAAGGCGCTTGTACTCATTCATCTTGCTAGCTTCGACCAAGCAAGACTGATTAGGCATAATCGAATCCTTGCTCGTAATGGCATCGATCCTTCCGGTTTGTTATCCTTCCCTTTTGAATGCCCACTTCTAGGACTCACTTCTATCGCAATTGTCCTATAGGAATGCCGTTGGACTCCAAGGCCGTTACGCACCTGTAGATTCTACACGGGATTCCAACTTGTCTGTTCTCTTCTTTCTTCCCTGGATGTGGACTGCATTGGCTTGCACGCTCTCCTGATTGGATCAATTATGTCTTGACTCTTGCTTTCGTCCACTTTCTACCTTGCTTTCTTTCCTTGCACTTCCAGTGTACGGTAGCACCCCAAGTCCCACTTTCCTTTACCATTGTAACGTTTACTATGCATCATCTGAAACATTGCAGGACTCGCAAGCTTCCTTGTTGTAGTTCCAGTGTACTTTTATTTCCTTGTACAGCACGACTTTAATAATACTTCTTTGAAGCGCTAGCTTTACTGCGGTGTAGATGGGAGCCTACCTCGGCAGTTCGACGCCTTTGGGATCTTCTCGTTGCCTTACACGTCGCCATAATTCGAACCACTGCCTCCAGCCCCTTGGCCTATTAAGTGGCCAACACAGATAACCAACATTCAACACTGCAAAGAAGCGCTCGACCAACGGGAAACCATTTTATCGGGAAGTACGTGAGATAGCGGAGTGCGAAATTCGGCTTGGGTTGATCAATCACGGCAGCTGGCTACTTGGTTCCCTGAATACTATGGTTCCTATGTCTGCATGGAAAACGATCATAACCACGGCAAATCGCCTAATCGTGCGATTGAAGAACATTCGATGAATCCTCGCCTCATTCCTGCTGGTCGAGATGTATGTGATGCGGTCTCTTCATGTGTGGATTTTTATCATGTTTCCACGGCGGGTGCCTACTGCACGCGTTGATAAGTGGGTAATCCCAGATTCCACTTGGAAGGCGAACATCTTCTCGCAAAAAAGGACATACAGGCTGTAATATGGCAAGTCAAAAGGGTCAACCCCTCCTTCGCTAAATTAGTTCATCGATAAATTTTCCTTTCCTTGTAGGCTGCGAAAGGATATATGAGATCAAAAACTGCAGAGAAACCACATCGCTTACGGGCTGTTCGAAAGATTCGGCCCTCTTGACAGGCTCCTGATTGGGAACGAGTTGAACCTAGCGGTACTGTCGGCGACAGAAGCGGCTGTACTCCGGATATGCTGTCGAGTGTTAAGACTTGGAAACAGTGTCAATTGGAATACCACGAAGACAAATAAGATCAGTACTTACGTGGCAAGCATACTATTCACGGATACTGAGAGAAAATTAGTTGGAAAGGGTCACGCGGGACAAAAAGGTTGCGTACACTTGCTGCTGGGCATGAGGCCAATAAGGAAATAAAACGTTCCGGGGCGAGATAAGAACTGAAATCCGGAAATCAATACTTCAATAAGGATCTATGCACACTAAACCGCATACGCACAAGGATAAAATTCAAAGCTGCGCTAATACTAGCTGTGAGAGCTCCTCTGTTGATCGCGTTTGTAGTTAACGTTTGGAGCAGAGTAAAGTTTGTCTTGCAATATATATTATCACTGTCTTAGTGGATTACTGGAACTTGCTAAAAAAAAAATAGGTGGCATACCTTTTGAGTTCTGATCTGCGCTGATTGAAGGCATAGACAAGGGAGACAGTGATGATAATAATGTCGCAAGCCAAAGCAGATCCGCTTTGCGCAGACGTGATTACCTATGATGTAGCTTAGAATTGGGGTCAGAAATGAAAGAAGATCCACGGACTTTTGTTGAGTCCAACTTGGTAAAGCCGCCGACGATTGTCCCAGTCACTCTCATGGCTCACGATGACAATAGTCATAAAGGCATTCTTTCTGTCCACTTCAATAGAGAAAGAGTTAATTTAAGAGCCGGTGAAAGAGAGGTACTGAGACTGACGTGCAAAAAGGCAGTATCCAAAGTATCTTTTACAACACGTTAACAACCGAAACATTCTAGCGCCACGAACGAGATAGGCTATACTCACAACTGCACTACAAATGCTGAGAGGTAATGAGATCTAAGTCAATGACAGAATAAAGAGGCATGTAATGAAGCTGTTACTTACTCCAACGATGAGTTGGACCATCATAATAAAAATAAGCTTCTGTCGACTTTTAGGAAAGAAAGGCGTACCGAGTCCATCCTGACAGAAAAATTAGCAAGCTTAGTAGCAAACTCACAGGGTATTAAAAGTATAACTTACCAATTGATCACGAAAAGCTTGTCGAAATTCCCAAAGTTTTGGATGAGGACGACATATGTAGAGCCAAAAAATAATGTGATTTGTAGGGTTTCCAAGATCCTAAGATCATAGTTGACACGTCTTCGAATGTCGCCACCGAAGGCGCTACTAGCACAGAAGGAAAGTAACCTATTTCAAACATTCTTATCAGTTCGCGTGGAGCCTGCGTAATCCACCTACCACGGACTTCAACGTTTCAACCTCCATGAATCGTTTAGGATACCAATGGAAATATAGAGTTTATCGTTCGATGGAGATGCAAATACCCCGAAGTTGCCAATGTCGCACCTTTTCAGGCGATTTCCCTGACGCCAATGGCCATGATCCATCAGCGCTCGGCCGCCGCCATCACTCCCATCACTTCCGGATCCTTTCCTTCACCACCGTGACTAGTTGACTCGCGTTGTAACTTGTCGGGTGAGATCTAGTGAGACCCCAATGCACCTACCAAAGTTGTTGCTGTAGGCCTCTGACATATGTAGGACTTGCAGCGCAATTGCGCTCACTGAGCCTTTCCCATTGTAGGCTCCGTTTCTTCACCGATTTCTATGAAAGCTTCACACTGACCGAATACTTCCAGTAAATGCGGGGCAATATTACCAAGTTCAGCTCTGCGCACGGCAAAGCTTGGCTTTCTAGCTCAGTTAAATCCACCGTTCTCTTCGGGATTGACCTTTTCATAAGCGAAACTTCATGAATCTCGGGCAACGTGACTACTTTTCTCTACTTTTCCAGTGTCATAAGTATCAGCCTCCAACGAGCTCCAACGATAACGATTGCCCTTCTACAGGTCTGTCTGGAGCGGAAGCAGTACACGGGACAATTTTCAAGAAACCGCTTGCATCACACGCGCATGTCGCGATTCCCTGCATGTCAACATTTGTGCCTATAGCAGCGTTGAAAGCACCGAGGAGGTACTTATATGTCTCTCAATCAGTTCTGTGAAAGTACTTGGATCTCCCATGTCTACTCTGAACGTCGGCAAAGGCATTTCTTTCCACTACAGAGATAGTGGCCCCGTCGAATCTGCCGACTACACCACGTTAGTCATTGTCCATGGCCACACATTTCACAGTGGTATGTGATCATATTTTGAATTTATCAGTTAAGTACGTGGATCTTCATCAAAGTTTCGCGTCAGGAATATTCAAGCGGCTTTTGCCCCTCGCAAGAGCCCATTCTCTACGCCTGATATGTGTCAGCCGTCGCGAGTATGAAGGATCTACACCATACTCAGCAGAGGAGCTGAAGGTTATCAACCACGGCTCCGACGAAGAGCGCGCCAGATGGCTGCAGAATCAGGGCGTTCTCCTTGCGCTCTTTGTCGATGGCCTCATTCAGAAGCTCTCTCTCACACAAGCAGGCGGCGTCGCTATGGCTGGATGGTCGATGGGAAACATATTTTCATTAGCTTTCCTTGCGTCAATTGACATTTTACCTGAAGAGGTCAAGGAAAGACTCAAGGCATATGTACGTGTGTTTATCCTGTGGGGTTCGTTCTCCGTTCCTTATTGGTTAATTCTGCATCGATAATTGACCCTAAGTTATCTAAAACAAATTATTTAGATCCCCCTGCGCAGGTTCTCGGAGCCGATATCCCAGAGGGCTCGTATGTCCCACTCTGGGATGAGGAGCTACCTCCCGAGGCTCGCAGTCCCACCTTTGTAAAGTGGTGTGCAAGCTACTTCACGCACGGCGACACTGCGTCGCGAGATTTCTCCGTATTAAACCATCGCACCCCCGATGCAGATAAAAAGGCGACTATTGAGACTATGACCCATGAAGAGCTCTTTTCTGTAGCCGATTTCGGTCCAGGCGACAAATGCGATACGATCCTAGCCGAACCTGTATTCGGAAAGGTCCATGCTGATCAAGTGCAGAAGGCATTGTTTGACAAAGCGATTCGTGAGAGCTGGGGAGGACTTAAGATTTGGCACATGTATGGTGAGGCAAATTCCTGGCCCGGTATTTACTCGGCATGGGTTCTTGAGAAGATGGTCACGTCCCAGTTGGACGTCTCCTTTAAGCCGATCGAGGGCGCCAATCATTTCGTATGTTCTATAATTTAATTCATGCATTCCGGCTTTCTGAAGCATTGTTGTTACAGCTGATGTGGGATGAGCCGGAGAAGGCGTTGATCGTCTTGAAGGAATGCGTCGCACTTTAGTTATCGAGATAGCATCTACGCGACGCTCAGAAGTTCAACGCAATATGATCTGTATTAATAATAAATTTGTCCCCAGAACCATGTATTAAGCAAGTACTAAGGCAGGACACTCGCGAAAACTCTGCGCTTGGGCCAGAGCGTTCACCGTGAAGCTTCAAGATTCACTATACCAGTGTCGCGCGGTCCTCGCGAGCTGGGCACACAGGAGCTGCAAAGTTTTTGAATCCAAGAGGCTTGCGCACACGGGCATCACCCACCCGCATCATGGTCGTAGAACTGGGTGGGAGATGGAAGAGGAGACGGAGAAGGAGAAGGAGCTTAAGGAGGATCAAGGACAACTTGCGCCTGGTGTCGATGGATATTGCGCATCCCAAAATAGATAATCACGAGTTGAACAACTGAGAACGAACAGTGCTCAGACGATGGTGCCGTGAACAGGGGAATCACCGAGGAGGCAAGCGGAGAAATTTTATATTTGTCCAAAACAAAGCAGGCGATTTGTATATGTCAATGTACTTTCAAAACGTAACTCTGAATCCTGCACGAATGCCAATTGGTCAAGGGCAAGGACTCTCTCTCTCGAAACCTTCGCAGTACTTGTTGGCACCCTGAGTACTCCCACTACGCCACACGCTCAACAAGAAGGGGGAGCTGAGGAACTTCGGATTTGCTGCCTACTACGATCGGCGTTGTAATTCCGGTCATTTGCCAAGCTATCTCCTTCTTGGTAGGAGAGAATCGGAATGATTCAATCAAGAGCAAGACTACGACTTCTGAAGATTCATTGGAAAAATTGTATCAGACCCGATGCGTTTTTCAAAGGGTTTGTGAGGTGAACGTACTCATTTCTAACTGTGAGAACTTGAATCCTCTGCGAAGTAGTTAGAGTCACAATCTGCAAGACAGTGAATATCTTGCTCATAAAGAAACTTACATGCAGGCCCTGCTTCCGCCAAGAAAAGTCATACTAGATCACATTACCGTATCATTACGAGCAATTCAGCAATCCATGACGTGATGTCTTTGAAGAAGCGACTTACAGATGAGAATAGATGCCTGGAAGGTGCGCGTGAATCAGTGTCTCCGGCAAAGGCTCAAGCCACCTTTGAGGTTTCCACTCGAGAGCGTCCGGGCCCCATAATTCAGGATTGCGATTCGAAGCCATAATTCCGACCAAGACATTTGTGTTATTGGGAATGAAAATTTCTTGAATTTCTTGACCATCCACTCCTTTGATGGGGTTGGAGAGAGGAAGGACGATATCCTGTTGAGCCCTATTTACATAAATGAAACAACGTCGTCAATCCTGGGCGCAAGATATCAGATTTAATGACATACTTTCTCCTTATCATAGTAACTGGCGGATGCCTGGCAGTAAGGTCATTTAACTGCTCGTCGGAATCAGGAAACGGAAATGACAAGACGTACAGTCTAAGAGTTTCTCGACAAATCGCATCGAGATATGGCAAAGAAACCAGTTTGTCGTACGGTAAATCTCCCCCCTCCGCTTCCTTGGCCTCTTTGATTTCTTTGCGCAACTTGTCCTGCACATCTTGATGCGTGGCGAGGAGGTACAGTAGCCGTGTCAAGGCACTGGAAGTCGTGTCCATAGCGGCAAACATTAATGTTCTTCAGACTGGGGGGTTAGTGTTTAATGATCACGAAGGCGGGGATTGGTGCTTACGACATTTGAGCTAATAACTCGTCTCTGGTCAAGCTTTCTTCTTTGGAGGCAGTCATGTTTGCTCTCACTGAGTATATGCATTAGTTGCTGAACAAGAATTGGGAAATACAACGAGTGAATGCGTACTGAGAATGCTCATGATATCCTTCCCCTGTCCAATTTGATTGGCCAAAGCCTCGTCTCCTTCAGCCAATGCCTTCTTCTTTGACTCGAAAATTTCGACTGAAGTGTTATAGAGTACGTCCGAAATGTCCCTGATTTCATGGAGGTTCTTCCATGGAAGAATATCTATGACAAAACGCTGGAACCTGGGAGTGCCAATCCTCGAGAATGGAAGCAGCAAAAGAGCCAATGCTATTCTCATTTTGGACAAAGTGGGTCTGCGAAGGAGCTATTTCAGTGAGCAACGTTCACGCATACATAGGGACACATACCCAAGGTTCTTTACGGCCTCACTGAATGGGTGAGGGGCAGCATCTTCCGTCAATGGGTCGAAAGAGTACCCAAGTCCGCTCTGACCTATCAACTCGAGGGCGGTTCGCGCCATCCAGGACATAACTTCGATCTGAGACAGAGTGAGGTTAGCGTTCTGACCCAAATATTAAAATATGCGGACCTCTTGAGGTCCAACCTTGACCTTGCTGGAAAATGCATCCCGAAGCTAACCTTTAAATGACAGATTTACCACAAAAGAATTATCTGAGGGCAAACCTTATAGGTTATGTCGTAGAATATGGGAACTAAAAGATGTGCTGATCAGTAATGGTTCGATGAGATCGAAGATAGACTGGACTTGCCCATGTTTCGCATATGCGCGATCGAGAAAACGGGATTGAGCATCTTTCTTTGCTTGCGATGCTGCTCTCCTGGAGGTGGGTGGGATCTGTTGAGAATATTGACCGTAGCGACATGGTTAAGCTCACCGCGAGTTCCTAATAACCCTTCACCGAGCACTGCTTTAATGAGTCTGAGACATAATTTAATAGGTCGCATTATCCTATAAAATGACAACGTACTTTATAGCTCGTGTGGGTCGTTCGAATATATATTGATCCTGGAACGAGATATATCATACATTGAGACAATGAAAATTTCAGTAACATTTCGAGCTATATCCTCACCTTGATCAATATATGGTGTAATGCCTTAGGGTCAAAGACATAGAGTTCGGTTGTCTAAATGTCAAGGTCAGAAACTCTAAACTGCTAGTCAGAACGGTATGATGAACGTACGCCAAGAAGGCCTTTAATCTTGATAATGCTACCATCTAGCGAAGATCTTCAGAATTCACCATAGAATTTCAACGACATAGGGGGACTCTTACACTTCTCAGCCATTTCCCTGTGAAATTCCCATGCATTATTATTGAAAACCTCGGGGAAAACACCTATGAAAACCCTTGGTAAATTGGAACATAAGTTCTGTCTGTTACTAGTACCTTTCCAGAAGGATTTCGCAGGAGGACCCGCTATGTTATCGAGAGCCGACTTGAAGAAACGCTGGTGAAATGTTCTCCATAGACCCCATGTTATTACATATAGAGCGAGCGCTTCGACGAAAAAGATAAGCATCATGGGCCAGACGAAATCCTGGGTAGTGAAGTTACTCGATGGAAGTCAAAAGCTGTCAAAAGCTCTATATATGATCCAAGAGCCATAAGTGGTTGTTATGGCCGTGTGTATATGCCGCCTTCGCCTCTTGGATGGAAGCAGGCCCAGGGCGTGTAGAGTCTAGACATGTTTGCGATGGACATCCAGCAAATTCCCCGGATAGAGATCCGTCTGATGTGGCACGTATTTGCCGAGCAGTTACAAGTTCGTAATGCGGCTGCGACGCGCTTGAAGGGTGCATTGCAGTTGCAAGCCTGTATGCCGACCGAAGACGTCAGTGTTGTGAGGACACCACGGCACCACGGCACGATGTCATTGCTCACATCTCACTCAAATTGCTGACGGTCGTGATTGCCCGTGCTTCGCACGGGTCACAGGCTCGTTTCTTGTAATTCTTGATTGTTTCAATGTTTGATCGGGTAAAAGAGGATTCAGAAGAACCTGCCGAGCGCTGTTATGATGAATTTTTGTTCATTGAACCCGACCAAACAAGACTTCAAGAACATCATCACCGAGAAGGCAAATGAAAACCTTTAGGATCTTGGGATGTGCTACTCAATCCGAACCATACATTGCAGATCACTATGCAGGTGCTGGGGCATGAAATCACTCTCGTAGAGCGCAGGCGGTGTGGGCGAACTTGACAAGACGGGTGATTTCCTGAGAGAGCGAGAAGTCCGGATTAATAAACGGCTTGACAAGGGCTGCGAGCGTCTCTCCGAGAACAGAGAGTGCACGATGAGTACTTTGTTTGGACGGGTCGAACTCCGAATCGTCGAGGTGGCGAATATCCGCAGAAAGGTTGAGTAGTTTGATGGCCCTTGGGACGTCCTGTGTATCCTTTGAACTAGGAGAGAATGAATAGATTGTGATGTGGTGAAAGAAGGGTTGAGGAGGGAGAAAACTGTGTCATTGGACCAATCAACGTCGGAGAGGTGCTCAAACCACAAGGCAAGAAGGCTTTTGCTGACGATAACATTATTGACAAGGATGCCTTTGCGTGTGCAGAGAAGTTTGCATATTCCTCTGAGTAACGAGTTTCCAATTAGCATGGTAAATGTACAGCACATAGGAGACTTACTTTTCATGTCGTGCTTATAATCCAAGTCCCGTGTTCTCCACCAGAGCCTGTCCACAAGTTGAGACCAGGAAACCCACCAACGAGGCTGAAAAGCCGCTTTGTTCCAGGATTATCTGGTGGGAGCTCGCGAACCATATGGTGTAGATACAGAGCTGGATGGCGTTTTGGGTCACCATCAAACGCAATTGACCATAAAAAGCCCTGAAGGCGGTCTCCGTATAGCGACATCTTCCACGCCTGTCGAAGCATCTCGATAACAAGAGTAGAATCCCCAAACGAGCCCTGCTTGCATGTCCGCATCAGCGACCAGGTTTGGCACCGTAGTCGGTTTTTAATTACGAGCAAACGCTGTCACGAAGACCTCCTGTCCTGTATGCATGCATCTTGCCGTCGCGAACCATCTAACACACAGCACATATGAATATGATGTCCATGTTGGTGCCCATCTTTAGCGATGGTATTGTCACCGCATGTTCGCAAAGACCCGCGATTTCGTCAGTCTCTGGCAGGTAGCACAGCCGACCGTCGTCTGCAACCTCGTCCATCGAAAGCGTCATTCCCACTTTTCGGTCCACAGGCTGGACGTCTTTGAACATTGTCGATGTTGGCAAGTATGTCGGTCATCGTGACGGCACCAACGGTGATGCGGAGTCGGAAGTCTTGACAACGTTCAATGAGGGTGATACGTGCCGAAAAGGCGAATGGGGATTTGTGCAGGGCGTAGTAAAGTGCAGCACCGCCGCCGAGTTCATATATTGCGGTGGTGAGGTCGAGTTCGAGGTCGCTGTAGCTGTGGGCGTGGTACGTGCCATCCAGTGCTTTCTGCACCATTTCCAACAATTTCTCCGTGATCCGATGAAAGTCGGTTCGCGTTCTTGCAAATACGATGCCGCCTGGGGATATCACACGTACTGACGAGGTCGAGGAGCGCCTGCCATGTTCCTTCGGGCTCACGGAGGCGAGAAAGAGCCCTGGAGGCATTGAGACCTTATTCAGATGTCAGACATGCCTCTGAAATATAAAGTAGTGACACAAACCTTAAGTTTCTCCTGCTGCATCTCTTTCTCAGCTGATTCAAGCTTTTCCCGAAGCTGATTATGGCTCAGTGAGGCAGGATCAAGTTTCCCTGCGCTTTTGCCAGCACGATCCTTCACAACGTCAGCAAAAGTTTCACCGCCCTGATACGAGGAGCATGAAATAGACGCGCTGTGAGGTGTTCCGGAACATCGGAGGGACTGAATGCGGATAGTAGATACGTGAGGATCGATGAACAGGATCTGTAGCCTGTTTTGAATACAGAAGCGGGATCGGCAGTGGATCGCGAATAATCTGCAATTCGACGCGCCCATGATACCGTAGAAATCAACATCACGTGCCCGTTCCCACAGTGCGACGCGTCTCTTAATTAGTTTTCTTATCAAGTGCAATCGACGCGTTTATCTACTCAATCACGCCGACCGATGGCCGAGGAAGCGCAGAGAAGCAATTCAGCTTCAAGAGAAACGACGGACGGCGCCTTCGCCGCAGATTCTCCTCGAAAAACTGACGGGCTTTATTTCCAAATAAGATGTCGAAGTTGTGTACATCAAGGGGGATTCACGTTCATCTCGTCCATAAGGATGGTGTAGCCAGGCTTTCTTTAGGATCGGTTGAGTTGTATAGAACAAAAGCTCGCCGTATGTCCAGCTCGTTTTGCAAAAAGGCAAAGAAAAGATCGAGTTCCTCCCTGTTGCTGCATTTGGAAGGGTGTTTCTTGCTTTTCTTGCGCGAAGATCCCTCAACGACATCTCCATTTTCATCTAATTTGCGCTTGGAGCGTGACGGTCGCTGATAAGGTGTTTGAGCCGGAGTAGAGTGATTTGCAGGGGTACATGACAGTGAGGCTGGGTATGAAGGAATGTTCGCTGTCGGAGTTTCCCAGCTCGTAAAAGAGTGTCGCAGAGGTAGCGTTCCGGCGCGTACTGGTGTTCTATTAATAATAAATCTGTCCCCAGAACCATGTATTAGGCAAGTAGTGCAGGACACTCTTGAAAACTCTGCGCTCGGGCCAGAGCGTTCATCGTGAAGCTTGAAGATTCACTGCACCAGTGTCACGCGGTCCTCGTGAGCTGGGCACACAGGGGCTGCAAATTTGTTGAATCCAAGAAGCTTGTGCACACAGGCATCACCCACTTGCATCATGAGTGGGAGGTGGAAGAGGAGGCGGACAAGGAGAAGCTTAAGGAGGGAGGAGGAGGGACAACTTGCGCATGTTGTTGATCGTGAGTTGAATAGCTGAGAATGAATGGTGCTCAGACGATGGTGCCGTGGACAGGGAATCACTGAGGAGGAAAGCAGAGAAAAATTATATTTGTTCAAAACAAAAAGTATATGTCAAGGAAGTACCTTCAAAACTTAACTTCGAGGCTCTCTGAATCCTGCACGAATGCCAATTGGTCAAGCGCAAGGCCTCTCTCTCGAAACCTTCGCAGTACTTGGCACCCTGAGTACTCCCACTACGCCACACGCTCCACGAGAAGGGGGAGTTGAGGAACTTCGGGTTTGCTGCCTACTACGATCGGCGTTGTAATTCCGGTCATTTGCCAAGCTATCTCCTTCTTGGTGGGAGAGAATCGGAACGATTCAATCAAGAGCAAGAGTACAACTTCTGAAGATTCATTGGAAAAAATGTATGAGACCCGGTATGTTTTTCAGAGGGCTTGTGAGGTGAACGTACTCATTTCTAACTGTGAGAACTTGAATCCTCTGGAAAGTAGTTAGAGTCACAATCTGCAAGACAATGAATATCTTGCTCATAAAGGGACTTACATGCAGGCCCTGCTTCCGCCAAGAAAAGTCATACTACATCATATTACCATATCATTACGAACAATTCAGAAATTCATGACGTGATGTCTTTGAAGAAGCAACTTACAGATGAGAATAGATGCCTGGAAGGTGCGCGTGAATCAGTGTCTCCGGCAAAGGCTCAAGCCACCTTTGAGGTTTCCACTCGAGAGCGTCCGGTCCCCATAATTCAGGATTGCGATTTGAAGCCATAATTGAGATTAAGATATTTGTGTTATTGGGAATGAAAATTTCTTGAATTTCTTGACCATCGACTCCTTTGATGGGGTTGGAGAGAGGAAGGACGATATCCTGTCGAGCCCTATTTACATAAATGAAACAATGGCATCAACGCTAGGCGGAGGATATCAGATTTAATGACATACTTTCTCCTTACCATAGTAACTGGCGCATGCCTGGCAGTAAGGTCATTTAAGTGATCGATGGAGTCCGGAAACGGAAATGACAAGACGTACAATCGAAGAGTTTCTCGACAGATCGCATCGAGATATGGCAAAGAAACCAGTTTGTCGTACGGTAAATCTCCCCCCTCTGCTTCCTTGGCTTCTTTGATTTCTTTGCGCAACTTGTCCTGCACATCTTGATGCGTGGCGAGGAGGTACAGTAGCCGTGTCAAGGCACTGGAAGTCGTGTCCATAGCGGCAAACATTAATGTTCTTCAGACTGGTGATTAGTATTTAATGAGTATGAAGACAGACACTAGTTCTTACGACATTTGAGCTAATAACTCGTCTCTGGTCAAGCTTTCTTCTTTTGAGGCGGTCATGTTTGCTCTCACTGAGTATATGCGTCAGTGTCTGAATAAATTGTGGGAAATACAAGCAGTGAATGCGTACTGAGAATGCTCATGATATCCTTCCCCTGTCCAATTTGATTGGCCAAAGCCTCGTCGCCTTCAGCCAATGCCTTCTTCTTTGACTCGAAAATTTCGACTGAAGTGTTATAGAGTACGTCCGAAATGTCCCTGATTTCATGGAGGTTCTTCCACGGAAGAATATCTACGACAAAACGCTGGAACTTGGGAGGGCCGATCCTCGAGAGTGGAACCAGCAAAAGAGCCAATGCCATTCTCATTTTGGACAAAGTGGGTCTGTGAAGGAGTTATTTCAGTGAGCAACTTTCAAGCATACATAAGGACACATACACAAGGTTCTTTACGGCCTCACTGAATGGGTGAGGGGCAGCATCTTCCGTCAATGGGTCGAAAGAGTACCCAAGTCCGCTCTGACCTATCAACTCGAGGGCGGTTCGCGCCATCCAGGACATAACTTCGATCTGCGATAGAATGAGGTTAGCGTTCTGACCCAAATATTAAAATATGCGGACCTCTTGAGGTCCATCCTTGACCTTGCTGGAAAATGCATCCCGAAGCTAACATTTAAATGAGAAAATTACCACAAAAGAATTATCTGAGGGCAAACCTTATAGGTTATGTTGTAGAACATGGGAACTAAAAGACGTGCTGATCAGTAATGGTTCAATGAGATCCAAGATGGACTGAACGTGCCCAAGTTTCGCATATGCGCGATCGAGAAAACGGGAGTGAGCATCTTTCTTTGCTTGCGATGCTGCTCTCCTGGAGGTGGGTCGGATCTGTTGAGAATATTGACTGTAGCGACATGGTTAAGCTCACCGAGAGTTCCTAATAACCCTTCACCGAGCACTGCTCCATTGATTCTGAGACATACTTTGATAGGCCGCATTATCCTACAAAATGACAACGTACTTTATAGATTGTGGGGTTCGTTCGAATATATATAGATCCTGGAACGAGATACATTGAGACAATTAAATTTCAGTAAGACTTCAAGCTATATCCTGACCTTGACCAATATATGGTGTAATATCTTAGGGTCAAAGACATAGAGGTCGGTTTTCTAAATGACAAGGTCAGAAACTCTAAATGCTACTCAGAACGGTATGATGAACGTACGCCAAAAAGCCCTTTAATCTTGATAATGCTACCATCTATTCGCAGAATTCACAATAAATTTTAAGCGATATAGCGACTCTTACACTTCTCAGCCATTTCCCGGTGAAATTCCCATGCATTATTATTGAAAACCTCGGGGAAAACACCTATGAAAACCCTTGGTAAATGTTTAGAAACGTAAGATCTGTCTGTTACTAGTACCTTTCCAGAAGGATTTCGCAGGAGGACCCGCTATGTTATCGAGAGCCGACTTGAATAAACGCCCCCGAAATGTTCTCCATAGACCCCATGTTATTACATATAGAGCGAGCGCTTCGACGAAAAAGATAAGCATCATGGGCCAGACGAAATCCTGGGTAGTGGGGTTACTCGATGGAAGGCAAGCTCTATATATGATCCAAGAGCCGTATCTTCTAAAATAAGTGGTCGTTATGGCCGTGTGTATATGTCGCCTTCGCCTCTTGGGTGGAAGCAGGCCCAGGAATAGGGCATGGAGACATGTTTGCGATGGACATTCCCCGGATAGAGATCCGTCTGACGTGGGATGATGACTGAGGGTTGATGATGAAATTCGGGTTATTTGCCGAGCAGTAGAACAGTTTAGAAGTTCGTATGCAATACGGCGAGAGGCACTTGAAGGGTGATTGCAGTTGTAAGCCTACACGCCGACGGAAAACGTCAGTGTTGTGAGGACACTACGGCTGCACGGCATGCTCACAGTTCTCACATCTCGCTCAAATTGTTGACGGTCATTGCCCGTGCGAAGCACGGGTCACAGGCTCGTTTCTTGTAATTCTTGATTGTTTGATCGACTAAAAGAGGATTCAGAAGAACCTGCCGAGCGCTGTTATGACGAAGTTTTGTATTGTTATGAGCCTTGCATAGAGCGAGTAAAGCGAGATTACACTATGGGGTACGTTTTCCTTTCACAGCTAACTGGCAGATAACTGGAAGTGTTCGATCGTGTTCCAGGTGCTCAGTATTCGGTAGTCTCGCACTCACTGAACAAATTGGTCAATCTCTAGATGTAGCGTTCCAAAAAAAGACACGTACCTAAAGTTAAAATGCTCGCAGCACTCTCCCCTTTGGCGATTCGGCCCATTAAAGCGTCGTCATCTGTCGTCAATGCATTCTTTGAGTCAATACCGACGGAGGTGCTGGCCGTGGAGCATACCCACAATATCGCCAACGTCACGAAGGTTTTTCCCCTGAAAAATCATTCACAACTGCGCCGTTCGTCGATGTGTCAAGAGGGATTTTGGCCCCCGACGAAAAGCAGACAAGAAAACGAGTGGGGGCTGGACATGGTGGTGGTCAAGTCGTGGTCAAGTTATTCGTTGAATGCCGCCCGGCCGTAACGGTCTCGCGAAGGCCACAGAAATTTACAAGCACAAACACTAGGCCGAATCCGTCCCCCGCACTCTGTCCGAGTCTGCGCGCCATTCTATGTCCCGTACAACCATAAGCAAGCAGTGCAGGTCGCTCTTGAAAACTCTGTGCCCGGGCCCGAGCCTTTACGGTGAAGATTCACTACGGCAGTGTCGCGCGGTCGTCTTGAGCCGGGCACACAGGAGCTGCAAATTTGTCGAATCCAAGAGGCTTGTGCACACGGGCAGTCATGGGCATAGAACCGAGTGGGAGATGGAAGAGGAGGCGGAGAAGGTGGTTAAGGCGCAGAGGAGGATGAAGGATAACTTGCGCGTGCTGTTGAGGGATATTGCGCAGCCTGTGGCGGTTGTCACGTCGTTTATGCCGACGAGCGAGTCTGCGGGTGTGGGTGTGGGTTTGAGTACAGGTGGGACGACGACAGTTCAAACTCGACATCCAGAAGATGCTACGGGCAATGGCCAACATCAAAATGGGAGCAAATACCATGGTGCAACACTTTCGTCGTTCACGTCAATTGCGATGGACCCATACCCTCTCGTTGCATTCGCGCTACGCATACCCTCACGCATGGCCACTACCTTGTCGTCACTATCTTCCTCTGCATCTCCCTCTTCCTCCTCGACATCTAATGACATAATCTCGTTTTCGACTCTCCCTGCCCATATGGTGATAAACCTCCTTTCTGCACCCCAAGCCTCGACAGCAATTAAGTTCTCTCGACCCGACCTCTATCCAGCGCCGTTCACATCTACATCCGGTTCGGAAGGGGTGAAATATACGTTGAGCGAAGATGGGTTACCTGTTCTGCACGGTGTCGTCGGCGCTCTCTCGTGTCGACTGGTTGGCGGACCGATACCGCTGTATGATTTGGACTACTTCGGGGCAGGTGCAGGAGCCAAGGCTAGGGAACCCTTCCTAGGCAGAGGAGAGGTCGCTTCGGAACTATTTATTGCGCGTGTTGTGCGGGTGGAGAGGGTATTGGCTTTGGAAGCTGAGTCCGAGCATGAGGATGGAGAGGAATGGGAACGGACTTTACCTTTAGTTTACCACCGCCGTAGTTATACCAGCTGTCATCCACGACCTGCAGGGAAAAAAGATAAAAAGGCCTGATTGTTTTCTTCTTGTCGCGAAATGCTAGATATATATTTTCTACGTAGAGTATAGTATCTTGATGCTCAGGCGTTCAGCGAACATTTCTTCTCGAAAGTATTTTTGGCGGTGGGGGAAAGCGGGCCGGCCAAGAATCTGTTAAGTCACATCACGTGCGTGTTTGGTTCCACCTGACCGTGACGTGAAATAGGGAACAGTGTTCGGTTTTTGGCTCTTGTCTTCTCCTCATTATACCTAACCTTACCCCGAAACCGATACCATCCATGGTCTTTCCATTTACATTTAACTTCAGCGTCCCTGGGAGTATAAACCCTTTCGCTGCACCTCCACCAATCTCGAAGCCCGAACAAGAGCGTCGGACCTATCAAACTCCGGCAGACAGACAGCATCGTTCCCAGGCGCTTCCTAGGCATATGCCACCTCAAGAACCTGCCCCAGCCTACCCAACAGCCTACCCAACTTTACATCCAATCCCAATCCCATCTTCTGGCGGAGGTCTAAGAAGAATATCAAGAGCCGACTTGCCCAAGATCAACCGTCCACGACCGTCACCATCTCCATCGCCTGCACCTATATCAAGAAAGCGCGGCTGGGAGCCAGATCCGAGTCCGAATTGGTCCACCACGAGCCTTACACTTGCGTCGACGAGTGGGTATCTCGACACACCTGCCAAGTATCGGGAGATGGCTGCTGCCAATGCCAATTCTCAAGCTTATGGTGTTGGAGGAAACGAGGATATCACGATGAGCGATGAACATCAGCTCCGGTATAACGATAATCGGCACGCCGAGGAAGGTGAGTTGTGTTCATTGTGTTTTTCTGTTCGGCCTGGGCATTCGATCTCGGTGCTCTATCCTTTCTCTACCTTCATACCTTCATTTCGGAGTGTTTGATATGGATTTGGTGTTTCGATTACATCGAGATATGATAGGGTTGTGGGCATCTGGAATATCTTGCCGGGCTGCTGCTGTGCGTGCCACTCCCCCCCTCAGGCTCGATATCTTGCCTCTACAGGAGCGGTGAAACTTGATTGACCTGGAGCCTCGCGGCCCATGTGAGGCTTCCAGCGATATTAATAATTGATGCACCGTCAAGCGCTGCCTCGGTGCTTCATCGTGCCATGCACGTGTTTAATGGGTGTGCTACACGCGTAGCTGGGGATTTATAGCTGCGCCCCCCCTCGAGTTCCATTCCATCTATCCATCTGTCTCTCAATCGATTTCCCATCCTATCGCGTACACTCTCGTTCTTCCACCGCGCCGTGCTCGGTGTTTCGTTTTTTACCTTCTTCCGCCTTCCCTTCCTTCCTACCTCCCGTTTATCTTTCGCCTTCGACTACACCTTTTGTTTACCGTTTTATTTCCTTGAGCTCCAGGATTTTTGCATTTCTTACCTCGAGCTCGTTTACTTTGATATTCCTACCACCGATTTCTTATCTGCATCTTTCGTTCACGAACACATTCACTAACCATCATGTCTCGCCTCGTTCTCCTCCTCCATGTAGACATGCCCCCTCTCAAGAAGCGCCGTGGCCTTGTCGGCTCTATCATTTCTACTGCTGTCAGTGCCGCTCTCATTGGCACTGCCGTAGGGCTCACTGTTTATCGTCTGTGAGTGCAATCATAATTAAATCCGCATTTTGAGCTACTATCAACAACAAACTGATAGATGGAGAGACCGTGGCAAAGATGCACAAATCCAAGCTCCACTCGCCCAACACAACGAGCTGCCCGACCCCGCATCCCAACCCCCACCCCCACCGTACCAGGAGAACGAATGGCGTCCGCTTGAACAACCTGCCGCCATACGCGTTGCGCCGCCCACCCCCAGGAGTGCAGCGAAGAAGAGGCGCCCCGCCACGACTGCCCCAAAGAGGCCAGTGGTTTACCACGCGACGCGCCGGTCGCGTCCCATACCCGTGGCATCCGCACCCCCTGTGCAGCCTGAGTTTGATTTTGGAAGAGAAGAGGAGGAGAGAGTCCAGAGTGTCGTGGAAGATAAGGTCAGCTTTCTTGTTTCTCTCTTGTGTCTTCGTTATTGACCCGTTTAATTTTATTGTAGATGGACTGGATAGGTGACAAGTTGTCCATGCTTATCGAGCAAGGCAAGCGTGCCTTGAATACGGAGGTTGTGGTGATGAGCGATGCGAAGGAAGACGAGGTCGACGATGGGACCGGTTCTTGGGAGGAGGATGACGACAACGACGACGAGTTTGCAAGTCGTCGACACCAAGGCCGGTCCAGGGCCCGCGAAGCACCAGGCTCCGGACCAGCCTCCCGCGCGGGCTCCGTTCATTCATCGAGCACGAAACGCGCGAAAAAGCCGCGGAACATCGTACCATCTCCTTCTGGAGTCGGGCTCGGCTTGTATGGCGTTAACGCCTCGAGCTCTGGTTCTCTGTCGGCTTCGCCCCGGCAAGCAGGGTTCTACAGACATGGCCCGTCGACCCCCTCGACATCGACGACATACGCGTCGGCGTCGGCGGGTTTTGCGCCGAGCTCGGCGCCTGCGCTGCTTTTCGGTGATGGCCCGCACAAGATACATGTGCGCGGGGTGTCGTATGAGAGCGCTCTGCCCTCGTCTTCGTCTGTGTTGGGAGGAGGAGAGGAGGACCCTGCGGGGTGGGAGAGCCCGGAGCTGAGAGAGAGTATGGAGAGGGCTAGGGCGAGGCTGTTGGCCAGAAGGGCGGGCGTGTAGGGCCTTTCCTTTGAGGAATGGAAGGAGGCTTGTTTTTTTGTGGATGCAAGCAACACTATTCTGGGTCCAGATATGCGCCCAACCCCCATCACTCGCCATTTGGCCGCCGTCGCGATTGTATTATCCATTGTACATATTCGATCGACATACCTGCACACGACCAGCAATTCGGACCAACCACCGGACCGATGGCAGTACCGTCTTCCACATCTCCTCTCACTTCGTGGAACATACGTAGTCGTATCTGAGGATTTCGAGGAGAGAGGTTGGAACTTGGAAGGAAGAGAAGAAGCAAAGAAAGACAAGAAATCATCATGTACCCGAGTATTTTATGTAGTCTATTTCTGCATCATTCGATCTGCATGTATCTATATTATTTAGGTAGAATATTGCAGGAATTGAATCGATATCGGGGTATTGAAACAACTTTTCGGAATCGACAATGGCAACACTGATCACGTGATGCCAGCCCTCTCAATTGAACCGCCATCTCAGTTCGCAACTTTCATCTCCCTCCTTTGTCTTTATTCGCGAACGAGTCGTCCTTTTTCTATGCGCTCATTATCAGCCTTTTAAATGCCGGACTTTAGCCGCGATTTTGGTTTCTGAACTCCTTTTTAGCTTCTGAGTCTTGATGGTCAACGCCTGCAGTCACCCGTCAGAGTTTAACGAAAACCAACATATGACGCCCTCTCGTTGCAAATTCTCGACCTCTTCTCTTTTTTCTCTCTGTTGGCACGGGGAATACGCCCTGTTGACGTGGCCCGTCACGACTCTTCATGACTAGGCTGTCAACTCTCTTGACATATACACGGTTGTAACCGAATTTATGGATACCTTGTCAGTGTTCTAATTCTAGGCCTCCGAAAATTCTCTTTCGGCCCTAATTCTGGGCGGTTTACACTGTTGAGAGAATGACATTCATGAACGTCGTCGCTGGGGACGCGTTAGACGGCAGAAATAAGGATTGTTGTTGAGCGTGATAGTGGCGACTCCTTGTTGAATCTGGTGATGGGCAGGATGGCGGTGTTTGTCGAAGGGATGGAAAGGTGTAACGAGTCGTAGGTTGCCGTGGAAGATGGACGAGGTAAAAAGACGCGGTTTGGGTCATGACGCTACAACATCTATTTGTATGATTTGTGAGTCTTTCCTCCCTTTTGAACACCCTGCCTGTTCAACGGAAATACTGTCACTGTTTAGGTATATTTCTACGTTTAACCAATCACATGGACAATGCAAGAACGATGAGGATGTTGTCTGGAAGACTCGAGAATGATAGGAATTCCTTTTATTTCCACTCAAAATACCTTTTCTTTCTCAAAATTTCGACCCCTGACAGACGTAGATTTGGATGGCCGCAACTTAGCCGGACGGTGAGGCAGACGGTCATGCCTCCGGAAATGTTTGCCATTTCGCGCAGCCCTGGGTATTGCGGTCCAACATTTCACCGCTTGTCTAAGAGGATTTGGTAGCAGGACGACAGGCCCATCAGTCGGGTGCCTGGCTCAAAAACAAATTGTAACGTTCTATTCTTGTCAGACGAAAGGCTAATATGCCTCTGCTACTCCTCATCATATGTAGATCACATACCGTCGCATGGGTGTCCCACGTCCGCACGTATATCAAACAAGGGCCTGGCTGGTTTGACCCCAAGACCTTTTCTTCCCAATCACCAAGACCAATATGTTTCTTCAGTGGTCGCGAGCAGCCTACGAAGGAAGCCAGCGCAACCTTGTCCTTGCCTTCGACATTGGGACAACGTTCAGTGGAATTTCCTATAGGTTTGTCCGGATGGTGGGATTTCATTTAGGGGGTCATAATTAATTTTTCCTTTTTGGATTCTAGCATCCTCGACCCAGGAAGAATTCCCAAGGTTGAGGGCGTAACGAAGTGCGCGTTTTGAAGAACTTTATTCCAAACTTCGGAATTTTTTTCGCTCATGCTTATCGTAGATACCCTGCCTACTCCGACAACTCGACTACCGTGTCCGTCTCGAAGATACCAACTGTCATATATTACGATAAAGCGGGCAACGTATGCGCAGCGGGTGCAGAAACGACGCACGAGGATATTCCTTTAATCGCGAAAAAGGAAGGTTGGCTGAAAGTCGAATGGTTCGTAAGGTATCCTTGAATATGCTTGATTCTTTGTCTAACCGCCTAGTTTCCAGGTTCAAGCTCTACCTACGACCCCGGTCCGCTCCAGGACGCGACGTCACCCCTCAACTCCCCCCTCTTCCTCCTAATAAAACGATCGTAGATGTTGTCGCTGATTTCTTTCAGTATCTGTACGATTGTGCAGCGATTTACATCCAGGACTCGTATGGCGCCGAGCTTTGGGCATCCGTGGCTAATCGCAGTATTAACGCGAAAGGGATTCACTACGTATTAACGCATCCTAATGGTTGGGAGGGTAAACAGCAAGGATTGATGCGCATGGCTGCGATCAAGGCGGGTTTGACTAAGGACTCGAAGGATGACGGAGAGAGACTGTTGTTTGTGACTGAAGGGGAAGCGAGTTTACACTTCGCAGCTCAGCGTGGACTCTTGGATGAGGCGATCAAGGTGTGTAAGCGTTTTCTTCGCATATTGGTCGCATAATAATGACATTACTTTTCGTTTATAGAAGGGAGGCAGTGTCGTAATTGTCGATGCCGGGGGCGGAACCATCGATGTCAGCACCTACAGGAAAAAGAAGACGACCAGCAAAGACAGAGGAACGTTCGAGGAAGTTGCTGCACCTCAATGTCTGCGTATTTTTCTCTCATGTGAATCCTTCTGCTACTAACACCTTGACTTTAGCTTACTTCCATGGCTCTGTATTCGTCACGATCCTCGCTCGCGTTTTTTTACAAAGTAAGTGCTCAATATGACTATTTTGTGCTCTGTCTGCTTTGCTTTTCACTGGACATCTATTAATCTACTCTTCGACTACTGTTAACTTAGGTATTCTCGCTGAGTCGGAATATATTGAAGACTTGGATAGAATAGTCCGCATTTTTGACACCACCACCAAGCTACGATTCCGAGATGCAGGCCAGCATCAGTATGTGAAGTTTGGGTCGACGACAGATAACGAGCCAAACCTTGCGATTCAGTTCGGTCAACTCAAGCTAAGCGGGTAGACTGCACATCTTTTCGAAAGTCGGTCGGTGGGGCTCACTTGAATTTCATCTATTTAGGACAGACGTCGCGATGTTTTTCAAACCTTCTGTTGGCTGTGTCACACATGCGATCCTAGAGCAGCGCAAGGTTGCCCAGAAACCAATTTCGGTGCGTAACCACGCTCTGCTGGCTTACAGAATTCCACGTATTGATTGCCCCTCTCAGCACGTCATCCTCGTCGGAGGATTCTCAGACAGCGATTGGCTTTTTGAGCAAGTCAAGGCGCAAATGGAACCTCTCGGATTGAAAATTCTGCGTCCGGAGTCCCAAACGTATATACTATCAATCATCTCCGCGATCTCGTACTGATGCTGTCTTTTTGTTTGTTTTCCTTGTGTAGGAGCAAAGCTGTAGCTGACGGTGCCGTTTCCTTCTACCTCGACCATTTCGTCCGCAACAGAGTGTCAAAGTTTACATATGGAGTCCTTGCGCGTGTACGGTACGATCCCAGAAATAAGGACCATAGGAAGCAGAAGGAGCGCTCAGGCCAGACGTTATATAAAGACAAAGCCGACTATGATATGCTGGAGAATCTTTTTGCTGTTATCTTGTCTAAGGTTAGTCCCACAATTTCCGTCCCTCTTCATTCTCAATTTATATGCTCTGATGATTAGAGTACGCGTGTCTCCGAGGAAAAGCAGTTCAGGCACAAGTTCTATAAAGCCAGCTTTGAAGGGTTTCAAGGAGAGAATGCGATTGTTCGTGCTAGTTTGTGGTGCTATAAGGGAAACAAAAAGACTACGTTCAAGGACGAAGATCCAGGTGGGAATACTATTTATTTCCTTCTCTGTCGATCTTTCTCAAACCCACCTCAAATTTTTAGAAAACTTTACCCCTCTATGCACCCTCGAAGCGGACGTCTCCGTTGTCCCGCCGGTGGTGATGTTGAGCCCGTCGGGAAGGGAGTATTACGATATAACGTTTGAATTTGTGTTATACTTCGGCTTGACGGAGATGCGCGCAGAGATTGCGTGGCAGGAGAAGGTACGTCCATTGATGGAAATTCGGTCCTAGAGAATGGAGTGCTGATATCTTTCTTGAATGGGTAATTTATAGGGAGGGGAAAAACGGCAAGATCATATTTCGGCTAACGTCGGGAATTCTCTGACCTTCTCGTCCAGGGCGCCGGCGACAATTTTGTATGACTATGGTGATATCTCGAGTGAGCTCACAGTCTAAGCCTTGGTATATGTAATTGTAATTGTAAGTTCTTTGCCTATTTTCAGGACTGCACTTCTAACGGAATATCAGTATAGGGTTCACGTCCGACCACGCAATTGGGTAACCCGTCTGTTTGAATGGATGCAACTCGAAGGCCAAGATGTAACTGTATTCGACGCTTTTTTATGATCAAAATTTAAGGGAGCTTGTTGCTTATTCACTGTATATGTGAATATATACTCTCGACGTCTATGAAGCCATTTGCTATTTCGAGTGGCACATCGGTTGACTCAGTCCGGTCATGGTCCACAATGTGGAGCATGAGTCATGACCCGCTTGTGATAAAGATTATTTTGGAAATCAAAGCGTACAAGCACCGGGATATCACCGCCTTTAAATACCAAGCTAACCAATTTCAAGCAACACTTGCCTTTGTCGGTCATCGTGTACGCTTTGAACAAACCAACTTTGGGTCAACTGGCACATCACAACCCTGCACGCTTTGCCGCGTTTTGATGTAGAGGCACGTGACCGTCTCCCTTTATAACTGTTCCCATTTCGAAAGTTACTGACATGCTTTCCTCCTTCCCCCTTTCCCGACCATCTCCTCTTGCTCACCCCATCTACATCATTTTTCCCTATCGCCTTCAAGACTTGCTAGCCTGTTTAGCTCGTATGCCCTTCATGTCTTCCTCTGGGCTCTTCGTGGTCGTCTGTTAAGCGCCCGTGGTGTGCCACTCGCGTGCCACCCGAGGTCTGTTGAGCGATGTTGAGTGTTTCTGTCTTTTTTACGACCTAGCCTTGCATGTTTTGTCTCTATGTGGCTCTTTGTGTGTTCTGTGGTTCTGGAAGTTAGGTTAGTGTCTTGCCGTGGTACGTTGCCCATCCATTCACCGCATGATCACTCTAAAGAACTTTCTGCTCCAGGAAATGAATTTCCCGTCTCTCTTGCGCTTGTATGGATTATTGACCTCTCCGTTCATTTAACCTTGCTACTGTGTTAGCTCGTATGCCCGTTCATGGGGTTTCATGGACTCCTCAACCTTCACGTGCGCCCACCTTTTACCACTGGAAGTCTGTCAAGTGTTCTTGCTGCTATCGCAATCTCGACTTTCTCAGTTCATGGTACATATGCGCCTCTCATAACCCCAGAAAGCTTTCTTTTTTATTTTTGTCAGTCAGGCACCTGCTCAGGCCCGACACTTGTCTGTTCTTAGACCTCTTCGTCCCACCTTGCTGCTGTGTTAGCTCGTATGCCCTGTCTTGTTATTTATGGGCCCTCTTCTGGGATTTGAAAAGGCAACATACTAATGTTGTTGAATATCCGTCGAGTTTTGGTCATGTTGCGCCTTCAAGCTTCACCTGACTTCATCTCTATATGCGCGCCCTGCTATCTGTGTGTGGTCGGGGTGATTGGAACTTTAACTCTGGGTTCAACTAAGAGTATGGTCTATGCTTTGATGTTTCCACTGCCGCCTTCTCGTTTGTCATCTCACCGATACTTGTGTCACTGGGCGTTTTGGATTCTTTTTTCTTGCTGGGGATTTGCATGAATTACCTCTGTTCTATAAACTATCGGGTTCTGCTCTTGGTCTTCTTTTATATCACTGGTATCCTCCTTCGTGCACTCGGTATTCTCACTGTACTTGGTTTCAGACAACATGTGTCGTCCCTGTTGAAGCGGACTAGTTCATGTTTTCTTCCATTGACGTTTATCTCCATAGCCCCGTCGTCGCTTCACTTTCGTCGAGTCGGGGCATTTCCTATGATGAGTCACGTCTCTCCTTCCTGTCTTGATGTGGCTAACGTATTTCGTAGGGCTGTCGCTCGGGGTGGGGCGGCCCCGGTAAGCACTTATTTTTATAGCTAGCATGCGATCCATATTGACTCCCTTCTATGCTTCTTGAAATTAGGATGCACTCAGGAGTAGGGCTCTTTCGGGCTATCTAAGAAGTTGAGTCCGTTTATATTTAATGGATGTCTGCCCACTAATTATATTTCATCTGAGATCGAATACCTACTGGTCAGCGTCTTTTATCCAATATGAGCTGAGTACATGCAAGCTCGATTTCGTCTTATAAATCTCTCACAAATCTCAGAAGATTAAATGTCCTGAAAGCCATGGATTACATTAAGCGCCCATAGTGATTGAATGATCTGATGCACCGAAAGATGAGGCTGGTCCAGAAGTGTGGTTTCATTTTTTGACAATGCTTTTATCTCTTCTGTACCCTTTGTCTTGAATAAAATAAAATTTGACTTTCTCTCCCTTTCCATGTTTTACCCTGGCGCGGCACTTCCAATCCCAGACACGCGACCTCTTGTGATCTTCTAGGCTACCCCAGCCACGTGAGTCCGTAATGTAGGCACAGGTTCGCTGATACGGTGATACCGCATCAAGGTACAGATATGCTGACAATGAGCTTACAGTCACGTCAACTTCTGAATCTGTTTCATTCCTCTTCCTACTAGCAATCAGTCTTGGCCAATCGTAATCCCATGACTGACGCAAATCTCTATCGCTGAATGGAAAGTTCACGTGGCTGCGTTCGCTAGTTCTGAGTCTCCGTCGAGGCTGAGATGGGTATCACAACACAATTTTCACTTGACCCTTTTGCTCTTTTTTTGAGGCGATCGTTGGAAAAATGGCGCTAGAATCGCCACAGTGCATGCTTCTGGTGGTAGGTTAAATCCTCAATGTCTCTGCTACTACTATACTTGACACTCTCGCTGATGACCTCCGGACGTACCAAATGCATGTGAATCACGGACAGGGGCCGACTCCGATGCAAGATGCAAAGGAAGCTAACCACTCCCTTTTCCTATGCCCCTTCGAACCCATAAATACGCCAGCAATTTTTGGATTCATGAACCAAAGTAATTCCGAGCTTTATGCTTCCCCTTGCTATGCTTCCCTTTTTCCTTGGAGCACTCGTTGTGTATCCGATACTATGGATTCTGTGGAGAAAATCCCGTCAATATTTTTTCAAGTCGGCCCTCGACAACATACCAGGACCTCCTGCAAAATCTTTTTGGACAGGTGATAGACTATATTTTCTTATTTCTAAACGTTCGCTGAGCGTCCTTCACAGGTGCTTTTTCCGACATGTTCAACAATAACGCATGGGAGTTCCACAAGGACACTGTCGAGAAATGTAGGAGGTGCTCTATCTTGTTCTTCATTAATACCGAATATCATCTTCGTCAAATTAGATGGGGGTATTATCAGGATTCCAGCGCTTTTGGGGGTATGTTCGTCTTGACTTATGTGTTTAAAATGCCTGACCACCAGGTTAGGAGAGTCAACTCTTTGTCTTCGACCCTAAAGCGTTGCACCATATATTGGTCAAGGCCAGTATTTAGATCAACTTGAGTTATTGATTATAGTGCCTTACATCCCATCTAGGATCAGCATATATTCGTTGAAACTCCAGAATTCATCCAGTACGTGGCAAATTTTAGAAGAAGGCATAATATCGATGTTTCCAATGATTCCTCAGATCGAACGGTTTATTTTTTGGCCAAGGGCTACTAGGAACTCATGGTAGATACGAGATTTTCTTATGTTGCGGAGATTGAAGTATCTTCCACTGGCAGGAGAGCGACATCGGAAGCAACGAAAGATGCTCAACCCAGTGTTCTCGATTGCACATATGCGAGAGATGAGTAGGTCTACTATACATCCAAAGTGTACGAGCAAGTCTTGCTGACCACGATATTCCATAGTTCCCATATTCTACGACGTAATATACAAGGTATGCTGGAACATTCTATTTCTATGTAAACTATTCTCATTTGATTGATAGCTCCGGGATGTATTCTCCAACAAGGTCAAGGATGGGCCCCAAGAGGTATGTGTATTATCTTTATTAATATACCGGTCAGAACGCTAACCTCAGTTCACTGCATCTAAGATCGAAGTTCTATCCTGGATGACGCGAACCAGCCTAGAGTTGATAGGTCAAAGCGGACTCGGTTACTCATTCGATCCACTAACAGAAGATGCTGTGCCTCACCCGTTCAGTGAGGCCGCAAAGAACCTCATGTCTGTGTCTTTCAGGACTTGAATGTATGCTTGACAGTTACTCACCGAATCAATTGCTTCACAGACCCACATTTTCCAAAATGAGGATCTCAGGGACTTATTTACTTGCTCCCTTCTCCAAGATCGGGAGTGCGAAATTTCGACGTTTTATCGTGAATATTATGCCGTGGAAAAACCTCCATGCAATTAGGGACATTGTGGACGTTCTGCATAATACTTCAGTCGAAATTTTCGAATCAAAGAAGAAGGCATTGGCGGAAGGCGACGAAACTCTGGCCGATGAAATAGGCCGAGGGAAGGACATCATGAGTATTCTAAGTATGCACTAATCGTTCCTCAAGAAATCCGAACGCTGACGCATATATTCAGTGAGAGCAAACATGGCGGCTTCGAAAGAGGATAGCCTGACCAGTGATGAGCTGCTGGCGCAAATGTCGTACGTTTTGTCCTCTACGATATTCAAGGTCAACGTGTTAATGCCGCAGGCTGAAGAACATTCATATTTGCCGCTACGGATACAACATCAAATGCACTGGCTCGCATACTTCACCTCCTTGCCACACACCAAAATGTGCAGGACAAGCTGCGACAAGAAATCAGAGTAGCCAGGGAAGAGAATGGCGACTTGCATTACGATAAACTGGTTTCTTTGCCATATCTTGATGCAGTCTGTCGGGAAACTCTGAGACTGTGAGTCTTGTCGTAAATTTATTCGGAAAACAGGTTTCCTGAATTCCCTAACTGGCAGGCATCCCACAGTTACTATGACCAGGAGAATGTACGTTATTAAATTTAACAACCTTCAGTCGCCACCGTTGTTCATGTCTGATTATTCGAGTAGCACCCGACAGGACGTAGTTCTTCCTCTGTCGTCACCTATCAAAGGATTAGACGGGGAAGAGGTTCAGAGTGTTCTTGTTCCTAAACATACAGATATCGTCATAGGGATTATGGCTTCCAATCGCAATCCTGAATTATGGGGACCAGACGTTCTCGAGTGGAAACCTGACAGGTGGCTTGAACCTTTGCCAGCTGCAGTACCAGCTGCACATCTTCCAGCCATTTATTCGCACCTGTGAGTCACTTTTCAATGAACTCAACCTACAGGTATATAACCGACTCATACCGTTTAGCATGACATTCATCGGCGGTAGCAGAGCCTGCATGTAAGTCTCTCCATCATAGTGATATTTGGTCTGAGGATGATCTTGGCCTTGGCTTTGACTCCTTCAGTGGATTCAAATTCTCACAATTGGAAATGAGTACGTTTGCTTCCATGTGTCTTTATTCGCTGATTTCTACGCTCGTTCTTAACCAATTTTCAGAAGTTGTAATGATCCTCTTGATCGAATCGTTCAGATTCTCTCCCACCAAGAAGGAGATATCATGGCAAATGAACGGAATTACAACGCCGGTCGTAGTAGGCAGAAAAGGCATGCATCCCCAATTGCCTCTCATCGTGGAACGTGTGGCATAGTTAGGGTACTAGAGTTGGTGGAGAAATAAGCGCCGAAACGTTTGTAGTTTCGAATTCGAATTCGTACCCAGGGTCTCGTGATCTCCGCCTACCTCATGCAGTCAGTCGAAATCCATTTTCTTGAAATCAATGTCCTCTCTCTTTCTTGCGCCACTACAGCGTCGTGCTCGCCTTTCTCTCCTATTTCACTGTCGCGCCCTTCACACAGGTGGTAATTCAAGTTTCTTCGTGAAACCTCAAAGCTCAGTAAACGACGATGAAATCGCCCACTTCTCCAAACTGTCATCGGAATGGTGGGACGAGCGAGGCGAATTTAGCTTTCTGCACAAGATGAACCCAGTACGAATGCAGTTTATCCGGGACAAGCTCCTTGAGGTTGCACAAGATGAGAATCCGGAACTGGGATCAGAAGGAGGTGAGGTGTTGAGGGGATTGGATGTGTTGGATATCGGTTGTGGTGGGGGTTTGTTGTCCGAGGTTCGTTCTGTTTCTGAGGGACATCGTATACTGGTGCCTTGACAACGATTTATGTTTTCTGCAGAGCTTAGCTCGAATGGGCGCGAATACGTTGGGCATTGACGCGTCCGAGTCCAATATTGCCATTGCTTCGCTGCACGCTTCAGTCGATCCGAAACTATCTCCTCCCACGTCCTCTTCGAATCTCTCATACTTACACGGCCCTGCTGAGGCTCTTCTCGTGCAACCGAAGCGATACGATGTCGTTTGTTCAATGGAGGTACTGGAACACGTAGAAAATCCAGCCGAATTCCTCTCCACCTGCGCTCAGCTCGTGAAAGTATGTATTCTGCTCGTTATACCTGCCCTCTTTCATTAACGAGTTGTCTTGTGTACTTAGCCCGGTGGCCACCTATTTATGTCCACGATATCACGCACTCCTCTCGCCTATGCGCTTACCATCTTGTTGGCAGAAGACGTCCTGCGCCAAGTGTCGAGCGGCACACACACCTACTCCAAATTCATTAAACCGTCAGAACTCGTGCAATTCTTCCGCGAGTATCGACCTTCGCAACTCCACTCCCCGGAAAATCAAAATGTTCTGCATGAATCTCAAGAGAGCTCATCTTCTACACCGTGGATAACAACGCCTGCGTCGAGTAGTTATCTAAGTCGGATAGAAGCGGAACTACGTGGCCTCATATACAATCCTCTTCGGGCTGGCTGGCACCTTGCTCCTCGAGGTGCTTGGGGGGCCTTGGAGTGCAACTATCTCTTTTGGGTGCGGAAGCCAAAGGAGTAAGAGATATCCGTAATAGCAGTACCGATAAAGTGGAACCGTCTAGATATGAACGAGTACATGGCAGTCTTCCCCACGAACGCAAAAAAAAACTGGATAACCCAATACAAGGAGATCAATGCTTCGCCTTCTTGCCGGTACTCCGTCTACTTTTCTTCTCCTTTCCAGCTCCACCAGCTGACGCGTTTGCTGGATCGTCTGCCTTCCTCTTTTGCCCTGCAACCATTGTTGACTTCACGCTGACTACGGTCGATTTTCCTGGATTCGCGACCTGTGCTTCTGCAAGGCTCCAATCCGTTTGTGTATCATCAATCGCATATCTTAAGAAAAGTTACCAAAATGGCGCCAAAAAGGTAAACAAATCGGCAGGAAGCAAGACAACAAGGGAACTTACTTTTTCAGATCGAGAGAGCTCAGCATCTCTCTCTGTCTCTCCCTCATGGCAGAGGTGACTTCATTACCGGCCTGGTCTAGCTCTGCTTCCATGCTCGCGGTGACGTTCTGGCTGCCGTTTGGAAGAGCTACGTCATCCTCGCCCTCAAGACGCGAAGAAATGGCCAGATTTTTGCCCGCCAGATTAGCCTCGGGAATCTCCGCACCGATGGCGGCTTTCCGGATGTCGATGAGACGTTTGCTGATCTTGCGAATCAGCTTGCCGAAGAGTGCCAGTGTTTGTGAAGCTTGGAGGCTGAGCTCAGTCTATTAAGCGAACACCACGTCAGTCAGATCAGACCCATTGACAATCGGCGAAAATGCGGGCAGCAACAACGTACCTCTAGGTCCTCGATGGTCTTTCTCTGCAGACCGATCGCCAACAAAATACTACTTTGCACAGCCGTCAACCTCACCGGCCCTTCTCCACTCTGTGCATCCCCACTACGGGCTGAAGACCCCAGGCGCTTCTGGAAATAAATGCTAGCGACATTTGGCATCAAATCAAGAATGACGTGGTAATCGAGCATGTTGTTTGCATATGACTCGAGACGCTTCAGGTCGAAGGGCGTGAAGAGCATGCCGAGTTCCTGGGGCTTCAATTCTTGGATTACAAAGGTAAGCTGGATTGGAAGCAAGGAATGGTAGAGCAATAAGTACCTTCGGTATCTGAATCGTCTTTGATACCTGCATTCGCAGCCTCCAGAACGCTAAGAGCCGTAACACTCCCAAAATCACGGAATTTGTAGGACAGCAAAGTCAAAAATCTACGCCGGAAGTCTTCGAATGGTGTCAGACATCATCTGTTTGTAAACGATGGAGAATAATGAACATACCTTTCGCGAATTCGTGCAACCATCCCATCTCACTCTCGACCGAACTGTTTAGGCCTCGTACCATGATACAAGTATGCTCGCCAGTCAATTCGCTTGTTGTTTGTCGAAGGTACAGAGGAACATATCCGGCGCGCTTCCAAAATCTAATTCATTATTCAAAGAAACGCGAAAAAGGTCAATATATGCGCGGTTTTATCAAGTAGGGCATAAAGACACAATGCATACCTTAGCAACTGAGGTGTCAAGCCATAAGACACGCCTAAATAGTCAAGGTTTTCAGGTTTGCGCTCGGTAAGGCGTTGGAGTAGTGGTGGCATTGCAGATGGCGCGCGCACCGTCGGCGTTTCTGTGAGGAGATCTGTATTCTACGACAATGGGTTTGGCTATAAATATGGCTTTTACGGATATAGGAGGCAGATGAACGTACGGGATCGATAACTGTCGGATCAGGATAATGTACCTCTGGCTTTGTCGATTCATCGAGGTTGAAGTATTCGCCGCTGTAGAACGAGTTGAGTGCTTGAAGTGCCCTCGAGCCATATCCCATCTAATGAAAGAAAGAGTTAGCACAAGCACTGCGAAACTAAACTGGATAGAGACAATGAATCGTATACTGACATTCGCATAATCAGGATGGCAAGCAATCCTCACAACTCTGGCGCCACTCAGCTTCGCGAACCCAGTCTCCTGGAACTGTTGGGAAATAAGCCAGGGTATCATGTCCCCACCTGCCCTCATGCCTCTGCCCAATCCGTCCATTATAGCTTCTCGACTGATTTGACCCTCCAACGCGACCTGTAAGACGACAAGCGGCTCCGGAAGATGTGCCTCGTCGTCTTTGATGGGTAGTAAGAGAACGAACAGATGGTGTGCAGGCGCGTCGGAGAGAAGTTGCAGGTCATTCGGCTGGTTCTTGTAGTGAGACGCGACGTATAACGCCATCATCCGCTGCAGGAATACCTCTGAGGCAGGGTGATAGCTGAACAATGTGTCGCGGCTGACATAGAACAATTCGCATGTCGAAGGATGCGGGCATCCTTGGGCGTTGGAGCGGGGCAGGATCGTGGCGTCCAGACATAATAGCCCATTAAGCCATTTCTCGATCCGATCGCCTGCCGAGTAACGAATGGGTGTCTCAAGCTTGATCTCACGCAATGTGCGCGTTTTGGGAGGAGCTTTAACTGTGGCCTTCTTGCTGGATGACCCAGTTGTTGCGTCATCCTTGTCGTTATGGCCTACAACGTCCTTCGTCAAAGAAGGTCGAGTGCTCTCGCGGAGTTGTTGGATGAGTTTGAGGGAAAGAGAGCGCCCCGTGCCTTCGTAGCCATTTATTGTCGATGCAAGGAAGACAAGATATGGGCCCATGAGGTTGCGGACTAGAGGTAAGGGAATGGCGGCTGCCTCGTCGATAATCACCAACTCGGCTTGCCCGAGGACGTGGGCATCCTGGGGTTGAATGTACTACAAATTTAAGTCCGAGGTTAGAAATATACCAGAAGATATAAGGATAGTCATACCTGAATAGTTTGCCGATGGTCTCTGAAGACGTTGACCCTCACAACCGATTTGGCAGATTCCTCCTTGTTCTCGCCCAGGCCCTGCGCCACCGCGATATCATAATCCAAGTGTTCCTCGTACCCAAGAGCATCTAATCCCTTGAACACGAACTCGAACAGCGTCTTCAAATTTTCCGGACTAGGACTAGTAACGAAGATATTTGCGTAGCCATGTGCCAGAGCGGCAGCAATCGCCAGGCCAAGCGCGGCACTCTTACCACGTCCTCTTGCAGCGGTAAGAGTGACGGTAGACGAAAGCGTCTTCTCGGCAATGGCATCGATAAATGTGAGGATTGCTTGTGCCTGATCGAGGGTTTTGGCCAGCTTGACGAGCTCGCCTGCAGGTTTTGTGTCTGCCAGCGATTCCCTAAGCTCGCGGAGCTGGTACTCGGAGGGGTCGGTTTCTTTGCCTTTCCCAGGCGTATCCTCGATGGGTTTTATATCTTTTCCGCGAGAGATGGGGAGGACGTTGAGTTCATCGTCTAACACTAGACAGTCAGGGCATGATCCTAGGGATAAGATGAACCGTTCGTTGAATCTCGCTACCACTGAATCGTGCGACGATGTCCGATATCGTGAATGGACATCCTATAACCATTCCATCAGCATTTGTTCCTCCATCCATTTGATTTGACCGAGAAGGCAAACTCACCATGGTCATTGTGTATAACTGTTTCAACGAGGTCATCGTCTTCAGCAACAAAACCACAAGCCCGCCGCCCTCTACTGTTTCAATCGTTCGCGCGAGGAGATTGGGTGTTATAGCTTCAAAGTCTTGCAAAACGAGCATGCCGTATGTGTTTCCGAGAATTTTGTGGGATTCTTTGTAGTATCTGCGATGATTGTAGGCGTAAATTTTGATTATATATGGATTGACCGATTCGCGTTCAAAAGAGAGAAGGATAATATACGAAGATGTTATTAGCTCCGATGATATATAAGTTATAAAAAAGAGGAGACGCACGTATAACGAATATCGGTAACGGTAACAAAGATCTCGAAGGGATTTTGTTCGTTAGCCTCTCGAACACCCCTCTTGACATCCCTCTTGATCTTAGCTTCCCTCTTCTTTCGATGACTTGTGAAGCCCAGTTCTTTCTTGTAACACCATAGCACGGATGGTCTAGCGGAGACACGAGCTTGCGAGAGGAGGAAATGTAGGTTCACGATCTGCGATTATGGTCCGCAAAAAATAAGCATTAGAATCCTAAATTACTGGCAATGAAGATAGACGCACCTGGTCGCGACCTTTATCGCCGACAAGAACTATGAACGAGCGGTGGTTCTGCTTGACATTGTTGTTGATGAGGATGGGAATCCGCGGGTCGAGTTGTTTGCGCATTCAGAGCCGTTCACTTTTTCGTCGGACGTGGTCCGTTTTTTTCTCTTTGCCCAAATGTATGTACTTAGCCCACGACGACGCTGAGAGTTGCCAAGTTCTGCAGAGGATGGAGGCGGAGTCAAGCAAATTTTTGATCGGGATTCCCACGGCTAGATTTGGACTCACCATCAAACCTGTCAAGATTTTGCAAAACTCAAGTTTAGCCAAAAGTTCAGCCATCCCACGCCGCATTGACGCCGTGCGCATAGAAATCTAGCGGCTTTGCAGTGAAGCTACAGTACACCGACCGTCAGAAATGGCAGTTAGGATAGAAGTGCGTCATTACTCTAGCCCCAGGCTCCAGATTCAATACCTATCGGTGACAAGGAGGTGCTATGAGATGTCAGTGGGTAAATCGACGTACAATTGGCCTTGAGATTGAAACATTGGTGTTCGAGCTGCGGAAGAGGGGGGAAGGCCAAGTCCTGAAGCTTGAAACTCTAAAGGCCGAGTAGACGATAGACGCCCGTTACTTCTCATCGCATTCCTACTGAAACATATACATGTCTCGTAATGGCGCTGAAGAACATGGGGCGCACTGGTCGGACTTGTTCTCATTGACTATTTGCTCCACTTATCAGCTACGGAGAGAATCAAAAGCTTTCACTCAAATGATACATGCTCACCGATAGTGCAAGATAATACCAATGTTGTCATACCATCCCGTATACTCTCCATATCACCGAGCCATTCAACTTCATTCGTGGTTAAGGGTAATAGAACGGTGACAGCAGGAAAGGCCATGAACAGAAGTATCAACTTGAAGATGTGAGTTATTGTTAGGATTAGCTTATGAGAAAGAACAAAAAACAGCGAAAGAGAAGTTGTGAAGCGAGTAGCTTCGGTGGAATGTTTTTCCACTCGTTTCCGAATTGAGCCAGCGGCAGAGCACTGCAGGCCAAAATGCCACGGGCGGCTAATAATATCTAGTTCGAGTTTCCCCATGATAGCCGTTCTTAGTGTGAACGGGGTTGTGCATGGGAATGGCGGTTGAATCACGGACAAAGACTGGGACAAGGATATAAATTTATACAGGCGAGAGCCAGGGCGGTGGATATAAGCTTAGGAGATGGCAATGATAAGTGGAAAGGTCGTTTCGAAGACGGCGTGGCATGATATTTCTGTGATAGATGCATGGCCTTGACGATTCAATGATCAATGATAAGGGTATGGGTTAGAATGAGGGTACGATGTATTAATATCGTTGACGTGATGTGAGAATATATTGAGTGCCTTGGAGCTCGGAGATCACTGCCATCGGCCACAAGCATTTATCTTCATTTCTGACTCATAGTATCTGTTTTCCTCGTTACTTCAGCTGAGAGAAAAATGAGGAGTTGTACTGAATTATACAGCTCAAACAATCTCAGATTATCACTCAGCACGGGGAAATTACGGAAGGCGCTTAAGTTCAACAATATTAAGCGCCCATAGTGTCACCCGCTCACATGATGAGCGGTCAGTGGAACTCACATGTCAATTCTATAGACCTTCCATGAGCGGTGCAAAGGCTTTATGTTAATAAAAGTTATGACTAAGAGTTGGCCATATAGAACTTGAGTCCAGTCAGACACATTCTTTCCCGCGCATCTACCTGACTCCCTCAAAATACTCTCCCTTTCAACAACCAGCCATTCTGAACAAGCACAACCTAGACGGCTCAGATGGAGAACCAGATACTGTCAAGGTTGAAGCTATAGCCCTCCTTTCTACGCCCCATAAGCAGAGATTTCTGACCTTCAGTGCCCACAGCTTACCGCTCTTGCAAACACCACCATCTGTCAATCCAGATAGGTATGTTGTGTACTTGTTTGTTTTACTTCAGCAACCTGAACCATACTCACAGTAGGTTTTATATGATGGGTAAGCATGCCGACCCAAAGTATCTACGCATTCTTTCTCAGCCGTTTCAGACATGGCTATCGAATGTAGGGAGAATATTGCAGCTCAAGCTACTCTAAATGGACTCGCAATCGTTGTTTTTGGTTCCGCGGGGGAGGACGGCGGTCCCTTAAATTTGAAAAGGGTGTCCGCGACAAGGTGGAAATATGACGGTCGCGTCGAGATGTGAGTTATTTCAGTTTCGCATTGCCCTTTCTTCTTTTCAGTACTCAACTCTATCATGTATGTTAGTGGCACTAATATCCAGGGGCTTATTCTTGTCGCTCAATCGGAGGAAATTGGAGATATTGGGTACATTCACCTGACAGAAGCCGAGTTAGTCGAATTCAGAACACGCGCAGTGCCAGATGATCGTGAGTGGTATTGATTCGAATGGTATTTGATACCCGGCAGCGAGGCTGAAACAAATATCCCAGAATTTGTGAATACCCCAGAATTTAGGCGCCAGCTTCTGATTGAAGGGAATAGACCATCTCTGACATTATCATTTTTGATGTGTGTCACTCCGCCAGACGAAAACATTGCTTCACGAAATGACCAGGATCGAGTATTCAGAGGTATGATGATTTCAATTTTAACAGAAGGATTACATGCTAATAACGACTATCATTTGTTACTATAATATGGTCGTTACGTTAGATACCAACTCGGAATTGGCAGTTGCTGCAGTTTCTGCCCTGCCAAACAGTGACCCCAAAAAGCCTCGCATGCTACGCAGCTACGGAAATCTATTCCTCCAACGCTTCCACACCACAAGACGCGAAAGTGACATCAATAACTCTATCTATTTTTTCGAGAGAGCTGTTCAGCTCGTGCGCATGCAAGGGGATTCACCGGAGGATGGACAGCTCCCAGAATTTCTAGAAGATGCCGGGAACGCTTTTTTCGAGCGTTACGAACAAACAAGAAATTTGCCGGACCTTGATCAAGCCATTTCTAGGTTGGAACGTGCCGTCAGCGGGAGATCTGCTGTCCATGCAGACTTGCCTCAATGGCTGAATGCACTCGGGACTTATTTTGGGCTTCGCTCCAAACACACAGGAGATGTCACTGACATTTCCAAAGCAATTTCAGCCGTCCAGAAAGCCATTCACCTCACGGCTGACAGCCATACCGACATGCCTATACTGCTGTATAATCTGGGAATTTCATTTATAAGCCGCTTCAAACGTGCAGGAGATGTCAATGACATTTCTGAAGCGATATCAGCCCACGAGAAAGCCATTCATCTCATTTCTGACAGTGATGCAAAAAGGCCTATATTACTGAAGGACCTTGCACTTTCGTTTGCGCATCGTTTCGAATACACCAGGGATCTCACCGATATTTCTGAATCAATATCAACCTTCCAGAAAGCCATTCATCTGATTCCTGATAGACATGCACGCATGCGGGAATGGTTGAATGATCTAGGAACTGCGTTTCAGTTTCGCTTTGAGCACTCAGGAGATCTCGCCGACATTTCTGAATCCATATCCGTCCACCAGAAGGCCATTCGTCTTGCCGCTGATGGTGATCCCAACATGCATAGGTGGCAGAATAACCTAGGAAATGCATTTATGTGTCGCTTCCAGAAGACAAGAGATCTCACCGACATTTCCGAAGCAATATCGGCCCTCCAGCAAGCCCTTCACCACACTCCCAACAGCCATCCAGACATGCCTCAACGGCTGAATAACCTCGGAACTGCGTTCGCAAATCGCTTCCGCCTCAAAGGAAATGTTGCTGACATATCCGAAGCAATTTCATCCCTCCAGAAAGCCGTTCGTCTCACTCCTGATGACCATGTAGACAAGCCTTCATGGCTGAATAACCTAGGGACCGTGTTAACGCATCGCTTTGAACAGACAAGAAGTCCCGCTGACATTTCAGAAGCAATATCGGCCCTTCAGAAAGCAATTCATCTCCCACCTAACGACCTTGGATCCATGCCTGGAGTGATGAATAACCTAGGAAATTCGTACATGGCTCGCTTCAAACACATAGGAAATCCAGTGACTTCAAATCTGCTCTCGCGCAGTACCGTCAAGCAGCCATCTCTTCTACTGGATCCCCTTCAATTCGCCTCCGAGCGGCTCGAAATTGGGCTCAATTCTCTCAAAACCTTGATCCGTCACTATCACTAGATGCATTCGACACTGTCATTGAACTTCTTTCTCAGGTTGCAGGCCTTGAACAAACCATGCAGCGACGTCATGCAAATCTTGTTGACATCTCTGATTTATCAATGGCAGCAGCGGCTGCCGCATTTTCTGCCGGAAGGCCCGACAAAGCATTAGAGTGGCTGGAACAAGGTCGTTGCCTTGTCTGGAGCCAACTCAACAACCTTCGCACTCCACTGGACGGCCTACGTACCGTGAACCTGCGCTGGCTGGTGGCATCTTGAGAATTTCCAGGGCGTTAGAGAGCGCGGGTTCCCGGCTAGAGTTGGAGAGTATCGAAAGCGAGGCCAGCATGTCGCAGAAGATCTCCTTACAGGATCAGGCAACTGCCCACGTCAAATTGGCAAAGGACTGGGATAGGCTGCTCTTAAAAGCTCGCACTATCCCAGGATACGAAGATTTCCTCCGACCTGCACAGTGTTCCACCATCCTTGAGCACCTCCCCAAGTCTGGTCCTGTAGTCATCGTCAATGTCCATAAGAACCGCTGTGACGCACTTGCTCTCATATCTGGCGTCGATGATCCTCTTCATATTCCCCTTGATGAATTTTCCAATGAAAAGGCGGTTAAACTTCGTGTTCGCTTACAGACTCATCTCCATTCTTCTGGAGTCCGAATGCGAGGAGCTGAAGCAGACGGCGATGATGAGCGTGCGACGAAGCGTTATGTGAAAACTAAAAGTGGCAGTGTAATGAAGGACATTCTACACGAACTTTGGACTTCCGTCGTCAAGCCTATCCTTGATGGTCTCAGGTTTTCTGTAAGTAATATTGCCCATTGCGACTGGAACAAGGCTAACCTTTGTATCTGCCTCCAGGCTCTCCATCACATCCATCACGGATTTGGTGGTGTGTAACGGGCCCTCTCGCATTCCTTCCTATCCACGCAGCTGGGATATATGCTGGACCAAGTGCAGAATTAGGCTCCGCCATCTCCGATTTCGCGATCTCGTCTTACACTCCCACTGTAAGCGCACTTGTTGAGAGGGTAAAGAAACCTCGAAAGATCGATGAAGAAAACATGGGGCTTTTCATGATCAGCCAGCCAGCCACGCCAAACCTGCCTCCCATTCCAGCAACGACAAAGGAAATTCGGGCGATTGAACGGATACTGAAGGATCGCGACTTTCGAGTCCTGTGCCTGGAACGAGACGCTGCCACGGTCGATCAGGGTATGAAAAATATGGAAAACCACAGTTGCGTCCATTTTGCTTGCCATGCCAGTCAAGACGTGCGCGAACCCCTTCGAAGTGGATTCTTTCTCCACGACGGACCCCTTGAATTGTCCAGGATCATCGAAAAACAATTGAAAGCGGCCGATCTTGCTTTTTTATCGGCATGCCAGACGAGCGCCGGCGATGAGAAACTCTCCGAGGAGGCTGTCCATCTAGCTGCCGGGATGCTGGCAGCGGGATATCGTGGAGTGGTAGCGACAATGTGGTCAATAAAGGATCGATATGGGCCTGTGATTGCAGAGGATTTCTACAAAGATCTGTTGAGGCGTGGTGCGCAAGACAGAAAGACAGGATTCGACAGCTCAGAAGCTGCGTACGCACTTCATTATGCAACACAACAAATCCGAAAGATTCTCGATGATTCGGAGTCGTCCCTCTTGGTATGGGTTCCGTATGTACACTTTGGTTTATGATTTTGGTTCTAATGCCAGTTCGAATTCGTGTACGACTAAACATCGTAGATTCCAAAACGATATCACTTTTTTGCTTTCCAGCAGCAAGTCCATTTGTCCGATGTTCATTACTTCGCTTGGAAATTTCAAAATCTGGAGAACAGAAACTCACCTTGTCTGAAGTAGGTATAGCCTTGACGCGTTTTTGAATGTGTCAAAAGTTCAACCAACCCGGCCACCACAAAAAGTGAATCTCCAACAATGACCATCGAGGCGGTTCCAAAAGAGGTCATCGAATGCAACCATCTCTGCCACCTGATTCGTGGCGCCGCGAATCTACACATAGAATAAAATGTTGCTGATCATCCAGCCGCCAGTGAGCAGGAAGTGAGGGAGATGCAGATGATGGTGTGGCTTGTCGCTGGTCGAGCTATGGATGCCGGTGATGGCCGATCTTCTCCGATCGTACCTCGACCTAAACTGTCGCTGTCACTGGGCCACTGCTTTAAATTTATTCTTTGACAATCCTTGAGTTCATTCTGCGGTACAGTCATCAATCTTTAGAAAGGATATCGACACTGACTGACACGCTTCCAGGTTCATGTACAGCAAGGTTTATATAAAACGGCCCTCCGCCCGCTTGTTTGCCAGTGTCTTCCAAGTCAATAGCCGATTCAGCATCTCAAAGCATTTTCCTCGCACCCCGATGGGTTGTATGCAAATCCATAAAACTGGTGAATATATTGTGCTACCTCAAAAAAGCGAAGTGAAAGTTACAGATAGACACCGATTATAACGTGTTGGTATGAAGTAATGTGTACTGCATGGCTCACTAAGAGCCGGCTCCAAAATGGACACACCAAGTACATGGTGTTCAGCGGAAAGAACAGGTATAGGGTATATGACTGTTTAGAATCAGAGAGATATAAGAACGGACATGGTAAAGAACGACGAGATATAACGAGCGGACGATAGATAAAACAAATCGAATATCGGTGACACTGAGAGCATGGGTAGCATGGACGGCAAGCGCCCTCGTCTAAACTGGGAAAGCACTTCCGCGGACGGTCTTGATCCAGGATGCGGCTGCGTCGGGGTACTGCAAAGGAAAATCAGATCGCAGTCATCTTCAGATGAAAAGCAATAAACTCACCTCCCACACCATCACGCCAGCCTCTATTGTCATTGACAAGGAAAAATGAGCATCAAGAAATTAAAAGTATGTTATTTATCAACTCACTCCATCCCTTGCCCTTCGCCTGAGAAACACACGTGGCCAAATCAGAAGGCGCAATATATCCGTTGCTTGCATCACTGGGTTTGCGGGTTTCCCGATAACAAGTTCTCAAGTGGGACACCGTTCTTGGGAATCTGGAAAATCGCGGTCTGAGGCCAACATTAGAGAAGCTGTTAAGAGGCCATTGCAAGTAGTGTATCGGTTGTACCCTCTGATTGTATATGGTTAAAAACGGATCTAGAAGGTGGAGAGACTCACGGTTGTAGAACTGGCAGATGATTCACGATAATCATGAGTCGGCATGAACATCTCCATGGCATGATGACTTACCTGGATGTTGTACCAGTCAATCATGTTCCCTACAGTTTGGTGGACCTTTAAGTAGCCGCCACCGCCAAACTTATTTGGGGAGAACCTGACGGGGAGATGTTAGAAATGGTCTGCGATCAATAAAATTGGTTAATGAAACATACCAAGGTGCCACGGCTAGATTGAAGTCGATGCCGTCAACAGTAATTCAGTTAGACATATTAAAAGATGTGCGCACGAGCGTGGGTCAGGATATATTGTCCTTGAGGGAGTTGCTTGCGTAGCTGAGTTGTGAAGGATGCAACCAGGCCTGCAAAAAATGGGAGTTCATTTCTGTCATCCCAGGGTGAATTAGGGGATAAATCATACCTCTGCTTTGCCGTTTCCGGCATTCATAGCAGCAAGATCCTGGATCGAATACTATAAGTACTTATCTAGCAAAGCCGATCGACAAGGCGGCCTACCTCATAGTCGACATCAACACCATCGAGGCCGTACTTCTTAACCCAGGCAGCCATTGTGTTGGCGGTGCCAATTGGGTCAACGTTACTGGACGTTGGGGTTTCAGTAGAGCCGAACAGGGACACGATGAGCTTGATTCCAGCAGCTGAGTATTTCGCCTTGATGGATTTACGCTGGGCGTCGGTCAACTGTGCCCACGCTTGAGCCTGTGTCAAGAAATATCATATTTAGCATCCCAGAATATCGTTACGAGGGGCCTCATACCTGATCAGCTGGTCCACGAGAAAGAAGGAAGGATAGGGCACTAAATGAGATTATTCCATACTCATCAACCCATATAATTAACTGCAAGACGAACAAAACATTGTAGCCCTAAAACGAGACATTTTATAAAACGGCAAATTGACCAGGTAAAGGTGCACCATACCTTAATCTGATCAACCGAAGGGGGCCCAGTCTGTCCATTAACCCACTTGTCGCTGTAGATGACGAAGTGGGGCGCAGATGGAACGGCGTTCTCGGCGCGAGGAAGGAGGTCAGTGACGTTCAGCGAAGAGAAGTCCAGAGGAGACGAGCTGACAGCGACGAGGCTGATCAAGCCTGAAAGGAGTGTGAATGCAGCTCTAGTGAAGGCAACCATTGGAGATGAAAAGGAAAGTTGGGAATGCGAGAACGCTGAAGAATTGTCGCATCTTGTTGCAGCTTATATAGTACTCTGGGCAACCGTTTATAATATTGTTAAAGGGGATTAGTTTTGTGTCTCCCGGAGGATGCATCAGAGGATACATCGGCCATTAATCCAAATGTTTGTTTGCGCGCTTAGTTCCAGAATCCATTCGAGTCCGACAAAGCTTCCTAGAATAGAGGGAAATGCTGCCCTTAGCCAAAAAGACGGAGTGCCAATAACAGCAGGAGCAAGAATAGGACAGATGCCTTCCGAGCCGTTCGCACAGACTAGATTCATGCCAAGAGACTATTAAGAGCCGTGTAGATGAACTAGCGATATAGTCGAGTTTCATAGAAGAGACGGAGTGGGTTATGGCGTCCGAAAACCAAGTTTAATCGACAAGTGCAAAGAATCAGAATGCATATCCCATTCGGCAAGCTATTCAAATCCTTTGTTAAGTCGTTGATTTATGCTTGATGTAAAAGACCTACGAGTGGGCGCCATTCTCGGCGTAAGCCTAGGCAAGATCTTATAGGGATAGAATCATCATTAGCCCAGAAATTGAATGAAACTGATTTGAAAAGTCTACTCACGTTGAATGATAGATCCTGGATAACTCTGTTGTAGGAAACCAACGACGCCGAAAACGGCTCTAGGGCTATTACTAGCAGAGAAGCGTGCGACAGCGAGTTACAACATGAGCGGCCCATAAGGTGATCGTATGAGGTAGAGACTTCGGCGTATGACATCGATCCACAGCAAAACCAAAAAAAAAGTTGATGTCGAGCTGGCATGATACGTCCGAGTCGGAGGATAACTCGGCGCTCGCGATATAGTCGGTTCAAACGAGGGTTGCAAATGTCAATGGTTCATACCGCAGTTGTCTAGTAACGCTATTTTGGCTCATCGAGAGGACGAAAATGGATGATGCGCCACCTGGCGAGCGATGAGCTCGAGTACTGAGTGCGGACTGCAGTCAGATGGTTGGAGTGACCTGAAGAGTTGCAAGCAGGAAAGTCGCGGCTGACAAACTAGTCTTGGCAAAATGCCGAAATGCCGGTCCCCCCCCCAAAGACTGCATAACTTTGAAGATGGATTACATACATTGTACACGGGCCATTCGTATAACAAGAGAAGGAAGAATCTGAGAAGTATGAAGAGAGAGTTGAAGCTGAAGCGCTGAAGGACGGTCTTGATCTGAAGAAAGAAATGAATATGCAGAAAAAATCTGAGCAGCCCAGAACAAAGGGTATAGAAAGACAGAGAGTACCTTTTGCAAATTTCAGCGACGTGCAAGTGTAGGTCGTTCGTACGTACATCGTACGTACAACGGTTATAGTTGCATGCAACTGCCACCTCCAAGTGGGCGATAAAAGTAAAACAAAAAAATAGAAGCCGATAAATAGTATAAAAACGAACATCCTTAGGTCCTACGTAGAAAGCGAATGCTAAAGCTACTAACAGCAAAACAGAAAGCACAAAGAACGAAAGTGGTAGGTAGGTAGGTAGATATGTACTTGCTACCCAAAGTATAGCGTTTTCATGAAAAATTCCTTTATTCTTACAACAATATCAATATTATCATCAACCAGCTCAAACAGCACTCCTTTGCTCCATTTCAACAGGTAGCTGACTATAGCTATAGTCGTCTCTCCTGCCTGGACTGAAGAATGCCCTAACCCTCGCCGTATCCAACACACTCGCCGCACTGTCCAAGAACATGCCCGTCCATCCCGCACCACTGTCAGGAACCCCGCTTGGCGTCGGAGCCAGCGCAATAGAGCCCTCTCCAGGGAGAACGCTATCCGCGGGACGCGTCCACCACTTCAGCGTGAGCGACGAGCACACCACGCTGACCGAGGAGAACGCCATCGCAGCGCCAGCGAGCATAGGGTGCATGTATAGCCCGAAAGGCAGGAAGAAGCCCATGGCGAGCGGGATGCCGAGGATGTTGTAAATGCAGGCCCAGATGAGGTTGCGGCGGATGACGGAGAAGATCTTGGTCGAGAGGTGTAGAGCAGCGACGACGTCCAGCAGGTCTGAACGCATGAGGACGATGTCGGCAGCTTCGATGGCCACGGATGTACCAGAGGAGAGCGCGATTCCGACGGTAGCTGCTACAAGAGCCGGAGAGTCGTTGATTCCATCTCCAACCTAAGAAGACAAGGAAATAAAATCAGCACAGGAAGACCATGAAGCAAGAGAACAAACGAACCATCGCAACTCCACCTCCATTCTGCTCAATCAGCTCAGCCACCATAGCAGCTTTACCTTTCGGGCTCATACCCGCCCAGACACCCTCCGGCCTGATCCCAACCTGCTTCGCAATCGCTATCGCCGTCGCCTTTCCGTCGCCCGTCATCATATTAACCTCAATGCCCATCCTATGCAGCGCCGCGATCGCATGCCGACTCGAAGGCTTCGGCGCATCCGCCAACGACACAGCCAAAAGTGGCCGGGGATGCGCCGTCTTCCCTGATCCGTTCAGGAGCGAAACAAAAATAATCGTGCGCCCAATCTTGGTCTCCTGGTCCTCGTAGTTGGTTAATGAAGTAGGGATGTACTGCTGCGCCTTGTCCTCCACGTCCAGGTCCAGAACGCACCGCCGGCCCCGCTGTGCGTGACGAACCCCGCACTGCCGATGAGCAGCGTGTGCGTCTTGCCCTGACACCGAATCTTGGCCTTGACGCCCTGCCCCGTCACACTCTCAAATTCCTCCAGCTCGGCCTGCGGACCAGATGTCCCAGCAGTTCCTTGCCATACGTCGCGATCGCCTTAGCGAGCGGGTGCTCGGACCTCGCTTCCGTGGCACTGACCATGGCCACGACCTCCTTGCGCTCAGTGATGCCGTCAGCACAAAGGCCTTCCAGCCCGGTGTCGCCAGCGTACAGCTCGCTGTTGACCGCGAGGCCCTGCTGCTGGCTCGGCACCCAATGCATGCCCATGACAGTAAGCTTGCCGACGGTGACCGTGCCCGTCTTGTCCAGCACGACTCTCCGGATACTCTTGCTCGCTTCGAGCGCCCTGCCGCCCTTTATGAGGATACCATTCTTCGCGCCCATCCCCGTGCCGACCATGATAGCGGTGGGCGTGGCCAGCCCCAGCGCACACGGACACGCAACAACGATGACACTGATACACATCTGGAGGCACACTGCAAGCTTGCTCGTCCCATGCGCGCGGAACATCGCCGGCAACCGGTCGTCCGCCATGAATGTGCTCAGCAGGCCCCACGCGAGCAGCGTCAGCACCGCCAGGCTGATGACCGTCGGCACGAAGTAGCCCGCGACCCTGTCTGCGAAGGCCTGGATCGGCGCCTTGGACGTCTGCGCCTCCTCGACAAGCCGCACGATCTGGGACAGCGCCGTGTCTTTGCCCGCCCGCGTGACGACCATGTCAAACGTCCCGAGCCCGTTGACGGTGCCCCCGATGACCGCGTCGCCGACGAGCTTGGTAACTGGCAGCGCCTCGCCAGTGATCGCACTCTCGTCCACGCTTGAAGAGCCCTTGACCACGTTGCCATCCGCAGGCACCTTGTCGCCCGGCACGATCTTGACAATGTCGCCGAGCTCGACGAGCTCCGTGGCGATCTTCCTCTCTTGCGTGCACGCCGGGGCGTCGGTGTAGATGGTGGCCATAGAAGGTGCAAGCGCCATCAAATCCGTCAGCGCCGCGCTCGTCTTGCCTTTCGCCTTGTTCTCGAGATATCGTCCCAATGAAACGAACATGAATAACATGGTGCTCGTCTCAAAAAATAGGCGCGGGCGATAATCGGGTGTCGTGTCGAACATGGCTGCCGCCATGACAAAGACTGAGTAAAAATAGGCAGCGGATGTGCCTAGCACAATAAGCACATCCATCGTTGCTGAGCCGTGTTTGAGAGATTTGTAGGCGTTGCGATAGAACCGTCCACCGATCCAGAATTGCGCAGGGGTGGTGATGACGAATGAAAGGAGGTCGCCGAGATAGACGGCACCAAACAGACGAAAAGCGAGGATACATCTGACTCCAGGAATCTTGGGGCCGATCATGTTGAGGAAAAATACGGGAACAGCAAAAACGAGACTCCAAATAAACCGCGAGCGCCAATGCAGAATCTCCTTCATGCGGGTAAGGGACTGTAGTTGGGTGGCATCTTGTTGGTCAGAAAGAATGGCGTCAAAGCCCATGTCTTCGATGTGGCCGACCATCTCGCGCGGGGTAACGACAGAGCGATCGAAGTGGACTGTGCACGTTTCTGTAGCGAGGGATACCGAAACGCTCGTGATGCCTGGGACAGCCGAGAGACCCGCTTCGACTGTATTGGTACACGATGCACAAGTCATGCCGTATATCCGCAGCTGGATAACGTCCGTTCGTGCGGGGGGTATCAGGGTTGCGTCGAATCCGATGTCGGATATTTCCTGTGACAAAGTCAATGGAAGTAGTGTACGATGACAACGAAACGCACGTTAATAAGCTTGTCGGCATTCCAGCGTTCAGGATCGTACTCTACGACTGCACGCTCGGCGAGAAGCGCAACCTTTATTGAATGGATGCCTTCTTGGTTTCTCAGCATACCCTCGATGGCCTACTCGTGTCATTGAGATGAGTGTAGAGCAAATGAGTGCAATGAACACACCTCGACACATGACCCGCATGTCATTCCTTCCACCCGTAGCTCGCACTTCTCTTGCTCCTGCCGAGGTAAAGGTTGGCGCGTTGGTATGAGAGTTGCATCGAATCCAATATCAGATATTTCCTACAGCGAAAGTCAGCGTGAGCACCTTAGAACTAAGAGAAACGCACATTAGTAAGTTTGGCCGCAGTCCAAAGTTCGGGATCGTAGTCGACGACTGCACGCTCGGTAAGAAGGGCGACCTTTATTGAGTGAATTCCCTTCTGGTCTCTGAGCATGCCCTCGATTGACTGATAGTTCTTTCAGATTAGCTTGAATAGCAAGCAAAAAGGGCGCACCTCTACACACGACCCGCATGTCATGCCTTCCACCCGAAGTTCACACCTCTCGGACCGAGGTAGTAAGGCGTGCTTGGTGTCCAAGTCCGCATCCTGCAAGAGTGGCTGGGACGAAGACATGGGGAGAAAACTGGGAGATATCTGGGCGAAAGATGCGGAGAGGGGAGACTTTTGCCAGAGGAAGGAAGACATCTGGTGTCGTGTTCCAGTGATGGAGAGCGGTAAGGTGAGAAAAATGGATGTGTCTGATGTCGGAGGGATTAGTAAGATGGATTATGGATGCGAGCTGATTCTTCCGAGTCTTATAAATTGACCCGCAAAGAAAGCTTGAGTGCGCCTGCGCGGAAGGGGTGGGAGGTTAGAAGAGAGAACACCAGCGTTTTGCCGTCGTCGTCGTTGTCGTCGAGAACCACAATGGCAGGCCACATCGCAATTGTTAAGCACAGCCACTGCGAGGTTATTTTTGGGCAACCTCTTATACAACCGTCCGGATTCCGCTCTGCCGCGCGAACACTCTCTGACCTTGGAAAGGCAAATCACCTGTCAATCGGCTCTGAACATGCTAGCTATATATCACTGACGACGTGGCATAGTTATATGTTCCTCCTCCGCCAAAGCAGCCGTTGATGAAAGTCGTACAAAATTGTGGTAAAGTAGTAAGTAGGAGAGCAGCAAGTCACTGACTCCGAGTCTCCGCTTGCCATCTATCAGTAATCAGCCCACAAATATCCTAGGCTGTGTTCCGCAGTTCTGCGAATTCTCGGCCATGACTAGCCGCTCTCCGAAGTGCGGACATACATGTCAACGTAAGTAGGCATTTGGTTTGAAATGTAGTCTTGACCCTCTCGGAGCATTCAGCTTCGCTAGTCGACCCCAGCTCAAGGCAAAAGTAGCACTTGTCGTTCAAACTCTGCCACCCGTAGCGCCTGATTTTTTTGAACCCGACACTCGACCCAACTCAGAGGTTCGAGTTGCCGACCCTTCTGTATATTCTGGGGCTGTCTTTAATGCTCGCGACAGTCATCCGCACACCGCTCACTTTGCGGCTCAATTCAAGGATATGCTTTCTTTCTTCCCAGAGATTTAATACGCGGATGAAAGTGGACATGCACTACAGTCATTCAGTTGAATCAGTAAGCAAGTAGACAAGGATGAAGAAGGTTGTCGTCAATTGCACATCGTCGACGCTTCACCGAAAAGCAAATGTTGATCATCCGATATCTAATGGTCAAACAAAGGCTTTCGTTGACTGGCGCCAATAACCCGTCGGCCAGGTGTTTTTTTTCCTGGGCGTATGAATAGTATAAAGTGGAAACCCCCACTGGAGGCAAGTTCCCCCACGCAAGTGCAGGCAAATGTTATGAGCACGCACGCGGATGCCACACAGGTTTCCTTTCTACCTTTGTAGTCCATCCGAGTGGTTGCCGGCGCCAATTTTGCGACACCGTTTTCAAAAAGTGGACAAGATGGTTCGATTCTAGGTTTCGATGGTTTAGGCACAATTACATATTTTTGGTGGTGCAACCACAAGAAAGCGCCCATTTCTCATGATCTTACTGACAACAGCCAGGCGCTTAACGGCATTTCCGAACATCCAAAAACCCCAAAGAGGAAATGGCGTGCGCCTATCACCGCCTCGGCGATGCCCAGCTGTGCTTAGCTCTGAGCGGCGGGATTTGGGTGGGGTCAAGGTGCCTCCAAAATCTGTTTCAAATTTGAGATGCCAAAAAAAGTATTGTTAGAAATGAGATGCCAAAAAAACGCGTCAACAGAACCAAGGTGCCAAAAATGAGGTCGATATCGAGGGTGATTAACGCTTTCTACTGCAGCGCTTGCATATCCGACCCTGAGGACGTCAAAATGGACATCATCATCAACTGAACCCCCGAATACAAGATCCTCTACTGCGACAACCGCCATATATCCAGGTACGCCTTCGGGACCGCTGTGGCCACCGACACCGACACTATTGAGAAGTTCATGAGGCTCCATTGAATGTACGAGGAGACGGGGGACGAGGAATACAACAAGGAGTTGAAGGAGTTGAGCCAGAAGACCGAGTGATATCAACAAGTCCCTCATCCACGACATCCACGAAAACTGGACGAAGAGTACCATCTCGGAAGCCTGAAATAGTGCAAGAACCTGGGTTTGGTTTTTCAAGCTTATTACTGGGAGTACATTTGGTACGACATCCGTTCCATTTCTAGGAGAGTATCTATATGCAAGACAGCAGTAACATAGTTCGGAAGAAGACATTAAACAACAAGCAAATTTCTTCAGACAAAGCTCAAAACGAAAGAGGGCTTGGAATAACACACAGTGAGTGGCAGCGGGGAAAACGGCAAGATAATAACAGAGCAGCATTCAAAGCAGGGTTCAGGCAGAATCTCGAGGCATTACCTCCACTTCTAGGCAGCAGAAGCATCCCCGCCCAGCATGGTCACTACCAAGACATCCAATCTTCGGGTCTGCAGTATGTCGTACAGTCTTTGAACCATCTCACAGCGTGTTCCAGATGGCACAATCGACGCGTTGCAGGCAGCATGGGCCTCGAGATTGCGCTTGAGGGCAGCTGACGAAAGCTGGGTGCAGACTTCGGGGTTCGTGATAAGCGGTGGAAGCGGATTGTAAAAGTAGTGGCTGTGAATATCTATGCGCATATACCCATGATATCAGATCAGACAAGAAGGAATCGGAGAGAATGATGACGGCGTACGGTCGACATAGTCTTCGCATGCGAAAGGTATTTCGACGTCCATGACCCGGTTATCTTTGTGGATGGTTTCGGCGAGGCGGCGCAGACCGATCATTCCAATGCCGGTGTCGAGGATCGAAAGGAAAGATAGTTTAGAAAGTAACAGGATGGCAGGGACGGCGTCGTTATTTATGTCGGGGTTTGTCGCAAGAGAAAGTCGCGTCAGAGTGCGTTTGAGTGATACAAGGAGAAAGACACTTTTTTTTTTATTCAAATCAATGATTTTCATTGTGGTTTGAATAGATAGAGATCAACGTACGCCTCGTTCGTGATGCCGGTTTCGTCAAGAAGCAATACAGAAAGATTTGGAAGGTGGTGTATATGCTGAAGGTCTGAATCGCGGATGTGTATGCCAGAGAAAGAGAGTTCCGACAGGGAGCAAAAGCTATTGGGTTTGCTGAAAACTATGCAATATGATTAGATACGGTTGATAGCGAATGTGATTTTCCGCTTGCCAGAGTATATTTCCTGTCCAGATATATTGAGTCCGTTCTCGTCAAACATGGACGGGGCAAAGGCAATGCGGTCGACGTCAGAATCGCGAAGAATATTCAGTGACCTTAGATTGATATAACCTGAGAGGAACGTCAATTGAGAGTAGACGAAGCTCGGATGAAAGTACCGTGCTCCGCCAGGAAATCCATTAAAGCCTGAGGGATTTGGTTGCCCAGTTTCCGAAGCCTTTCCTTGAGACGAATACCAGGCAGCGCAGAGTCCAGATTTTCTATTAGAATATTAATGTCGTACTTTGGTCGCAGAAGGTCCTGTATGACTTCATCCTCTTTCTGAGGCGAGGAGTCTACCCAAGTAAACTGAAGCTGTTCTCGACGGACTTCAATGTCGAAAGAACTGTCGTGAACCGATTGGATGGATCGAGCATATTTCGGAGGAGCGCCAAAGTCGCTGAAAGAGCCCTTCCGTTTGAGATCTGGGCGCCTAAGCCGAGAAACACCAGTTGTAAAACGAGAACCCGCTGGGAGGTTGGTACTTTGCATCTTGTGCTGAGCCCGGACAGACTCTGAAGGTGAATACGGGGGCAAGTCCTCCAGACCGGGAGACTGACTCGAGAACCATCCATGGCCAGAGGTAAAGTAATCTCCAAGAATCCAGTCAGACCCCAGAGTATTTTCGCCATCGTCCGTGTCGTCGCCATGAGATGATTGTTCCAATATATGCGCAAAAGAACGAGAAAGATTTGGGCGACGCTCTGTGACTTTCTGAGTTCTGGAACGAAGCGACCTCAGAAACGCAGCTGCTGGAATTGTTGGGCAATAGAGAGGGTTTTTGTCGTCGATTAGAGGATTGACATAGTTGGGCATCTTTATGGAGAGTAGTTAACGGGATTGTATCCAAGAAAACGAGCGACGGCTGAAAGAGATGAGGCTTGCAAGTTACAGTTCAGGGCGAACGTTGGATATCGTTGGCTCCTGTCACAGTCGGGAGCCAAGAAAAACGTTTTTCCCACGGGTCCTCTTTCGCGATCTTGGCAATCCGTGCAACGCGTGGGTCATAGCTACCAAGCTAGTAGTACATACTGTACTACACTATGTTACTTGCAGTAAATTTACACTAATCATATGAACAAAAATTAAGACGTACAAGAAAAGCAGGGAAGTTGGATGCTAAAACAGTGATCGTCTGTATGTACATAACAAAAAATAACAAGAGGTCCAAGCGCTTTGTGACTTTACGCGCCAAAATAGGCTTTGAAGTGGTTCTGAAGAATGAGAATGTCCATCTCTCGCATCTTTCCCTGGGCAGGGAAAATCTTTTTCAGAAATTCATATATCTGCTCTGGCGGCCAGGTCGACACTCCTAGCAGATATTCCTCAGTTGAACAGCCAAACTCGACGAATTGGGGGAAGAAATGACCCATCGGGGGCACACACATCTCGAGGAAGTGCTGTACAGGGTGTCTTCTGTTTTCGGGCTGTCCAGTTCCTGCTGAAGTACTAGGACCACAAAAATTGGCAGATCCAGAGGAGTTTGAAGACTGTGGATAGTCGTTTCGCACGTTGAAAGACAACGCAGATGAATGCGAGCCAAAAGAACTCGTAGGGGTTGACTGGGAAGACGATTGCATAGCTGAAACATGAGACATTGAAGCTCCAAAATTAGCTGAAATGCCTTGTGCCGGGGTCGGTCCAGAAGACACAACACCCAGTGCATTCGAAGTTGACATGCCCTGCGACGTCGAATAATTGAGAGACATGTTTGGTGTCAACAGACCCATGCTGCTATCCGCAGCAGTAGATCTGCTCTGTCTGTGTTTAACATTATGTTTGCTACTGATCAATTGAACATAAATGACGATGAAAGGTGAAAGTTTCGATCACATACTGCACTGCATCATTTTCTTTGATGACTTTCCTGTTTGCTACATGTTCTTTCGCTCTGGAGCTCTTGGAACTGCCTTCTTGAGCGCCCTTTATGTCGCAATTTTCATAGTTAGTTCAGCTGGAATTTTTACAGAGAAAAAAACCAACCGTCTGTCCATTTTCCCTTTTAAGCGCCTACAATCGATTGTAAAAGGGTGGTCAAAGATGGTACGAGGGTAAGTAAAATGGTAGAGGTAATTTACCTTGGGCTTTTTACTCGGCCCATAATTTTTCTGCATCCCCTTAACGGAGTGATTGTTCAAGTTTGTCCTTTTTTGATAATGATACTTGTAGATCGTATGAATTGCGAGATACATGCGTTGTTCACTGTCTTCTGCATCAAAGAGATCGGGGTACTCTTCTTTGAGCTAAGAATAAGTTCCGTAAGTAAGTTGGTAGATGTAGTGCTATGAAGTAAATCCTAGAATCTGAATATACGTACTTCATTCTTTATCTTGCCAACCGCCTCCTGTTGACAAGCCGGCGTTTCTCTGACATCAAGATGCTTCTGGCTTTTGAGCTTCAATTTATTCTGCATGCAAAGGAGAACATCATTACCAACTTTGGTTTTATCTCATGTAAAGTCGCTTACTCACTCTAATTTCCGTGAAGATCTCATGATTATTTTCAAGATTCAAAGATGTTTGAAGGAGCTGGGCAGGATTCTACGTCGGGGTTTAGCAAAGCATTTATTATCCTTAACTTGAAAGGAGTGGGAGGTCAGTCTTACTTGCTTAGATATGTTAATACCCTCTAGGCCAGCGGGTCGCTTCAACCCTATTCGTGACAGTGCATAACTTGTGAGGAGCAAAATTATGGAAGTTGTTGTGCAGACTTACTGAACGGGGTGGTAGATTCAGACGACATGTTTCGGTAGACTACTTTAGTTCTTTGCAACGTTTAAAGTACACCAAGCTACTGTGAGCAGTGTTGGTATTCTGTCGGCTATTGGAACAGTGGGAGATGTTACGGTTCAATCATCAATGTGGCCCTGTCGGACCTTGTCTGGCAATCGCTACTCTAAATTAATACTCCATCTCCCGACACGAATCCCATCTCAATACATAAGCTAACACACAAGTTGTCCATATCGTGTATAGTTACCTATAGTCCTTGTAGAGTTGATCTTCAAGACGAGTAGTTTACGAGTTGTGTCGCTGTCGCGGTGCAGCCTCAGATTAGCTCTGATTTCGGAGTACCCTGACTTTGTAGCTACTCTTGGCTGTCATTTTTGAACAAGAACGCGTTGCCTAGAGTGGGATCTCAAGAAAGAGTTTGGAAAGAGTACACTGAATGTTCCATTTCTGGATGAGTGCACACCAGACTGCTGCGATTGTCGCTGACATCTTTCTCTCCCGAATATAACCTGCACTCAGCTACCCTCAAATACGAAGATCAACGAAACCCGCATCCCCAAACAGCAAATCAGAGGGGGTTGACAACGGTCTATGGGATCGACCAGAGTTGGCAGTGTGTTTCTAGGCGACTTCCAGCGCGATCGGCTTCATCGCTCCTCTTCAGCCCACAGCACCCCGCCTTCTTCTCCACCATCAACCGCCGGCGGCTCTCACACAGGCGTTTTCTCGTTCCCGCGCTCTCCTCCTTCGTTGGCGACGGCAGCTGAGGATATGGATAACATCGACATAGATACTGCCACGACCGCGAGTAGTGGTGTTCGGGCGGTGAAAGATCAACAGAATCTACAGGACGCGGACATACTTCGCAGACCAGGCAAAGTCGACCCAGTTCTGGCGCTGGAGCTACGTTTGAGGTGGTTGGAAGCGTTGATACTGGGGATGAAGCAGGACTTGGGGAAGGACAGGAAGGGAAAGGGGAAAGAGGAGTACGCGGGCACCAGTATAGCTGCTGCAACCGCTGCTGCGAACCTCAAGTATGGAGACACTCTGACGCGGCTTGCGGAAAGTGTGCAAGACAAGTTGAACAAAGCTGTCGAGGGGAACGAGGGCTTGAAGAGGTTCATGGATAATTGTGCGTTGACACGTCCTCTCTTTTTCTTGCCTTGCGCATTTCTTTATTTGCTCTGTTCTGATACCAACTCTTACTTATGCACCTGAACCTTTTGAACAGATGACCAAAATGCCCACCTTTTGACGCCGTCTTTCGCGTTATCTGGCATACTGCCCGATCCACCGACATACGACAAGATGACTCCCGAGGAGATCAACGCGTTTTTGGCGGAAATGGAGCCTGATATACGTGCCGCCGACCGCGACATGCTGGAAATTGATGCGCTGGAAAAGAAGGGCGTTACTGGAGCGGGAAAACTTGCAGGTACGTCATGCTATTTCCGCCTATGCTGTGCTATCTGACAGATGAGCGCCCCTCTGTAGATTATGAGAAGCTGGAACCCCGTTTACAAGCACTACTCAAAGCGCATGAAGAAGATGCACAGCTTGCTGGCTCTCTTGAGATCCGGATATCTTCTTTAGTTGACCGGCACGCCACATATGTGCGTTATTCCTCATTTTCTTCCTTTTCCCGAGGACCGACTGACATAATGGATACCAGGTTGACACACTATCGGAGCTCTTTGTGGCTTGGGATGACACCCTCACGGAGGCGGAGGACAAACTGGCTCGTATGGAACGAGAGAGAGCAGAACGTCTTCGTTTGGGTTTCGAGTGATTTCTTTCTTTCCTTGTCTTTCTACGTTCATTTTAGATAATGCCACTTATTTTATTTTCGTGGAAATACCTTCCTATTGTTGTTGGGCCTCGGCATCCGAAAAGAGCAAGAACCGCCTCACTTCAAGGAGGCTCTATAGGTGCGATAGCCTGAGCTGTGGCAGTGTTCCAAAAATGCTAACACTGCACTAGTGTGGTAGCCGAGTCAAGCTTTCCTAGCTGACAGATCCTCATCGTAGCACGCGTCATCGTAGCACGCGCTGCACTTTCTAATGAACCTTCTGCGGCCATAACAGAACTAAGAGGGGACGCTGTTGGTCTCATGTTAGCCCCGACTGTCATGCAATTACTTCGCACACCCGTCGCCGAATTTCCAGGAAGACAAGTACTATCCGAATCCAGGATTGAAAATATCAGGAGTTTGAATCATCGTTTTCCTCTCGCATTTTTGAAGCTACTTCACAAGGTCTTACATACATATCTACCTATATACTATACACGAATATCCATAAAATTTGAGTTCGGTGTTGTTGATCGCATATTGAATATGTGTTTTTACATCAAATTGGCAATGTATACAAATGTTGGCTCAGATCCAGCCGATCCAGCCACCATTTCCTGGTGGAAAAAACATTCTACTGCTGATGCGATATGATATCAAAATCACATTTCATAGTGGCTCGTTCTTACAAGAATGGAGAAGCATGTTTGCGATTGAAGAGTGACACCGGACAGCATGGAATCAAGACTGTGAAAAAAAATACAAAAAAAAAAAAAAAAAAAAAAAAAAAAAAAAAAAAAAAAAAAAAAAAAAAAAAAAAAAAATTTAAAAAGTGTATGGGATATATTGGATGTTTTATTATACATTGCTTGTTGTAAAGTAGCATAACATGCGGATTCTAAAATGTACGAGTGCGCTGTAATTAGGCAGCAACTTTCAGCATTGCGTTAGAATCCGTCTCCGACAGCGAAAGGTATCCACTGGCGCAGATGGCGAGTTGGGTCGAGGGGCAGCAAAAGCCCGGAGGAAGGAACATTGTTATAAGGACTGGGCCTTTATGTCGTTATCGGATGGACCTCTTCCTTGACAACTTCAGGCTCCTTGGAGACTTCTGCCTCTTTGGCCACTTCTGGATCCTTGGGGTCTTCAGCTTTAGGAGCGGCCGCAATAGCTTTAGACTTCTTGGTGATCTCTGCGCGTTCCTTCTCCACCCAAGCTGGAGCCTCCTTGACAGCATCGTATGGCCGGACCTTGTATGCCATCAAGTACCCTTGAAGAGCAGCCATGGAGAACTCTCGCTCAGGGATCGCCGCAGAGAACTGGGCAGCGAGAGAAGCGACTTTGTGGCGGGATAGCTTAGGCGCACGGGCACGGTGGGAGGAACCGTTAAAGTTGACAGGCTCGGAAACAGCTGTGATAGAGCCGACATCAGAGGCAGAAGAAGAAACCTCCTCTTTCTCGTCGGTAGAGGAGTACCCAGAGTCGTCGACCTTCTTCTCTGTGTCCTTGTCGGCTGCATCGAGCTCAGAATCTGGGAGGTAGAAGCAGCGGTAGAGTTCCTGGGCCTGGTACTTGCTGGCGAGCTTGAATTCGATGTGGATATCCATGCGTCCTGGGCGGCAGAGAGCGGGGTCGAGAGAGGAGTACTTATTGGTGGTGGCGAAGAGGATACGACCTTCCTGTGCACCAACACCGTCAAGGGCGTTGAGAAGACCGCTAAGAGTGATCCGACTGGTAGACGGAGCAGGGGGTTGATTGCTCCGACCCTCCTTCTTGGGCTTGCCAGGTTTCTCCTCCTCTTCGTTGTCGGGCTCACGGTTCAGAGTCTGGCTGAATGCAGCATCGATGTCCTCCATGAGAGCAATGCACTTCTCTGCAGATTTTATTAGAATAGGTTTCTTTAAAGGGCACACAACACCTATCACTTACCAGGTAGTTCAGAGATGAGTTCGCCGAGTGAAGTGTCGTCCAAACCCATGCGAGAAAGAGAAATAACATACACATCGAGGCCAAGTTCGCCAGCCAGGCTGTGAATGATGCTCGTCTTTCCAGAACCAGGTGCGCCGTACTGTAAAGTAGTAAAGAAATTAGCGATCTGAGAGCATCAATTCCAAGAGATATCGTACCAGAAGATAACCGCGACGGAAGGGAATACCGCGAGCCGAATACCAACTCTTACTCTCCAAGAAGTCACGAGCGTCATCGATAAGCAAATCCTTGATGCCTGGGTCCAAGACAATGGAGGTAAGAGGCCGCTTGGGACGAGAAGCGATGTGACGCCAGTTGTTGGATATGTCAGAAACATAGACAGAGATCATATGCTCTTGCGCCTGCTGGTAGGTTTTCTTGGCTTGGATCAAGAGGTCGTTGAGGATAAGATGATCTCTGGACAAGATGCTAAACAAATCATGAGTAAATTTTACTGAAAGTGTAAGAATAAGAAAGGAAAGACGAACCAAATCTCGAGGATATCTTCGCGACGACCATAGTAACCCTCCCTGGTGCTTCGGGAAACTCGAACCCAGTGTCTCTTGTACCAGAAAGAGTGAACAGAGGCGACTGATGGTATATATGCGAGCTGGCGGTTGTTGTTCACGAATGAGCTCGAGTTCTCCTCTTCCCCTTCGATCATGACAGCGCTCGAGTTCAGACCAAATGTACGGGTGCTAATTTGTACGTCGCGTGCTTGCTCTATAAATCACAATAATAATCAATAAATTAGAATAAATTAACAAGGCGAGTGGCTCACTCCAAGAAGGTTGACTGGAGAGCCAAACCATCATCCAGTCTGACAGAAAAGAGTAATCGGTTAGGTTCCTAATTGAAGACTTGAAGAAGCATGTAGTACACACCATAACTTGAATCATCCTCATCGAAGCGCGCAGTGATGAAGAAAGAGCTGTAAATTTTGTAGTAGAAGTGGAGGCCCAGGCGCCTGCAGGTCTCCAAAACACTTCCGAGGACGACAAGTTTTAGCCAATTTCCCAGAGCAGAGAATGAGAGCAAAAGTGTGATCAGAGACGAGATGTCTGTAGGGAAGGCGAATGGTTCTGGGTTATTTTGGGAAAGCGTCGCGTTCGTTGCTGTGATGTTGGTGCATCCAGACATAGCAGGGGCGCTGGATTGGATTGGATTGCCGCTAAGGGCTGAAAAAACCTGTTGGGCGAGAAGAAGAGGGGTGGCCATCTTATGGGCAGAGGGCGACGAAAATTGTGTGTAAAGGAAAATTTCCAAGACATTTGGCTTTATAGCCAGGGACCCATCCCTTGCACACAGCCCAGCGCACTACGCGGTTCCGAATGGTAGACACTTTCGATGTCCGACCGACGCATGGCTGACTCGTGCCCGGCTTCTGACTCGATGTGTTCACTTTCGAATCAATTAAACAGGAGAGCTTTTGCTGGTCGAGGCGCCTTTCCAAATTTATCGCCGTCCACAAGGCTACGTTTTGAGGTAATTTGGAGTGGTATTCATAGCCTCGTTGTAATGATGAAGAAGGTTCCTGGGTATCATGGGAGATTTCGAAAATTCGACACAGCCGCTCACAGCCATCGTCCAAGTATCGCTGTAAGTATGTACATCTTTCGCATTTACCATATGGGAAATATTTCTAAATTCAGTAATTATGTTACAACTCCGCAGCAGCAACACATGTTCTCCGCTGTCAGAACGGTTCTATGTAACAGCCTTCCGAGTGACCACAAGATCTAAGCGCTCGAGGCCCCTTGGAATTCTACGTCCTATTATCCCGCACCGCAGAAATCACGCGAAAGCAATCGCCACAGGTCCATGGTCTTATCACCTAAGCTCTTGTTGCCGCAGGCTCCGTTGTACGTCCATCCGCTGTGGGCTGACTCTGCAGCTTCTGTCGATCTTCAGGCCAATGGCGCAGCATACCAAATTACAGTGCCAGGCTGATATGTCATCGTGTCGCGATTCGTGACAAATTTTCACACCGCGGAAACCTTGGGAAATCTAGCACTCAGCCTAAAGCGGAAATCTTTTCTCGATCTACACCCACTTGGTCAATCCTCAAGTCTCTTTCTCAGCTTAGAAAATTCGCCCCAACACCATGAATAGGCCAATCCTGGATGTAATTGACCTCGTCACCGTCAAGCGCTCATAGTCGCAGGGCACTTTGTTCTGAGTGCGGATAAATCTGACCGTGTGCACACGTGCCTTAGGCTCCTCCAAAAATGCTTCCGATGATTGACAATCCCAAAAGAAGTTACTGGTCCGCGCCTTTGCCTATGGGTTCGTCTTAATCAGACGTGTCAGCTGCTTCGCATCGGCCTCAAATACGGCGATACGTTAAACACGTTGGAGAACACAAAAATGAGCTACATACGAATGAATAACTAATGCCAATGGAGCATATGCATATGATCATGTCACGCATTCGGGCTTCGCACTCCTTGCCCAATCAAGATGATAGGGATAACATTGTTCTCATGTATGTATCGCGAAGACATATAACGTTGGATACCAAGCTGATGACGTTTTCTTGAAGTCCGCCTCTTATCGGAACCATCATTACACTTACTCGTGATGTTTCTCTTTCTCGTTGAAGCTTTCGCCCTCTACACAGTGTCTTGGTTCCTCTGGAGAACATTCCGACGAGGTTTCTTCAAGCTACCACTGGATAACATTCCAGGCCCTCCTGCTAGGTCGTTCTGGAAAGGTGAGGAGTTATATGAGCCCTGCTCGTTTTCACTACATATTCTCTGACGAGTGACCAAGGTTCTTTCCCGGACATTTTCAGCCTCAATGGATGGGCTTTCCACAAGGAAATAGCTGAGAAATGTACGCGATTGTTGTATTTTTTCTTTGTTTGAATCGATAAATATCTTTCCAAATAGATGGCAGGGTTGTCAAAATCAAGGCGTTCCTTGGGGTATGTTCCTTTTACAGTACCTTGGCACCCAGAATAAATTTCTAAGTCGATTTAGGAAAATCAGCTTTATGTCTTTGACCCGAAGGCATTGCACCATATACTCGTCAAGGTACCGCACTGCCAGATGAAACATCTCAAGTATCTTTCTAACTTGCTTTTCGAAATTCGTTGTAGGATCAAGATATTTTCGAGGAAACCTCGACATTCATTGCGTATGTCTGCGACAGGGAAAAAATTAATACTCATTCAATTGTCAATTTCGCAGAACAAATAAATTAATCTTCGGTGAAGGCCTTTTGGGAACACTCGGTATGTATCATTCTAAAGTCGCCGATACAGAGGTGGCTTACAATGCTCTTTACAGGCGAGCAACACCGTAAGCAAAGAAAGATGCTGAACCCGGTGTTTTCTATCGCCCACATGCGTGAAATGAGTACATCAGACCCCAATATGCTTTTTTGCAATCCTAACAGGACGCATGGTAGTTCCGACATTCTACAACGTAACCTACAAGGCATGCCACTTGCCGATCCTACTTTTCCGAAGGTTGGCTGACGACAGTGCTAGCTGCGCGACACGATCGCCAACAGAGTCAAGGATGGTCCTCGAGAGGTCTGTGTCACTTCCTCCGATGTGCGTTTCCAGACACTTACCTCGAGACGCTAGATCGAAATCATGTCCTGGTTGACGCGAACCGCCATGGAATTGATAGGTCAAAGTGGGCTTGGATATTCGTTTGACCCGCTAACAGAAGACGGTGTGCCCCACCCATATAGTATAGCGGCCAAGACCCTGGTGTACGCCGTCTTTAAACCTTTCATGAAGAAGCCGCGCTGTTGCTCATAAAACTACTTGCAGACCTACCGTGTCCAGAATGCGGTTCGTTTCCACCTACTTCCTCGCAACATTATCGAAGATCGGCACTCCCAAGTTCCGGCGTTTTGTCGTAGATATTCTTCCATGGAAGAATCTCCATGAAGTTAGGGACATTGTGGATGTGCTCCACAACACTTCTGTCGAAATATTCGAGTCAAAGAAGAGGGCGTTGGCGGAAGGTGATGAAGCTCTTGCTCACCAAATCGGACAAGGGAAGGACATCATGAGCATTCTAAGTGCGCATCTATATTCGGGTTTAAATTTCGAGATTGACGTGTCTCTTTAGTGAGAGCAAACATGAACGCCTCAAAGGAAGATAGCTTGACCCGAGAAGAGCTGTTAGCCCAAATGTCGTAGGTGCCGTGCTTTATCGATTATAATAATGGGCCTGAACGCACGTCGATGAAGAACATTAATCTTTGCTGCTATGGATACTACATCTAGTGCACTATCTCGCATAATTCATCTCCTTGCGACACATCAAGATGTACAGGACAGGTTGCGAAAAGAAATCAAAGAGGCCCGGGAAGAAGATGCAGATCTTCCTTATGACAAATTGGTCTCCTTGCCATATCTCGATGCCATTTGTCGGGAAACTTTGAGACTGTGCGTTAACACTGTTATCTTCCCGCTGTTGAATAATAATCTAAAACGTCAGTCATCCGCCTCTCACCATCATAAGGAGAACGTGCGTCACTTCGCCCAGTTTCTTCCATTTTCTGGAGCGATTCTCATATGTTCTAATTCAAAAAGCACTCGACGGGATGTCGTGCTTCCTCTTTCAACGCCTATCAAAGGGTTGGACGGCCAAGATGTGCATGAAATCCCTATTCCCAACAACACAGATATCTACGTCGGCATAATGGCGTCCAATCGCAACCCTGAACTGTGGGGGCTGGACGCCGAGGAATGGAAACCAGAAAGGTGGCTCAGCCCTTTGCCAGAGACAGTGGCTGCTGCACATCTTCCCGGCATCTACTCGCATCTGCAAGTAGACTATCTGTGCTGAAGCTCCACCATCCTTCTGACTGTGCATTCATAACTCTAGCTTGACGTTCAGCGGAGGCGGCAGAGCGTGCATGTGAGTCGACTGATGAAACATATGTCCCCCATGGCAGACCTTAACTCTAACAACGCGTATCTCAGTGGATTCAAATTCTCACAGCTGGAGATGAGTAAGTCAAAATTTCAGACTCCCTCGCAACCTTACGAACATATGCATGGAATTTTTCAGAAGCGGTGTTATTGCTGTTAATTGAATCCTTCCGATTCTCGCCCTCCAAGCAGGAGATATTTTGGCAAATGACATCAATTTCCACACCAGTCATCGTAGGTAGCCAGAGCAAGGTTCCTCAGCTTCCTATCATCGTCGAACGCGTGGATACGGCAGCGTAGCTAGAATTCAGGTCTTAACTGGGATAATCACAACGGATCCTCGAGTTCAAACTTGAAGGGAGCACGTTTATATCTCGCTTCCCTCATGTTTAACTGGCATTCATTCCGAAGTTGTCATGCAGATATAATAGGCTAGAAATCTCCTCGGATTTGTATACAAGATTATATTTGAGCGTTACATGGGTAGCGAATTCAGTCGAGTTTGACGGATGGATTGAAAGCATCGGGATCTGCAGTGGTGGTCACTCGGCCGTGTTGGCAGCAGTATAGTGGAATACTTTTCGAAAGTTGGACACAGCCACTGGCACTCGCGATGAAATGAACCATGTTCTATGTTAACGTGTTACCCCCAAATTACCCCTGGCGACCACACAATCGCTCTCAAGGTACTCCAGGGAGATCGCCTTCGAAGTCTATGCACCGACCAACCAAAAAATACAAGAAAGCAATTACCACAGCTCCACAGGGCCCAGGCTGATCTCCCAAACTCCCTTTCGACTCTGCCAATGTTGCTGTAGAATCCAACTCGTACATCCGCGATTTCGCTGACTCTGTGCTAGTGCGAGCCTCTTGAAGTCTTCAAGGCAATGGCGATGGATAAAAATTACTGTGCCATATTTGGCTGCAGTTTTTGGACCTGACATCGTGACGTGCGTGTCCACACGGGGCTCAAGCACATTTGCTACTCACTTTTTCAACCTCTAACAACTCGCCCCAGCGCCATATGAGGATCAGTCTTGGATATAATTGACCTCCTCATATCAAACGGTCATAATCGCAGGGTACGCCATATAAATTGCTCTAGTTCTAGATAAATCTGACTTTCTTCACAGGCGTCATTCTTTCTACCACCTCTTATCCGAACCATCATTACAGCTCCTCATGGTGTTTGTTTTTCTCGCTGAAGCTTTCACTCTATACGTCGTATCTTGGTTTCTCTGGAGAATATTCCGACAGGGTTTCAAGTTGGCACTAGATAACGTTCCAGGTCCTCCTGCGAAATCGTTCTGGAAAGGTGAGGAATTATATCCTTCTGCTTGCTATTCAGAAGGGTTTTCTAAGAAGTTATAATCAAGGTTCTTTCCCGGACATTTTCAGCCTCGATGGATGGGCTTTCCACAAGGATATAGCCGAGAAATGTACGCAATTTTTGTACTCGTTCTCAGTTCGTATTGATGGTGGGCGTTCCAAATAGATGGCAGAGTTATCAAAATTAAGGCGTTTCTTGGGGTATGTTCCTTTTATCTGGTGCTGAGACTAAATTTCTAACGCCAAAGTTTAGGAAAATAAGCTCTATGTCTTTGACCCCAAGGCATTACACCACATACTCGTCAAGGTAGTGTACTGGCAGATGGAATGTCTTCTGATTCATGTTGTCGAACTTCATTGTAGGATCAAGATATGTTCGAGTCGGCATTCATTACGTATGTCTAGGACCTTTGAGAAGGAGGAAGTATTCATTCATTCAACTGTTTATTTATCAGACCGAACAGGATACTCTTCGGCGAAGGGGTTGTAGGAACACTAGGTATGTACCATTTTGTTGCCGACATCGGTGTAGCTTACGAAACTCCTTGTAGGCGAACAACACCGTAAGCAAAGAAAGATGCTCAATCCAGTGTTTTCTATTGCCCACATGCGTGAAATGAGTAAGTCGGGGCCCTCTACGTTTTGTATGCGATCCTAATAGAGCACATGCCAGTGCCCATATTCTACAACGTTACTTACAAGGTGCGCCAATTTCCGGCGCATAGCTTAGCGGAGGTCGACTTGGACTGATGGTAGTGTTAGTTGCGCGCCGCGATCGCCAACAAAGTCAAGGACGGTCCTCGAGAGGTCTGTCGCTTCCTCTGATGCCCATTTCCGGAATCCTACTCCATTATACTAGATCGAAATCATGTCCTGGATGACGCGAACCGCCCTAGAATTGATAGGTCAAAGTGGGCTCGGATATTCATTTGACCCGCTAACGGAAGACGCCGTTCCCCACCCGTTTAGTATAGCGGCCAAGAAGCTCGTGTACGCTGTCTTCAAGCTTGTCATGAAGAAGCCGCACTGTTATTCATAATGCTATTCGCAGACCTACCTTCGCGAAAATGGCGTTCTCGTCGACCTATCTCCTCGCACCATTATCGAAGATCGGCACTCCCAAGTTCCAGCGTTTTGTCATAGATATTCTTCCGTGGAAGAATCTCCATGAAGTCAGGGATGTCGTTGACGTACTCCACAACACTTCGGTTGAAATATTCGAGTCGAAGAAGAAGGCTTTGGTCGAAGGTGATGAAGCTCTTGCTCACCAAATTGGTCAAGGGAAGGATATCATGAGCATTTTAAGTACGTATCGTCATTTTATGTCGTGGATAAATCTTAAAGATGACGGGTCTTCAGTGAGAGCAAACATGTCCACCTCACAGGAAGATAGTTTGACCCGAGAAGAGCTTTTAGGTCAAATAACGTATGTTTCATACTTAATCTGTCTTAATAATTAGTCTGAACGTATGTATGCACCGGCTTGAAGATCATTAACCTTTGCGGCCATGGATACGACATCTGCTGCATTGTCTCGCGTACTTCACCTTCTTGCAACACACCAAGATGTACAGGACAAGCTGCGCAAAGAAATCAAAGAAGCCAAGGAAGAAGAGAATGGTGATTTGCCTTACGATAAATTGGTTTCATTGCCATATCTCGATGCAATTTGTCGGGAATCCTTGAGACTGTGCGTCTTGATACACCCAGCCGTTCACTGATGAATAATATGAAATGCCAGTCATCCACCTCTCACCTATGTAAGGAGAATGTGGGTCTTTATGTCCAATTTTTTCCCCCATTCCTACGGCTATTCTCATAATTTTTGTAATTTGAAAAGCGCTCGCCAGGATGTCTTGCTCCCTCTTTCTACGCCTATCAAAGGATTGGACGGCCAAGAAATGGGTGAAATTCCTATTCCCAAAAACACAGATGTCTTCGTCGGAATAATGGCATCCAATCGCAACCCTGAACTATGGGGCCCAGATGCTGACGAATGGATACCAGAAAGGTGGCTCAGCCCTTTGCCAGAGACATTGACCGCTGCAAATCTTTCAGGCATCTACTCTCACCTGTAAGTAGACTATTCGTTCTGAGCTACATAATGCTTCTGACTGTGCATTCATAAATGTAGCATGACGTTCATCGGAGGCGGCAGAGCGTGCATGTGAGTTAATTGAAGCGACATCTATCCAGCGTTACAGATCTTGACGCTAACGACGTGTATCTCTCCAAGTGGATTCAAATTCTCGCAGCTGGAGATGAGTAAGTCCAAATTTCAGACTCCCTCGCAACCTTACGAACATATGCATGGAATTTTTCAGAAGCGGTGTTATTGCTGTTAATCGAATCCTTCCGATTCTCGCCCTCCAAGAAGGAAATATTTTGGCAAATGACGGCAATTACAACGCCTGCTGTGGTAGGCGGTAAGAGCAATTTCCCTCGACTTCCTATCACTGTGGAGCGCGTAGATATGGCAACGTAGCTAGCATTATGGTGCTGTCTTGGACAAACTTTATATATAGCATCTCGGATGGATCCTAGTCGGATTGGAGTCATTGGACTCGGAGCTCAAGCCTAAACTTGAAGGAGGCAAGTTTCTTGCTCCCCTCGATTTTACAAGCGAGTACCCAGTGCGCTGTTGGATGACGTCAGCTATTATGCGCTCGCAATCTTTGGTTTTCCCATCAATAGTCTGGGTATTTTCACGGTCAGAAGTAAGAAAAAGAATTCAAAAAAAGAGGAAAAGAGGGAATTCACTGGACAGCTCTGATCCCTTCAGGGATTTTTCCTAGCTTAAATTAGCTTTAAATTTCATTTCTGCCATCTACAAAATGTCGAAAAATGCCTAGCGCCCATTCTGCACGCAGCCGGATAGATTTTGAGTGACTTTCAGGTATTGTTTTTTGAATATTGCGCTCAATAACCCATTTTATCTGTCAAAAATTTCCCCAGCCATTTCAGTTACTAATGTAAAGTATGTCTAATTTTTTCAACTGTTTCCGTAATTTATTTGAGCCTCTATCGAGTGCGCAAGAGCCGATCCAGCAGGAGCAAGGAGTCTCAGACGCGCGGGAAAATATCACGTGAGTTATCTGCCATGGCAGATAACTTTCTGAGTGGCAGATAACTAATTTGCGAAATGTGAGCCTTTCATTGGACAAAAAATAATTCTGAAGAGATAGAAATTTTAAATAACACATTACTTGTGTGCGACCAACTTTTTACAGCTCGGAGGATATATTCGATGCCATAATTCACGACACTTCGTCGGCTTTCGTCATAAAGTTATCTTCCCGGAGCTTGCCGGGCAGATAAATACCCAGACTATTGATCGGTCAACCCAATCTGGTTTTCCCATCAATAGTCTGGGTATTTTCACGGTCAGAAGTAAGAAAAAGAATTCAAAAAAAGAGGAAAAGAGGGAATTCACTGGACAGCTCTGATCCCTTCAGGGATTTTTCCTAGCTTAAATTAGCTTTAAATTTCATTTCTGCCATCTACAAAATGTCGAAAAATGCCTAGCGCCCATTCTGCACGCAGCCGGATAGATTTTGAGTGACTTTCAGGTATTGTTTTTTGAATATTGCGCTCAATAACCCATTTTATCTGTCAAAAATTTCCCCAGCCATTTCAGTTACTAATGTAAAGTATGTCTAATTTTTTCAACTGTTTCCGTAATTTATTTGAGCCTCTATCGAGTGCGCAAGAGCCGATCCAGCAGGAGCAAGGAGTCTCAGACGCGCGGGAAAATATCACGTGAGTTATCTGCCATGGCAGATAACTTTCTGAGTGGCAGATAACTAATTTGCGAAATGTGAGCCTTTCATTGGACAAAAAATAATTCTGAAGAGATAGAAATTTTAAATAACACATTACTTGTGTGCGACCAACTTTTTACAGCTCGGAGGATATATTCGATGCCATAATTCGCGACACTTCGTCGGCTTTCGTCATAAAGTTATCTTCCCGGAGCTTGCCGGGCAGATAAATACCCAGACTATTGATCGGTCAACCCAATCTTTGGCTAAGACTGAAAGGCCCGGACAAACAAGGACAAATCAAAACACGTAAATGGCTATCAGTAACTTTCTTATAATAAGTCTCCCATATCTTACTCATCCCTGGGTGTATCCTCAAATCGTTCTGCATCTCGGTAGGTTTGAAGTAGTAGATACACTTTATCTAAGAAATTTTACGAAAATCATCATATCTTTAGAGTTTTGGACCACGACAAAATCATGGCTGGACGAGGCTGGACGTCGGGCGGTTTCACCCGACGCCCCGGGCCGGCGAGAACTCACACATGGAGGCGAAGCGGGTTCGACATTTCCCTTCCTTCTAATCTTACATTCATTGCATCTGCCCTTTCACCTTCATCAAAACTCCGTGTATCAATACAGTACTAAATCCTTCATTCATGACTTATTCGCCCCTCCGGTTACTTTCCTTCCTTTTCTTATCTTGTCTTATTGGTTCTTTTCTTCTCTTTCATTGTAGCCTAACTTTCTACTCCCCGCATTCTATCACGATGAGCTGGCGAGGTCGCTATATAGTTATAGTTACCTGAGTTGCTTATGTAACGTAGTCAGCCAATTACATTCTCAATTCTCAATTACCATACTACTGGGTATCCGAAAGAGGAAAAAGAAGCAAAAAGAAGGAAAAGAGAGAGAGAAAGAGGGATTTCACAGAAATGGATGGAATTTTTTTCTCCAATTGATATCCTAGCCTGATTCCGTGATTCTATCAATTTTTCTGATTTTTAGCTCTTTTTTCCGGCGCGCTTTGCGCGCATGAAGCTCGAGAATTTGCTGTTTCCGAGCAGGTATGAGACATAATTTGACCTACAACCTTCATTAATTTACCTATGGACCTGCAATTAATTATGAGTATTTCATGTATATATCTAAACCTTTTGAACACAAAAACCCATAGGCCATCTGCCAAAACTGGGCGGAAAAGGGCTCTCGAGGAGGGGATGGCAAATAACAGCCAGCCAAATATGGTAATGGCAGATAACATTGGCCGTGGCAGATAACATCTCGACGTCTTCCACAGCTCAAGGCGAAAATTAAAGAAATTTGAAGAGACAAATATTTCATTTACATTCTAAGCTACACCCATGCAAAATTCCAAGGCTCAAGGATGAGATTTGGGTGCGTGAATTGACAAATAGTCATTTGAGACACCGTGAGAGACAAATTTGGCTGTGGCAGATAACATTCTCATTTATTACACCGTTTTAAGGCCAGCTAAAAAAATTCTAAAGAGACAAATTTTCTTAAAACATGCATAGCTACGCTCCTGCAAGATTTCTTGGTGCAGGGTACAGTTTTGCGTCCAGGAGGTCGACAACAACACTCGAGAAATGGCATTTCGGGGTTTGCCGGGCAGATAACATACCCAGCACTGTGGGCGGTAAACCGCGAAGCGAGCCTTATGCCAGGTTGGCGGATACGTAATTACACACGTAAGACTCATCTAAAAGTTCCATTATCAAGATTGAGCTGCTAGTCCACGCCTCAACGTTCCTCAACCCCGGCAGCCCCCACACCTGCCCGACAGCTAATCCTGCAATCTCACGAGACGTCGTCCGAGGTCTCGAATGTAGGATTAAATTAGGCAGGGACGTAGCTTTTGGTCAATCGTAATGAGCGATTACAATAGCCACCACTCGAGGAACCATGTCCGGCCCCGCGAGCGGCGAGGTTGCTTCCTTCGCATGCTTTTTGTTGGGACAGATGTTCCTTTGACGCATTGACAGGCGATGCTATTGTACACCCGTATAGTACATTCACTTTGCTCCCAATGCCTTGAATGACGAGACTGCAATGATTCATAAATTCTCCTGTAGGCCTTCCTTATCAAATATGGGGCTCTCGTTGAGCTATTTGCCATGCCTGTTGTCCAACACTGATCTTCCTTCGGCATTTCAACCGTTCTTCGATGGCCATGGGAAAATCTCCATGATGATGTCAGCGATACTTGGGTATGCTCTACAATACTTCGGTCAAAAATTTGGAGTCAAAGAAGGCATTCACGAAAGACGATGACGCTCTTGACCAAGGGAAGGACGTTACGAGTGTGAGCATTCAAAGTATGTACGTGACATATCTTTTTTTTTTTTTTTTTGGAAAGCTACATCTGGAAGGCGACAGATTTACTCAATGAGGGACACGAGTGCAACGGCGGAGGATAGGTCGTCTCAAAAAGAGTTATCGGGCCAAATGACGTGAGCTTTGTGTTGTTAAAGAGACTTTCTAGGATCGCTGATTTTAGCAGCTGTGTCCTCACAACACTGACGTCTTCCGTCGGCATCCAGGCTTACAATTGCAATGTACCCTTCAAACGCCTCTCAGCCACAGTACCGACTCCTACACTTGTTCTACTGCTCGGAAAATAATCCCGGATTTCATCATCAAAGTCAGTCATCATCCCACGTCAGGCTTCTCTCCACGGTTGATAACATTTTGGCTATGTGCGCAGGTTCCAATGAGATCTCGATCTGGGCGTCGTAGTTCTCACTTGTGCTCCTTTTACTCTTTTTAGGGAAATTTACACGAAATCCAGCGCGTGGTACCACGGTCTTGGTCCTCGTGACTCCGGAATTTGCTGGATGTCCGTCGTAAACGTCTACACGGCCTCTTCCTGAGCCTGCTTCGACCCAAGAAGCGAAGGCGGCATATACATACAGTCGAAGAGACAAACAAACCACGTTTCTCATGCTTCCTGAAACATATAGACCTTTGACTTCCTCGAGTAACTTATCTATCCAAGATTTCCTCTGGCCCACTATGCTTATCCTTTTCGTCGAAGCGCTCTCTCTATATGTAATAACATGGGGTCTATGGAGAACATTTCGGGGGCGTTTCTTCAAGTCGGCTCTCGATAACATAGCGGGTCCTCCTGCGAAATCCTTCTGGACAGGTACTAGTAACAGATCTTATGTTCCACTTTCTAAATATTTACAGAGGGTTTTCGTAGGTGTTTTCCCCCAGGTTTTCAACAATAATGCATGGGAATTTCACAAGGAAATGACTGCAAAGTGTAAGAGAGTCCCTATATCGTTGAAATCTATAGTGAATTCTGAATATCTTTGTGAATAGATGGCAGCGTTATCAAGCTTAAAGCGCTTTTAGGCGTACGTTCACCATGTCGTTAAGAGTACTATTTTAGAGTATCTGACCTTGACCTTTAGAAAAACGAACTATTTATCTTCGACCCTAAGGCACTACATCATATTTTCATTAAGGTCAGGATATAGCTTGAAGAACTTTTCATTTTATCTCATCATATCTCGTTCTAGGACCAATACATATTCGAAGAAACAGCCGAATTTATCCAGTACATTGTCATTTTATAGGATGATGCCGTATATTAATTTCTCTGTCTCAGATCGAATAGAGTTCTGTTCGGTGAAGGGTTATTAGGAACTCTCGGTAAGCACTTAACTATGTCGGTGCAGTTATGGCTCTCAACGAAGATCCTATCGACCTCCAGGGGATCAGCACCGCAAGCAAAGAAAGATGCTGAACCCAGTGTTCTCGATTGCGCATATGCGGAACATGGGTATGTCGGATCTATCTTCGATATTATTGAAACGGTACTGATAAGCACGACTTGTAGTTCCCACGTTCTACGACATAACTTACAAGGTATGCCTTCAGATAATTCCTAGGACGTTCTTCTCACTTTACTGCTAGCTTCGGGATGCATTTTCCAACAAGGTCAAGGATGGACCTCAAGAGGTCCGCATATTTTCGTCAATTTTGGGGTCATAAAGCCAACCTCAATTTATCTTAGATCGAAGTTATGAACTGGATGACGCGAACCGCGCTCGAGTTGATAGGTCAAAGCGGCCTTGGGTACTCTTTCGACCCACTGACGGAAGATGCCGTCCCTCACCCATTCAGCAAGGCGGCAAAGAACATTGCGTTTGTGACCCTTTGGACTTTAATGTATACTTGAAAATTTCTCACTGACTCAACGTTCGCAGACCCATTATATTCAAAATGAGAGTCGCATGGGCTCTTTTGCTACCCCCACTCTCCAGGATTGGGCCTCGCAAATTCCGTCGTTTTGTCGTAGATATCCTTCCGTGGAAGAATGTCCGTGAACTCAGGGACATTGTGGACATACTCTATAACACTTCAGTCGAAATTTTCGAGTCAAAGAAGAAGGCGTTGGCCGAAGGCGACGAGGCTTTGGCCAACCAAGTTGGACAGGGGAAGGATATCATGAGCATTCTCTGTACGCATTCACTGCTTCTCTTTCCCAAATTTTGTTCAGAAACTAATGCATATACTCAGTGAGGGCAAACATGACCGCCTCAAAAGAAGAAAGCTTGACCCGAGATGAGTTATTAGGTCAAATGGCGTAAGGATTAGTTTCCGTCTTCATGCTCGTTAAATACTAACCCCCAGTCTGAAGAACATTAATATTTGCCGCTATGGATACGACTTCCAGTGCATTGACACGGCTACTGTACCTCCTCGCCACGCATCAAGATGTACAGGACAAGTTGCGCAAAGAAATCAAAGAGGCCAAAGAAGTGGAGGGGGGAGATTTACCGTACGACAAACTAGTTTCTTTGCCATATCTCGATGCGATTTGTCGAGAAACTCTTAGACTGTACGTCTTGCCATTTCCGTTTCCTGATTCCAACGAGCAGCTAAGTGACCTTACCCCCAGGCATTCGCCAGTTACGATGGCAAGCAGAACGCATGTCACTGAATCTAGTTATGTTCCGCCCAGCATTGATGACATCTTTTCATTTAAACAGGGCTCGACAGGATGTTGTGCTTCCTCTCTCCAACCCCATCAAAGGATTGGATGGTCAAGAAATTCAAGAAATCTTCATTCCCAAGAATACAAATATCCATGTCGGAATTATGGCTTGCAATCGCAATCCTGAATTATGGGGACCGGATGTCCTCGAGTGGAAACCTGAAAGATGGCTTGAACCTTTGCCGGATACATTGATTGGCGCGCACCTTCCAGGCATTTACTCTCATCTGTAAGTCGCTTATTCGAAGACTTGATGTTGTGGTTTTCTAAATAGCTCGTAGTATGACGTTCATCGGCGGAGGCAGGGCCTGCATGTAAGTTCATTTCTGACAAAAATATCCACTGTCTTGCAGGTCATGACTTTAACGGTTACTTCTCAGCGGATTCAAGTTCTCCCAATTAGAAATGAGTATGATCATCTTATAAGCCCTTTCAAGAACATCTCGAGTCTTATGCTTTTTTTTCCACCCAATCTTCAGAGGTGGTGCTTTTGCTCTTGATCGAATCGTTCCGTTTCTCTCCCACCAAGGATGAAATAGCCTGGCAAATGACTGGACTTACAACGCCGATCGTAGTAGGCAGGAAACCCGAGGTTCCTCAACTCCCCCTTCTCGTGGAACGTGTGGTGTAGTGGGAGCGGGATTCAACGAGCCTCAAAGTTATGTTTTTAAAGTACTTTCTGAGCATAGGAACTGTTTTGTTTTGTTTTGAATGAATCTAGCTTTTCTGTTTTCCTCCTCGTCCTCTACTTGCACCTGCTATTATGTAAGAGTATAGAGTTTGTGTTTAAGTACAATTTATGTCTACTTGAGCGGTATATAGTAGCAGTGGGATAGTGTATCTACAATGACTCTGAAATCACATCGCAGGCCCAAACTCTAGCCCAGATCTAAATAGATCCTTATTCGAAAATATGACAATAGTTGTTGCGGTTATGTGCTCCCGCAAAGTCCTCTTCCGCGACGCTATGACCGGTGCTATATGCGTCCACGTCAAAGCCTCATCGAAGACTGTTTTGAGCGCTTATCACCAGAAGCGGGTTTGAACGGGATCAAAACCCTTTTGCTTGCGCAGCATCACGATATTTGACGTGAGGCTTGAGAACTATAATTTTGGAGGGTAAAGGTTAGCTCCACTATGACAAGGAAACATCGAAGGCGGGAAAAAGGTGAGGAGCCAGACGCCGAGCAAGGGAAAAATGAGGAAAACACTAAAAGGAGATACTCACCCCATTCCCAACAAAAACCTCTGCCCGCTGCGCAACGTAGCTATCCAGCGCCTGCGCCACAGGCTTCTCCTCCCAGCCCAGCTGAAGGTCGCGGCTCGTAGAGACATCCTCCCATACCCACTCAAATTCCCACTCTCCTCCGTCTGCGCCCACCATGAAGTTCGACCGCGCCGCATCTTCGATTAATGCCGCCTTGACCTCCGCCAGCCATTCCTTATCCCCGTTGGTCATGATATAAATCCTCTTGAGCGTTTTGCTGCTCACAGCCTGGGAGCGCAGTGCTTTAGATTTAGCGACGCCTCGGCCGACGATGTTGCTTCGCCTCTCTGTCTCCTCTCTGATTTCACTGTGCGACCTATGACCGTCGTCGTCTTTGTTCGGCTTGCGCTCCGTGATCTCTTTGGACACACCCTTCCAGCTCCACCAAGTCGACTTCGTGGCACGCCTCCGCCGGTCGCGCTCCTCTGCGAACAGTTCATAATCGTGCACGACCTCGCGCACCCTCTTCACGATCTGTGCGGCGTCCGGGAAACAATGCCGTACATATATCTCCTTTCGGTCACCCATCGACGCCACTACAATGTCGTCTGCCGCGTCTGGGCGCCTGTGTTCGTTTGTGGTGGAATCAATGGAAGGTGCGACGCGCGGCACGTCGAATTTGTCCCGAACACGGAATTCGGGGAAGGAGTTGACGCCTGTATAGGTGGCGCTCCACTCAGCGAGGTTCAGGCAGTGTTCTTTGAAATCTCCTCGGCGAAGGTGAAGGGCTAGGATGGGGAGCGGCGCAGAGTCGTTGAGCAGGAGTGGATTTGCGACTCGGAGAGGAGCGGGCGCTTTTTCCTGTGACGATGTTGGGGATGAAGAAGAGTCGCGCTTCTGTCTGGTGAATAGACCCCAGAGTCCGCCGAACGGAATGCTATGATGATTTGAGAGAAAGTCTTTCTCCGAAGCGAAAAGGCGTAGGTTCTTCTCAAATGCCCCATGAATGAGAGGAGACCAGCCCCACTGGGTAAGGACCGGCGAACGAGAAAGCCGATCCCAAAGGTTGTGCATGCGTGTTGAGCCTAGGAGCCTGAAATCACCATGAAAAATCATTAAAAGGACGCCAGAAGGACGAAGAGGAAATTTACCAGATATCAAAGACGTGGTCGGTATCCTTTTTTACTTCGATGCATCGAGACTCTTTTACCGCAGGTATCTCTAGGTAAGAAAGCCATGCGTCGAGGATTTCCTCTCCTGAGGCATTATCAATGTCGAGCGAGGGGTTTGATTCCTGGAGGTGGGCTTTAACTGAATCCCTATGAATTATGACACGTTCGCTTGGAGGGCATAATCGCTCATATACCCTGCTCGATATGGAACGGGGTAAAACCGCGAGGCTCTCGTTTTCATCTCGCGGACCGCGACCGAGGATGTGTCCTGAAAGTTTAAGATCAGATTGGCTGAGCGTCAACGAGACAAAACTATAATACGGACCAGAAATCATAGTGGATAATGGAATGCGCGATGGAATAGGCCTGCCATTGAACTCTGAATAGTTGGAACCATCGCGATTCCACGTATAGTCATCCCATACATATCTGTGAGGGTGAAAGCAGTGTAAATATCGTCAATGTAAGACCTTTGAAATTTATATCTCACTGACCCAAGGCCTGCCTCTGACGCGAGTAAAGAACTGAACACCATCTCCTGTAGTACGTTCCCCCACCCACATCCATAGGGGTGGTTAGCAAAGAATATGTATCTTTGCGAATCGTTGAGGTTTTGCTCAGACACGAGATCTTCATATTCCCTATATGAATCGTATAGTGGCGGAAGGCTGGTGTCGGGTACTGCTTCTTGTACTTGTGGATATGGGACGAGATTTTCCAGAGCGTTACCGTCTGCCCGACGGTTGGCGGAAAGCGACTCGACGTCGAGGGAGTAGAGCACGCCAAAGGTGACCACGAACGCTAGGATGAGGCGCATATAGCGTTTTGGAATACTCGTTGGCAACATCGCATAATGGCATTTGTCCGTCCCTTTGAATGACTTGTGCCCCAACCGCGGACTGTGGTCAGAGGTAGGAAGCAAATTGTATTCGCGCCATTGCCTGTTTAAAAAGGCGGTCATGGCTGACACTGACGGCCAGCTTGAAGGCACGCAATAAAATGTGTAAATGGAAGTAAGAAAGGGAGTTTGAGTATCACATTATTCGTTACTAGCTTCATCCTACTCTTCTGCGGGTAATTTCGATTTAGTAAAGGAAAAGGACAGAACGTTTATCTGCTTCCCAAAAGGGACGACTACCGATCATCCTCTTTCAAATATCCCGTGGGAACAATTTGCGCTACTCCACATCGTCTTTTTTTTTCTCCTCGTAGCTTGTAGGATCGATTGCACAGTTCTAGTTAAGCTTGAATATTTCCTGGAACTCTCGAACATATTCCCGACTTGACAGTTATCCTTCTAAAAAATAATCGCTACCAACTGTCTAAGATTTGACCTGTCCGCGACGCCGCTCTTCGTGACGACTTTCCGCGACAAAATTTCATATTTACGACCAATTCACAACTCTCCGACAACATCCGCAACCACCACTGCGCAGCGCGCAGTCGCGGATCCTTGTACCTTACATATTAGTGCATCATCAAGTTTACTTGCTATAGACAGACTAAGATGAATCGGCTTATAGGGGTCGGTGATTTGTATTCTAGAGGTGCTCCAGGGCGCTCCGTCCTCGATCTGCCATCATGCATTTCTATATTTCGTCTTTTGCGTTATAACTTTGAAACATCATTACCATACGACTTACTTACCATACTTAATATATGTTTCTGACGCGCTCTGACGCGTCGCGTCGTTTTAATCACGTGGATGGATTGAATCGCGGGCCGAGAATTTGAAATGCCACTCGTCGAATGTCAGGCTCCCAAAAGCACCTTTCTTCTCCTACGATGGACATGGAAACACCTGTCTCTGGAAGCGCGCCGCGTGTCTTTCCTCCCTTATATGTCGCAACAGGTGATGCGTCAAAAGATAAACTTGCCTTCATCCATGTTCTCGAACGACTCAAGGTCAGCCTGAGCCAATGTTGCGACCAATGCGAAGGCCTCGGTACCATTGAATGTTTCAGACACAAAAACGGACAGGTTGGGTAGATCATAAGGTATGAAGCTTTGAAGAGCGAAATCTTCGTTTGAATGCGTAGCTGACTACTGCAATATCTCTAGATCCCCAATCCCGAAAGGTGCGCCATGCCCATATGTAGGCTATCTATCGCACTTGAAATAAAACTCAAATCCATCCTGCAGCATATCAGATCATATGTACCGAATGGCCGTGCTCGCGATGCTTTCTGAAGACACGAAGCTAGATGTCTCCAAGTTGGTGCAGTGATCATTGCCGCTCCCCTCAGGTTCGATGACGACCCTCTGGCCTGTGTGCGTCCCAGATGTGTAATGATGGCTTTGGTCCACGATCTTGCAGAAGCTCAAGGTGCGATCATCATATGTTCTAAATAGTGTGAGCTGACTTATCCGTCGACTGTTCTTAGTGGGAGATATCGCTCCGAGGGAGGGTATACCCAAGGCAGAAAAGCACAGGTTGGAGGCTGAAGCTATGCATAACTTTGTACACGACATGCTGCATGATAGCCCCGCTGCTCAGAAAATCAATTTGTTATGGCTGGTGCGTTATTTCTAATCTTCTGTCAGAAATTTTATCTTACGGGATTTGTAGGAGTACGAGGAAGGACGGACCGCAGAAGCCAAATTCGTGAAGGGTGCGGGCTGTCGTTGTTAAATCCCCACTTTTGACTTATCATTTGCGCCGTAGACCTTGATCGTTTCGAGATGGCATCACAAGGTAAAGTCTTGCGATTCTTTAATCGTGGTGGGAACTAAAAATGACTTGATTCAGCCCTTGAATACGAGAAGAATCATAACGCAAGTCTGCAGCCATTTTTCGACAGCAGCATTCCCAAATTACACCACCCCCAAGTTCAAGAGTGGGGCCAAGATCTCATGGCCGAAAGGGAGCAGTTAAAGAAAAATATTCAATAAAGTCCTACGACAAACACGTAGATTTTGAATCCTTGGATGCAATAACAATTCAAGATACGAATGACAATAATATAGACTTCTTTTTTCTCTCTTTCGCACTCTTTAATGGTGGAAGAGTCTCAATGTAGTGTGTGCGAAGACCATCTTGTGCTCATTCGCCGCCTTGATGCATTCTTCGTCCATCACACTTCCACTTGGTGCAGCGAGGTACCGCACGCCACTCTTCCTCGCCCGATGCACATTGTCCGGGAAAGGGAAGAAAGCGTCGCTCGAGCACGCCACGCCGTCCAGCTTGGCCGCCCACTCTTTCTTCTCCGCGTCCGAGAGCGGCTCCACGACGCCTTCGAAGAGGCTCTCCCAGTGGGCCTTTTCTCCGCCTTCGAGAACCTCGCCAGAGACGTAGAGGTCGATGGCATTCGCCTTCTCTGCGCGCTTGACGCCCTTTTTGAAAGGCAGGGCAAGGACGCGCGGGTGGTGACGGAGCCACCAGAGGTCGGCCTTGCCACCTGCCAGGCGGGTACAGTGGATACGCGACTGTTGACCAGCGCCGATACCGATGATCGACCCGTGGAATGCGTAGGCGACGCTGTTGGATTGGGTGTATTTGAGCGCCAGAGTGGCCACAATCAAGTCGGTGATGGCGCCGGAAGGAACCTAAGTGACAAATCAAGAATTGAGCACGAAAAGGCAGAGGTTCAAGTCGGGTAAAATTAAGCACTGACTTCCTTGTTCTGAGTAACGATGTTCTCGAAAAGCTTGCTATCGATCTTGCTGTCGTTTCTCTTCTGTCGGAGGTGCACTCCAAACACCTGTTTCGTCTCGACGTCTTCCGGAACGTAAGTAGGGTCAATCTATCATACGCAGTTAACTTCCAGAAAAAACCTATTTCTACCTACGCACCTCAAGAACGCAGTACTTCCCTGCCTTTTTCTTTCGGAGAACATCTAGGGCTTCTGCGGAGTATCCTGGGGCGATGATGCCATCCGAGACTTCACGCGAGATGATCTTCGCGGTCGCAAGGTCGCAAGGTGCCGATAGAGCGACGAAGTCACCAAAAGATGACATACGATCAGCGCCTATCCAATAAAGTAGGAGTTAGCCTTGATTTCAGAGAGTTAAAACAATATTACCAACCTCGTGCACGAGCATAAGCCGATGCCAAAGGAGTCAAAGGCTCCTTGAGGTCGTCTACACCATAAACCTTTTTCTCGGTTTCATCCAGCTCAAGGCCAACGGCGGCACCAGCGGGAGAGACGTGCTTGAACGAAGCAGCAGCTGGAAGGTTAAGGGCTTCTTGGAGTTCCTTGACTAGGGCATACGCATTGAGAGCATCAAGCAGGTTGATATATCCAGGCGAACCGCAAAGAACTGGCGACTGCAGTTAATCGTACAACCCAACGAAAATAATAAATAATTTTGTAGCTGACCTTTGAAGGGCAGCGTTCCTTGGGTCACGAAAGCCTGAGCAGGCTTCTGGTGGGGGTTGGCACCGTACCTCAGTGCTATCCTCTGCACAGGGGCGGCCGGCTCTGGCAACTCGGCGCTCGCGTACTGCTCTCTGAAGTACCCGCTGATCGCTTCATCATATTGCGCTGTCATCTCAAACGCCTTCAGCGCCAACTTGCTCCTCAAATTTTGGCCCACGTCGCCTTGACCTTTGGCAAACGCCTCGAGGAACTCCTTGTAGTCAGCGGGATCGGAGAGGACGGACACGCGAGCGTGGTTCTTGGCTGCAGCACGAAGGAGAGTCACACCCCCGATATCGATTTCCTCAACTGCGTCGGCGAGGGTGCATTCAGGCTTCGAAATCGTAGAAGTGAAAGGGTAAAGGTTGCAAACGACGATGGAGATAGGAGAGATGCCTTGTGCTTTGAGGTCCTTCTCGTCAGACTCGATGTTTCTAGCAAGGATACCTATAGGATGGAGGTCGCATTTCAGAGAATTTCCCGACAAATGAAACTAGACTAACCTCCGTGTACGGCTGGGTGTAATGTCTTCACTCTGCCTCCAAGCATCTCCGGGGCCTTCGTGATGTCCGAAACATCCCTGGATCGCAGAATGAGAGGTATCTTTGTAGAAGTATGCGATGCACCCACTCAATTGGGATGCCCGCTTCTCTGATCTTTTTGGCAGTTCCACCTGAACCTAGGAGGCGGACTCCACCGGCTTGGAGGCTTTTCGCGAGATCCAAGAGATCGGTCTTGTCATAAACAGACAACAAAGCTGCATAGGAAAGCAACTCTCAGAAGTCATGCACATCTTGTATATGGCACATTACTTACCGATAGGTTGTGCCATGAAGGTCAAGCAGTGGTGGTAAGTTTCGCGCAAAAATTGATCGATTCAGGTTTCCGGCAATCTTATCAGAAGTGATCGACTGCATTGGGAAACTGATTAGATTTCACAGATTAGATTGCTCGTTGACCTGCAACCACCGTTGATTTGTTGACCAACTGCTAAGGATTTATAGAAGGTACTACTCCAGTGCATCCGTAAATTTCAGGTGCAGGGGTTCAAGTCCCAGAACCCAGCGACAATAATTCTGTCGAATAATTTGGCTCGAGGATGGAAACATCTCCAGACCGATGGCCCAAAACAATCGTTCCATTCAACTCTCCGAAAGTGCAGCACGTAATGTCTTCTACATAGAAGGAAAGAGGAATCAGTGTTGAACGAGGCGCAACACGAAATAGGTCGACCCACCTCTCAGATCATATGAATGCACCGAGTATACAACCCTTCTCTCAATCTCAATAGCGGGTACGCTCCCATCAGGTCTTGTGGAGAATTCTCTATCATAGGCTGAAATCGCGGAAGGCGGGTCACGACTCCAAACCTGGACTTCTCTAACGGTGCTCGACCTTTTTCTCTCTACCCACATTCCACGTTTTCCCTGCGGTCCCATCGAATGCGTGCTTAGAAACCCGCGAGAACTGCTATCAGATTGCCCACCATGAGTCTGACGAGCGGTAGACGAAGATCCTGGAGCAGGGGCATGAGTGTGAGAATATGTGGGAGTAGGGGAAGGGGCGAAGTTCGCCGAGTAGGTGACAGATGTCGAGAATGCTCTGTCGATTGGATTCCTGGACGGTAGCGGTGCGAATAAGTTGGTGTTGCTGAGCGCAAGGGCAAGTGGGTAAACGCCAGTCAGAATGACCTCTAGCGACGGTAACAACTCGGATATTGGGGAGATGGGTGCCTGGACTCGCACGGTATAGTGAAATAGACCCTGTATAACGTCGTATGCGAACAGCGTTGTTTCGTACGTCTCCATTTCAGAGACTGGATTGCGAGAGACAGTGCACTGGGAGAAAGACACTTCACGAAAGGTCATGGAGAATACATGTTTGAGTGGCGGCGGGGGTGATTTATTGGGAGTATGAAGACGAGATGTGTGCGTATGTATCTCCAAGGAGCGAGTCTTGAATACGAGGATATAAGACCCCAAGAAATGGACTGCGATCGCACCATTCCACTACAAGATCACAGATGGAAATTAGTTGCAGATCCTTCGTTGGAGTTGCAGAAACGCGTACCAAACCTTCCAGATCTTCAAGATTTACTCTGATCGTCGTCCTGCCTTCGAGGCTGTCCGGAATAGCGCAACCTTCATCCCACGTCAGGAGCTCGACAACGCCTGAGATGGCGAGAGCAATAAGATGTTCTGTGGGTTCTAATGCCTGAACAGTTTTATAGGATGGCAAATGTATCGTTTTAACCAGACGAAATGCGTCCGGGATGAAAAGAGAGCCTAAGGAAAGCGAAGAGACGTCGATTTCGTAGATTTGGACCATATAGGGCCTTTTGGCAAATCATGAGTGTTTTTTAAAACGATCAACATGGAATTAAACACTGACGGTATCGAACGCGATAGGGCCAGAACAAGCGTCTGTCTAGTTGAGTCAAGAGATACAGCATATGAGATCCATAGACCCGATTCTAGAAACAAGGCAGCACGAAGGACGGGGTGGGAGCCTTTTCCTCCTACGAATGCAGAATCAAGGCCAAAGGTGGAAGATTGCGCCGATTGATGAACAGGTTGGGTATCGTACAAATAGACCGCGCCTTCGAAGTAAAAGACCATTAACCATCGATCCAAAAACATCTTCAATCCCATCAATGCGGTGCCGACATTCTCTCTTCGTAGCTTGTATGGCAGACCCAGACGAGGCCGTAGCCATGCGTCAGATGTACGCTGAGCTTTGGTGACGATGGATTCGATAGCAGAGACAGGGTATGCGTGCAGATGCTTGTCTTCATGGTGATAAACACGCAGTAGTTCCGTTAGTAGTGGAAGGTATGTTTCTTGTTCTTCTAACTTTTTCATCCAGATGTTGCGTTCATACGTCGTCTTACAGAGTGTCCTGCATGTCTGGTAGTTGTAAGATCCGAGAAGGGGCATAAAATGGAGGGCGCTCACCTGACGAACTTGCAGGATATCTGAGATATCTAGCAGGGTCCACACAAGTAACAGAATCTCAGGCGGTAGATGAAGGATCGTCGCTGGATCTGTTATGTACATTTCAACCAGGTTAAAAGGTATATCTTGAATTGATATTCGATGTGAAGCAGACAGGGGGATGCAAATGGAGGTGGAAATCGACATTCGTGAGCAACCAGCCCTGAGCCTGGAACAACACCGATGATTCCCAACCAGCCGATATATTTTTTACTCCGCTGAGTTCAGACACAAATTATACCGGATTTGAGGGTGATTTGGCAATCTAGACAGACGTAGTGGAGTGCTTCACGGGGACAGAAGAGTATACTACGACAGTCGGACATCCGACTCAGGATTGTCAAGGCGAAGTCGGTCATGTGCCCCATCTATTAATAGAGGGTTGCATCGTCGCTGGCTTGAGCGTTGGCACCCAGTCAAAAGCCCCTCAGTTGAGAGTGGTTGAGAGTGGTTGAGAGCTGCGCTACCGACCCCAACCGATGTCAACCGAAAATCTGGACTGGAGCAGATGAGAATCGGTTCAGAGCGTTTGAGAACTGTTGAGAGATGTTGAAACTGCGCCATCATAGGTTGAGATATGTTGAAATCGGCTGGAATGTGTTTTCAGCTGCTCAATCACTCTGGTTGCCCTCGACACCTGGAAATCATTTGAATTTGGAAATTGTTCATTGCAATTCTTTCTATAAACTGCTTTCAACAGATCTGAACCGATTTTACAATATGGTACGAAAACAAGTCCCTCCGATGCCTCCCGCTGTCATTGCTGTCTGCTCCGAGTCCAATCCCACCACCCACTACAAGACAATCCTCCTCAGATCCAAGCATAACCAGTGCAAGGAGACATTAGTATAGAGACCTGATGAACACAAGTTAGTTGTAAGACCAAAATACGAGATTGACCACGAACATGGAATAATCCTTTTCACCTCCGTTTTCCACCCGCGATGCGTCAACAACACCCTGCATGGAAGACAATTGGGTGGTAGCTTATATTGAAGATAACAGACTGACCTGTGTAGGACCCGATAGTGCAGCTCCCGCCACAGTGGAGATAAAATGCCATATGATGGGCACCGCGTTGTCGAGGTACGAGCGGGTCAGTACAACTTCGTTTCGCCATTAAGTACATATAGCGGATACGTACGGAGTAAGCCTATTATGGAAGCTGGGGCGAGTGAAGCTGGCTTTGAGGTAAGAAAAAGAAGGGAACTTAGAAGAGATCGCGAGGGAAGGTTGTGGTAAGAGACAAGGGGAGTGAGTCGGAACCCAGTCGCAACTTTGAGAATTATGATCACACAACTTTTCCCTGTCACGAGATTTCAAGTTCTGTCAAAGTCCAGAAAAATGTTCGAAGAATTTGCAAAGTTGGACCAAGGCAGAAGCGAGGAGAAAAGATATTTACAATGCCAAGCGCATTTGGAGCAACGAATTTGAGTAAATTTGAGTTTCTAACCGGAGGCAACAGATGCCAACAGATTTCATCTGCGCAAACCGACCCGAACATCTCTCATCCGATCTCAACAGGGGGGCTTTTGACTGGGGTTGGCAGATCGAACACAAGCACAAGCTCAGCGATCCATACCAAAATCTCCTCCATAAGCTCGCCGGCACCACAGCTTCCCGCCCACGAAGAAAAACTGCCGTCAATGTCTGGCGCAAAACCCAGCGCGCGCTCATTGACAGCAAAGCGAAAGAAATCATCGCGAAAGGGAACCTCCCTTTGAAGCAAATAGTTTCTACGAGATATTTGCGGAATTAACTCAAGAAGAGAGGGATCGCTGGGAGGAGCAAGCAAAAGAGGAGCACGACGCTGCTCTGCGAAATGGAAACAGGAAACTGAAGGCCCTCCCCGGCCCTCCTTCCACCACGCCAGCAGATCGTCAGCGGTATGTTTCGCATGTTGAATAATGCCAGTAAACGTTCTTATTAATTTTATAAACGTATAAAAGGGCCTATCTTTAACCTCATATGTGAAGTTACGGGCTGGAAGGCGACGCTGATTGCAGGAGGCCGAACCAGCGGATGACGGTCAAATGAACATTATCAGGTATAATCATCCCTTTAAAAATGAGTCCTCTGATTAATTATTTTTATCTGGTAGCGTTCACTCTGATATGACATCTGGCGATGTAAAGATGAACTTTGGCCTTGCGGAGCATGCTCGGTACGAGAAATACATCCCCCCCATTTATCGACAATTCCTCCAGAAGTGCTACTGTAAGTCTCAAATACTAGTCGACCCATTTCACTCCGTCTTAATAACTTTGGTAGCTCCTGCAGAATGCCGTGCTCGTGCCTTGCCAGAAAAGGATTCATTTGGTGGATGGGATATGGATATGGATTCATTGGATCTGAGGCTAGAAAATGAAGACTTTTATGACGTCGAGCGCAGTGAGGGGCACTTCTCAACCATCCCTTGGAACAACCCTTCTGCTGCTTCTGTTGCAGCACCCGCCCCTTCTGCAACAATTGCTGCCGCCGACACTGCTACCTCCTCCATGCAACAGCCAGCAGACGACCTGGCATCGACGGGCCCGTCAGTGCAAGACTTGCAGACTTTTGTTTCTCAAGGAGCAATGCCATTTTCATCCCTGGAACACAGCGCACTGCGTTCTCCTGGTACTAGTTCATCTCAGCATTATCGTACATCACCCCCAGCCTGTCCACCTTCTGCAGGTCTGCCATAGCCTCCTCTACCCACCGATCACAGCTCTTCTTCCGGACCCCTTCGACGGGGCTCCCTGGCTTCTGTAACGCCGACTCATCATCTTCGCGGTTTGGAGGAGCAATTGAGTTCTACCTTCCCTGTCCCACATTATATCACTCAGGCCGTAAACAATCCTCCAACCTTGCACGATTTTCCGTCGCCTCCTTTCTCTTCTGAGGTGTACTCCTCTCTGCCTCTGTCTCCATTGCCCCCTTCATCTTCTGAGGTTCCCTCTTGTTTGCCTCTGCCTCCTCGGGACTCGCCCACATCTGACTCATGCCTTCCTCCTTCAATTCAGATGGCTGAGAGTGCGGAGATGTTACCTACTTCCACTGCTCATAAACGAGCTGCGCCCGAGTCCATTGAGCAGGAAAAGTCAAAAAAAGCCCCGTACTCTTACCAACTAAGCGGCGGACCTATCTCGACCTCCACTCCGGCGAAATCTCAACTCAGCACCCCGCCGACGACCGCCAACCACTGCGTCGGAAGAACGCTTGGCCCTAGACCAACGGCCTCAACTGATTCGCGGCCCTCGGAACTACCTCTCGCGCTTGATGTGCCTCCAGCCAAGTGTTCAAGCTCTAGGCTGCATGCCATGTTGTCTCAGCCAACGATGCCCTCTGCCTCATCATCCGGCACACCCACCGTCGGCAGCCAACGCCTGCGATCCGCCAAGAAAGCCGCTACAGCATACTTCCACGATTGCAACCAACGGCCATCGCCTCCTCAAGCACCCCTATTCTTCATTCCAAATCCATCGACATATCCGCCGCGCCCACGCGGTTCTCTTCGGTGCTCTCGATGCTCGAGTTCGAGTCGCTTGGACCGCGTTGGCTGGAGTTGGTCAGGGTCTGGGTGTTGTTCGAGAAGCAGGAATGTTACCGAGAAGTCCTCAAGCTGAAGGCCGCCAACAGGCCCGCCGCTATCAAGGATTTGATTCAGCGAGCCAGGTCGGAGCCAGGTCGACGACATGGAGGCCTGAGATCGACAACGTCGCCGAGTACGAGTTCAGGGCGTGGTGGACGTCGATTCAGCCCGGATGGCGCGATTCTTCTCGAGCTGTCGACGGCGATTGTGAAGACCTAAGGAGGCCAGGCCTCAACGGCCTCGTCAGCGTGATGGCCGCGCTCTTTTACTGGGGATCGTCATTGGGGAAGAAGGCCAAGGATCGGGGAAACCGGACTATTGTCCTTGAGGACTGTATCACTGCCGTTACCCAACTCATTCGTGTCTAATTTGTGTGCCATAGTATTAATGTTTTCTGTTTTCGTGTTGTGTGAAATATTGCTTTCTGTTCCTCCCTAAACACTACTAACACCATAATGTACATATTCGAAGAATGATATCTATTTGTTCAAAAATTCGTGATTTCGTGAGTGGAGGAATGCATAGGATTATGCATAATGATAGTGTACACGTTGCAAGATCAATTCATCTTTTCTCCCCTATACCCAAGCGCGCGGTTCCTTAAGGACCTCGATCAGTTTTCCTTCCTCTGTACCCTCGGCTCCCAATTCCGACATGTATTCCCATCTTGCCGTCTCGGGTAGACTCATTAAGATACTCTCAATTCTTGCCCCAGGCGTCATGAGACCGAACTTTGTGCCTCTGTCGTAAACCAGGTTGAACTCCACATATCGGCCTCTCCTAAGCAGTTGCCAGCGTCGCTCGTGGGGTGTATACGGGATGGAGTAGCGGAGTTGTAGGATCGGAATGTAGGATGGAACGAAGGAATTCCCGAGTTCCTTGATGAACGCAAAGATCTCGTCGGGGGTGACAGGTCGCTTGACCTCGCTCGCGGGGGTTGGTAAACGCAGGTGCGGACCCTCGTTGAGGTCGTCGAAAAAGAGTCCTCCGATTCCTCGTGATTCGCCACGGTGAGTGATGAAGAAATATTCGTCGCACCACTTTTTGAACGTCTCATACAGCTGTGGTCCATGCTTGTGGCATGCAGTCTGCAATGTCGAATGGAAATGCACAGCGTCTTCCTCGTAGAGATACGACGGCGTCAGGTCAGACCCGCCACCGAACCACCATGCGAGAACCTTGGGCTGCTGGTCTTGTTGTTCAGGATCGGTAGACAGCGGCTCCGTGATTTCGAAATAACGGTAGTTGGCGTGCACGGTAGGCGCGTGTGGGTTGCGCGGGTGGACGACCAAACTGAGGCCTGCGGCAAAGAATGGCAGACCCTCTGGCCTTTCGGGCAGGGGCATCGACAGATGATCGGCGCGCATCTGCTTGATTGCGGGTGGGGGCAATATGCCATGCACAACGGAGATGTTGACTCCGCCCTTTTCGAGAACAGTTTGCGGGGGAGATGTAGAGACGGAGAGGTCTTCATCCGGTGGCAAGGCGAAGACGCAGGACTTTCCGATGCCTCCCTGCGCGCGCACCCAGGAATCTCGTTTGAACTGAGGAGCATTTGGGTCTAGCTTCTCGAATGCCATTACGATCTCCTCTTGAAGAGTATTGATATACTCTTCCACTTGTTGGCGCATCGGAAGTGCAGTAGCCATGTCGTCGATCTATTAGAAAGTTAACAAGCGGCAGTTGCTGGTGGTGGGTGATGGTTAGTGGTCAAGCAGGGAAATCCTGCCGGGTTTAAAACCACAACCGTGGTATCCGTCTGTGAAACGTTATGAGATCTTCGCACCACTGATACTCCAACCGGCATAAAGCTGGTACACTCTGGAATCCTGTACGTCGTGGTCGCTGTATGCATGGATAAGGTCTGGGCCTGGCGGGATAGGGCGGGATGGGTCCTTGACAATAATATTTATTGGTCTCTGCATTAGCCGAGCTTGCTCTTTTTGCCCCTAACTTGAACCATCATCATCCTCCATTTCACCAACTTTCTCAACGTACTGGCCTCACATGTTGAGCTGATCGCCAGAATAGCGTCGAATAGTCTGCCAAATTCATCTATTGGCACGAAAACCGTGATTGTGGGAGTAAAAATGGGATGGCATCTCGCCTCATCTCGCTGGATATGAGTCTGACTCGAGTCAAGGACCACTACTTATTCTCGTTGTGATCTGAAATGAACCCGCTCAGATCCTTGACCATCGATCCTGATCTCCTGGTGGACTATGCAAAGAAACGCCAGAGGCCGCCAAACCAGAAAGCCTTTGCTCTGATAACGACCAAAACCCATCCAACTCTCTCCCTCGCCATCCATAATTACATTGGCCGCACCTTCGTGCGCCAAGTATGGGACGACTTGTTGGTAGCAGCAAGAACTCTGGTGACAGAAACAACCACCGGCGCTGTTGTTTCTAGGAGCTTCTCGAAATTCTTCAACTATGACGAGAAACTCGCATACAAACCCACGGGCAACGAATACGCCTTTATGATAGAGGAAAAGATCGACGGCAGCATCATCAGTCTCTTCTGGTATCAAAACCAGTGGATGATGGTCAGCAGATCGTCGTTCGACAGCCCACATACGACAGCTGCTCGTAGCATTCTGGACCAGAAATACCCCCGAATTCTCGACTCACTTGACAAAGATAAAACATATGTGTTCGAACTCGTTGACCTCGGTATGCCCATAAAGGTCGTGTACAAGAAAAATGACCTGGTACTTCTCTCGATTGTGTCCAAAGATGGTCAAGAACCACCCCATAACTTTGATTGGACCACTTTTCCCTTTCCCCGCCCCAGAGTGCACGTCGCACCTACAGTCGCCCCAACAGCGCTCAGCAAACTCAACCTAGAGAATGAAGAGGGTTTTGTGGTAAAATTCTGGCTGAGCCCAGGAGATCGGTATCCCCAACGTATAAAAGTCAAATTCGAGAGCTATCTACAGGGTGTCGGAAGTTCCGTTACCCAGTCCACGTCAAAGCTTTCAATAAAGACTGCAACCTCCCCGCCTTCGCACGCAAAAATCCTGGAGACATATCTTGAGGGTCGGCTCAAGATCCACCACTTCAAAGCCGCCTTAATTTCTGACAAGATGGAGGCACACAAGAAAGAGTATCTAAGATCTCTAGAGAACGTCGCAGATGACTATGGCGGCGAGGCATGGCTGGGCGTAATCGAGAACACCTGGAACAGGATCCATGCCCTCGTCAGCTTGCAGGAAGCTGATTGGACGCAAACAACTACTTCTCTCGAAAGAGAGGGCTACAAACAAGACCGAGCGAAGGTGGTTTCAACAGCAGCGAAACAGGGATTTGAGAGACGTATCAAGAGGGCCGATATGGATAAATCCTATCGGAATGCTTTACTAGCATGGTTCGCAGGTGAGGCACTCATGAAGCAGGTCGAATTGGTTCTGCAGAGCATCATGATTCCGGCAGATTTAAGATCCACGGACATAATACTCAAATAATACTACAACGACGCTCCCTTCCAATGTCTTCGGATAGGTCATCTTCACTCGTGTAAGTTGCTACAAGTGTAGTCTCCTTCAGATAATACCCCAAAAAAATTTCTTTCGACAAACAGGTCTACTTATAGAGTATATGGACCCACAACCCAGTGATCGGATTGAAGAGGATCCGGATCGAAGTCGTTAAGACTCTTCTTTTGGGACAACAGCAAAACAGTTAATCCTCACGTGAATGGTGCATGTTATGACCAAGATGTGGCAAATGTCCAAGCATAGTGGTCGCTGTGGTCTTGTGCCCATTGGCATCTAGATACCACGGCTTTGTGATCTAAATAAAGTATGACCTTCCGGGCCCCACGCGAATTGTCTGCGGTTTGAACGCAACTATAAACCCGCCTCCTCCTGAAGCGGGTCTGATATCCGAGCCGTGTGCTGCCCTTTCTCTTGTCGTCTCTTAAGATTCTACGGCATTCGCTCATGACGTCGACCATCCTGATATCTGATCAGCGATCACAATTATAGATTTAAAACCCTACTAGGAATGTGCCGGAAAGCTTTCTTATGGAAACTTCGGGGAAGGACTGATTCACGAATTATATATCTCCTGGCGGGAGGGAGGAAAGGGGACGTGCATGCCTATAAATTATCAGGGCTGACTCCTTCTAGGCTTCAAATAGAGACAAGTGACTACTTTTCAAGAACTAGCCTGTGGACCCGTGCTTCGCACGGTGAAAGAGCTGTGAATGGGCTGACTTTCACGATGAGTGAGACTTTTAATCTTGACCAAAAATCGATAAATAGATAACTGCATAGGGATATTTATACAAAATGTAAATATTACTCCTAAGCTTCGATTGACGAATTATTGGTTTCTGCACCGCGCCTAGTACGCTTAGCCACAGGACCTGCTATTGGTGCGTCAGCTAGAGGGCGTTTGGCAGTTGTTTGAGTTGGCATTGGGGTCACCGGAGTGATGGGTGGTGCATTTGTGGTGTGGGACTGGTGTCTATAACTGATGAGATTGCGTGAATTTCGAGGAGTTTTGGCAGGAGCTATGCTGAGAAGTGAGATCAGATATTAAACATGGCAGATATTCAACTTACCATCCAGTGTGTTTGCGTGAATAGAGTTGTTTATTTGAGGTGGCTGGCCCATAAAAGTAATGTCGTCAACTGTGATTTGAAAGCGGTCGACTATAACATCAGAGGATGGCTTGAAGATGACGTCTGTCAAGAATCCGCAAGCAGAGATATATCGACGGTTGTATGGTACCGGTTTTCCGTTCTTGTAGCGCGGAGAGTCTGGAATGACGCATGTAAGTGGGGCAAATGCTTTCACGTGCTTTGTATCCTTGAGTGCGGAAACGTAGTGTTCAAGGTCAACGTCAAAAGAACCTTGATCTTTTTGGCAGTTTGTTGCGATGCCGGAAACGTGGACTAAAGCACGCTGACATGGATCAATTGAGAAGGTATTTCCAGTTTCATTTGCGTCGTAAAAATCCTGAGGAACATTAAGGGGAACAATCTAGTAGCATAGTGTCGGCAATAAGTATTTTCGTATAAATTAGAAAACCCATACATACCCAGTTTATGTCTCCAATAAAACTATAGTCGTCTGCGGGTAAGGTTGTTGGGACAATATCTGCGGTAATCTCCATGCGAAATATCTTAACATAATGTCAGAGGTAAATCATTTTCGAAGAGAAAATTAAAGACTTGCTGTTGTGTTTATCAAATAAAGTCCTGCAGATTCGGAAAAATGGAGGTCTCTCGCATTAAAGTACCTTAATGCTCCAAGCAGTGATTCACAGGATGATGAGCCAATGTAGATCTGGGCATCGAGAACTATTGTCTTTGACTTGGGAATTGCTCGAGGATTTCCGAGAGCAGCAATTGCTGTTAGAGAAATCATGCCTGCATCATGAACAGGAGTAGAGTCTGTCACTGAACTTGAGGGCATGTTTGCGGTGGTAAAATGGGTAGTCTCAATCAGAGTAAGTAATAATTGAATGCTTCAAAATTCTTGGGACCGAAATTGTGATTTACATTAACTTTATATAATGAATTTTGGCATGATTCTCGATTCTCAATAGCTCTCCTGTCAAGTTCTAGTTCTTGGTGTAGACACTGCTAGCAAGCGACTTGCAATTTTAACAATAGTCTAGTTGCCAGAGTCGACTCAGTCGAGCACGGTCGAGTCCAACCGGACCAATCATGTGACTCCAACGTCACACAGAACGCTCAGCGCAACACCCAGACATTGCCCAAAGCCCTTCACTCCAGGCATGAGAGAGAGATCACGTCCACCTTGGATTGTTGATATGTGGCATCGTTGCGTGCTGCCCCACAATGCCCGGCCACATCAAGCCCATCAAGCCCAGGAATGGCTCGCCTCACCGTGAGTCCATGACCCGCTTCATCTGGCTGCTCGCTAACACCCCCTTCCAGACCTTCAAAATTCCCCAAGTCGAATTTGAGATGGTCAAGTCCCTCGACGCCTGGTCCGTGCAGGGCCTCAACATAACCGACCAGCTCATCCGCCAGCACGCCCTAGAGATCGCTCGTCCTGTGCACATCACCCCCGACCGCTTCAAGGGCAGCTCCGGCTGGATCGAGAACTTCAAGCACCGGCATGATATTCGGCGCGGGGAGTGGTTGCGTGCCAAGGGCCAGCTGGGGCAAGCGAGCAGTGGGGTGCCCCCGACCCCAGTGATTTTGCCGTATGATGAGCGGATGGCGGCGGCTTTACCCCACGGTGGCTTGGAGGCGTCTCTCTGAGTTCTTCAGGCCTCAGGTCTTGTCTCCAAAACTTTACCACAGGTCAGTGTTCCAATGATTCGACATTTGTATGTTTCTTATTTGTGTTGCTACTTTTAGTTTCGCCCTCCAACTACCGTCAATAGCGAGTCCTCCACACCTCAGTCGCCATGAAGGACGTGCCCAAAGTCCCAGATTTCTCTGCCTATCACACCAATCCGGACAGCAACTGCGCCCTTTCCTATTTCATGGTCAGTTCTCTCGGTGTTCTCTCTGCCTCTGCCGCAAAGTCCTCCGTGTCAGAGTTCTTCCAGAGTATGGCTGCTTCCGCCGACGTTCTCGCTCTTGCAAAGGTCGAAATTGACCTTTCCAGTATCCCCCAGGGCAAGAACGCCATCATCAAATGGCGCGGAAAGCCCGTCTTCATCAGGCACAGGACTCAAGGCGAGATCGAAGAGGCGCGTTCTGCCGACTGGAAGGCCTTCCGTGACCCTCAATCCGATGAGGACCGCGTCAAGAACTATCTGCTGGTCCGTTATCTCTATCCATTCAGCGCCGGTGTCTTGCCTCCGCCTCCAATGCCATTGGGAATGTCGAACTTGAATCGCTCGCCGTCGCATTCGCCTACGGCGTCGCTGTCACTCGGTGGGACTCATAGAGACAGTGGGGGGGTATTTACGCCAGGCGGGTTGTTGGGAAAGAAGAAGCAGCCCAAACGAAAGCTCGTTATTAGTCGTGTAGGCCCAGAGGACGTGAGGGGTTATGAGGCTGTTAAGAGCTGGTGCGAGGTGCGTTCTCCTTTCTTTATGTGTCTCGTGTCATGGCAGTTGGGATCAAAACTGATTTTTTCTTCTTTGCAGGCATTCGGCGAAGTGAGAGAGATGAGGAGGGCGCTGAATGGGTCCTTGTATGTCGATTTCAGGAAGGCGAGCATAGCTGAGACGGTACGTTCTCTTAGCATTGTTGTTCTCTTTTCCTGTTACGTGGCGTTTGCGCTTTATAAATCGGGGTGGATGTGGATGGGTGCGACCCGATCTGTCTTCCTCGTGTCTACTTCCTCGTGTCTACTTCCTCGTCAACTGTCAGCCAGTCAGTAACCGATGGTTGCGAGAAGTTGAAGCCTCCGTGATAGGGCATCCTCGATGTCTCGATTGTTGGGTTATTGAATTGATACGACATATGTGATTCATTGAACAATGGGTGTGGCTGTGGTTGGTTGACCTATGACAGATTCGACAGACAGCTTTACGCCGCGCATCTTATCCATTCTGTTAAGCGTACTCTCTCACCGTCGTCAGCATCCAAGAAGCGATATACGCAATATTCAGTGGGTGCTTGTGCTGTTTATCGTGCCACATATGTTGACTCCGACTTTTACAGAAATCTGCTAGGCACTCGAGGCCCAAAGAGTAGAGCTTTGTGGTCCCGCCCACGACAACAATAATTTAGAGATCCAGATGTTGGCATCCGACCCTTCGTGAACCCTCTATAACATCCCCATCTCTATCTTACTATCCTACTCAGATATGTAGTGTACTGTCTAATGCATTAATTTTTTATGTTTGTTCTCCAAGTCTGTTTTGAGTATGTAGCTTATCAGGTATGCTTGCTGATTTTTGTCCATTGCAGCATGAATAAGCGTAGCAATCTAGATATATAGACATAATGATACATTATAGAAGTACCTCTGGATACACAACGTTATGTGTCAAACAATCTACGCTATTTTCGGATAATAAAATCTTGATATTATGACTTGATGTTGCGCGCGAGAGCGCGACATATAGCTGTCCATGAGCGAAAACTGGGATAGAAAGACAAAGACCAATATGTTTGACTGACTGGCCCTGGGATCTGTTTATGCTAAGAGCAAAGGCCAGTCTGACAGGGAATTGACGTCGCTTGAATTGGAATGCAAAAGTGGATGCTGCTGAGGGGGTAATGGAAATTCGAGGGATGAACGCACTTTGGCCATCGTGCTCGCCACCAATTAACTGAACTTCAAGCACACGATCTCTCATCCGTGTCACAATCATCCGGGTCCCATTGCAGAGACCTTGTGAAGGTGAGAGATTTCGAAGGAGAATAATCGGGCATCCAATCTTTAAATTCAGCTCACCTGGCGGAAGGCCAGAAGCTGTTATCGAGCGTAGGAATTCAACAGGAACCGGTTCATCATCATCGGGATCAGCACCAGCCTCGCGAACAATCTGGTCAGCACTAATGTACTGGCGTACTTCTCCCACCATTCTGTCTAGGATCGATTGATTGATATCATTAACGTCAATATTTCGGGGTGCGAGAATCATTCGGTTGAGGAAGTATTCAGAGGGAGGTGGTGGATTGGTATTGATAGCTGGATAAATAGAGTCAATGAGCGTAGCTGCGTCGTCAACACGCATGTACTCTGGAAAGCGAACTTGATCATCATACGTCATATTTTGACCATGCCCCACTTCCAAAAGCCATTGTGCAAACTCGCGAGCATCTGCATTTGCCTGCTCTAGCCGCATATTTTGACGTAGGCGAAGAATCTCGATAGATTCCCACAGTGGCGATCTTTGGATTGTTGCATTGACAATGTCTTCTCGTGAACCCTTGGGAACAATAGGAAGTGTTTGCAAAAAGTCGCCACTGAGCACGACCGTTTTTCCTCCAAATGGTCGATTATTGTCACAAAGATCCTGCAAGGTTCTATCCACAGCTTCAACAGCATGCCGATGTTGTGCTCCAATCTCATCCCAGATGATGGCCTTCGTCATCTTTAAGAGATCAGCGCGAGTGCTGCGTTTGGGTATATTGCAGCTGGAGCGCTCCGTGAGATCGTCAATGGGAATCTTGAACATAGAATGTGCTGTGCGACCACCCCGAAGCAGAAGAGCTGAGATTCCAGTTGATGAGACACATAAGATAATATGTCCCTCGCTCCGCAATTTCGAGCAGATGGTATTATAAACGAATGTCTTGCCAGTACCACCTGATCCATTAAGAAAAAAGATTTTACCCTCGCAATTCTGGATTGAGGATATAACATGCTCATATGCTGCTTTTTGGTCAGGGTTGAGCTGATGGAGCCGTTCATTGAGATTTTCGAGCTCGTCATTACGATTGTAATTTAATTGTTCAGCAATAAGAGGGTTCATCGTCAGTATAGTCCAATCTTGTTGTGATTGAGGCATTGATGGCCAGTCATCCAAGGAATGTCCGGAGTCACCCAGGATGTTGTTGAGTAAAAAGAGGCCATAGTCATAGATATCATCTTGAGACGGCGCAGCAAGTCCCATTGCGCGCAAGCGGTGCTCAAGATCATCGCAGATATGAGCTCGAAATTCGGTCCACAGGACGTCAGGCTGAGCAAGATCACTGAAGAGCAAAAGAGTGGCAAATAAATGACGAAGGCGTGTGCCAGTTTGCATCTCAGCTGCTTCCTGAAGGCAAATTCTCCATTCTCCGTCGTCTTCAAGGAGGCCACGTGCGAGACATGCAGCATGATATGTCGGGTATGGATTATTGTGGTTGTGACCTGGGACTCTTCGGAGGTCCTCGAAGGATGTAGCTCCCTTGACCGCAGTGAGCAAGGTACGAAGATAAAATTGTTCACCTGCTGTAGGCTTGATGAAGTACATGCGGCCAAGAGCAAACCCTTTTTTCCGTAGGCTCCATGATCGTGCATTTTCATCATATACAAAGTGTTGCGGGAATTCTTGATATGTGTGCTTGCGAGCTTCTTCTCCCAAGGAACCGACATTGGCATTGGCTTCGAAAAAGGCGGTGAGAGTGGTCCGCTCAGTTTGTCCACGTTCGAGCACATGCTGGAGCTCTTCGCCCAGATGAAAAGTAATCATATGATGCCCTTCGAGGTGGACTTGAAGGCGGACTACATTGGGAACCATTTCGTGAGTATCGAAATGGAAGATACGCCAAACAGCATCCGGAGCAGTGACAAAGCGTCCGTCAATCCATCTTTTGATCTCGTTGTTTTGATGGATTTCCAGCATTCCTCGGTCAGGACCTTTGTAGACATACTTGAAGGCATATTTGAATGACCCGAGAGAGACGGCACATTCCATGTTGATATGACAGAAGAAAAAAGCGCAAAGAAAAGGAGGATAAGGGACCAACCACCTGTTATCCAACATCTTTCCTCGGACTTCATATGCCCTGCCATCATTTGGCCGATAGTATAATGGATACCCATGAGGATCCATTGTCGTACATGGCTGGAAATTCTTTGGATACCCCTTGGTACACTTTTTTGTAATGGGGTCCATGCACGACGCACTTGGATCCAGTTCGCCACACGGCCCATGAACCATGCACGTTTTGACTGCCTCAAATAAAAGTGGCTGCGTTTCGGGATCTGGCCATCGTGCCCATATACAGGAATCAATTGCTTCGGGGGTCAGCAGCTTGTATGGGTCTTTCAAAAATATCAGGCAATGCATGTGTGGGAGACCCCGTTTCTGGAATTCAATCGTATAGACGTATGCCACTGCCTTTCCAAATACACCGTATTTATATATGTGGTCGAGAAGGGCCTTCTTCTTCATCTGAAAAACGCGCGCGACCAAGTCGGGACGATCATATGCGGACTGATTAGGGAGCAGTTCACGCTGTATCTCCTCCCACTGTGGGTTTGTCGTCATAGTGAGAAAAATATCAACTTTGCGATAATAGCGAGCAATCGCCATTGAATCTTGAAAACATTGACCCAAGTTTCGTGGCCCTCCAATGTATGAGGATGGGAGAAAGATACGTCGTCCAAGATCATTAAGATCAAGGTTGTCGCCTTCATCAGCCACCGCATCTTCGAGATTGTTAAATCGAGCTGCACGGATTATGTCCTGGTTGTGGTCAATCCAGTACAGACGCTGTTGATCAGCTGAAGCGAACATATCGACAATATATCGGGCGAAAAGGCGACCACCATAGAGAAGGGTGTTGAATTCTTCGTCACCGCGATACTGGATACGGTTCGCAACGTACCGCGTCAACGTCAGACGCCGCGAGCCAGAGATTATTTGCTGTTCGTCGTCATTGCCCTGTATTCCACGTTCTCTCCGCTGTTGACGGTGTCGCTCTCGATTTTGTATGCGTCCATTTTGCTGATTTTCGGTTTCTCGGAGACACAAATCTGGATGCCAGCCATGTTCGCCATAAGGAAAGAGGAGAGGGTATTGCAGTGGTGCGTATGCGGGATGAAGGTCGCTAATACGGTGCAATGGGCCTGCTTTTAGTCGAAGTACAATGTCCCTCGGTTGCTCGCCATGACCTGGGAGAATGACAGCGACCTCGTCGACTGTTGGTAAGTTATATCGACGACGATCCAATCCAGGCATGACACGAAGGCGGATTTCTGAATCATTGGCGGGGTTATATGTTTGGAGAATTTGGTACACTTGGCGATATATAGGAACATATTGATGATGTGAATTCAGCATTTCTTGAAGCGATGCCATGGTTTCTTCGTCAAGACCTACATTTCGGTCCATTCGGACTTCTAATGCAGCGCGAGGTTCATAGACATAAAGCTGAGCATACTGCGGTATCTCTCCGTTTGCAGGTTCGAGTGCGCCAGATCGATGGTAAAGTTCACCAGAGATCCGAAAGACAGGTGGCCCATGTCTCTCGTTGACTTCGTGGTCCTCTCGAACACCGAGTGATGTGAATGATAATGCACGGTTGTACCGCCATATCTCATTGCGGAACGTGATGGCATCATGGTCGACCACCGAAGTCAATAACGTTCGAAGGGGTTCTGGAGGAGGTTGAGGTGGTGGGAGAGATACTTTGCCTTCGAGACAGCACATCCCGAATCTTGGCGAGGTGTCGGTGCTCGCACAAAGCCGTTCAGCCAACCAATGTCGAGCTCCACAATGAGAACATTGTATGTTCATTCGTCCCAAGTCATGACGTCCAGGAGGGTCTTGATAGGGCTTTCGGCCAGCCAGGAAAAGTGCAGCTGGGTTTATTTCAGTGGGTTGAACTGCAAATGATATCAGTATCGGAATAGCAAAGAAACAACAAAGAGATGCATACCATCCTGGTTTGGATTGCGGATTGCAGCATGGCGTTCGTTAAGATCTTCGGGTGCATACTCGTCTGGGAAATATGTCAGAAAATTCACGACGAAGAAGGTTTGAGTCAGACATACCAGCATTAGCAACTTCATGTCGTTGTGCCACTTCACGTTCACGTTGTCGTCTTCTTCGCTGAGCAGCTGACCTTGCATTGCTCCCAGAAGGTCCAATATGCTGAGCCTGTCGTGCTGCATCGCGTTCGCGTTCATGTTCAAGTCTTGTTCTCCTTCGGTGGATATCTGACCTTCTAGAAGGTCCTTGCAGTTGAATTCGTTGTTCGCCAGGAGCGGAAAGGGTCGACGGGGGAGTAAGAAGTCCAGGTGGTGGTGGGAGAGGAGTCTCCGCACTTGGAGGAGGTGCAACTGGGGCAGGGTTTGAGAATAAAGCTTGCTGTGCCTTGCGTTCGCGAGCTCGGCGCCTTTGTTGTGCTAAAGATCGAATGTTCAGACCCTCGAGTGCCTAAATAAATTGATGAGAAAACCTGTGTAGAAATAAGGATGAAATTCTTACATTCGACGGGGCCACTGCCTGGGTTGGAGGTATATTTTCATCTCCTTGTGATGCTTCATGTTCGCGAGCTCGTCGCTGCTGCTGGGCGAAGAAACGGCGCGCCTGATTTCGTGCTAAGTCTTCATCCCTTTGTGGCATTTCACGTTCGCGAGCTCGTCGCTTCTGCTGGCCCAAAGAACGACGTGCACTTGATGCATGGGACTATATCAACTTAACAGTTAAATTCCATGAAGTAGATACCACCAGAATTGCGCACTTACCCTTGAGGATGTGGTCGGTCGATCTCCATCTTCTAATTGGCACCCTTCTCGTGCACTTTGAATGACATTGAGGGATGGTTCGTGAAAAATGCCTGCAGGTGTGACTTTACGGAAAGGAACAGGTGTAGGGCTTTCGGAATTGGGTGGTCTTGCAGGAATTCGACGTCGAGGGCTTCCATTGGTGTTTAAAGACAGGTCACGCAGAGCTTGACGCGCCTGCTGTTGATGCTGTTGTGCGGCATTCAATGTATAATCAGACCTGTAAGCTGAATTAGAAATGAATCTTTCAACAGACGCGATGTAGAACTCACATGGGGTAGATATTGTGAGGAATTGCAGGGAGAATTCAGAGGACCGCGAGTCAGACACATCCCGATGGTCCTGGGGTCGTGATCGCGAATCGCGTTGTTGTCGAGACTGTTTGATTCTTGAAGCGGGTCCAGACAGTGGGATGGCTTGGCCAATGTTTGGGTCTCTCAGGGAGTTCGTGCTGAAGAATGTGGAAGTGAAGATGGAATTCATATTTCAGTATTACATGAAGTTGTTGTCGCAGGCCGTGTGCAGGCGCAACAATTAACTACTATCATGAGGAGGAGGAGGAGAAAAGATAGATCATCTAGACCGCCATCGATCGATTCCAAATCGGCTTGACGCGTCAGTGCACCGCCACTCGTTTGTGTATGACATAAGTTATGTCTTACGTAACTTGTCCCCCATGTCGTTTTATAATATAGATGTGGACGCCTTCGAGGATAGTGGACTCGGGCCGTTCTCAACGGGACATCAAGTTCGAGGATGGATGAATGAGGCGATTATTAAACTCTCAGAAAACGTCGGGCATTCCGATGGTTTTCCGAACATGGTGGGATGATCCCGCTTGGCTTCCGAGTACATAGGCTCCGTGCATGCATAATCCTTTACAAATCTGCACCAAACGACTTTGTCATGCCGACATTTCCTCATCCGTCTATTTCTCTCAAAACGAGGTCTATTCTCATTTTCAAGACAATGAAATATCTTTATTCTCACCTATATATACTTGCCTGCCAAACCTTGCCTGCTTTACCTCATTTTTCCTTTGTCGATAACTTAACGACAATCTTAAAGCAAGTGTATCGTAACTTAAATGGACTACGAGACCAGCACCCTCCCACAATCTCAAATCGACGAATATTCAATGAAGGAGAAAAATTCCTTAACGATTGCGACAGAAGGTGTAAGCGACGAATCCTTCATTGTGAGAAATTACATCGTTCGTCTTTCTGCAGTTTAGCCGATCCGATCACTTTATTTATTTCAAGGTTAGATTTTCGCCTGGGGACCTGCGAAATCCAATCAACTTCAGCAAGACGAGGAAATGGATCATTACCGTCGTTACATCTTTTTTTACTCTTCTTGTTTGTAAGTTTAGTTCCCTTTATGGCCTTCAATTGCCAAGCTAATAATGCTGACTATGCAATATTAGCTGCGTCGGCGACGTCCTTTAGCGAAGGTGAAGCGTCTATGATGAAGGACCTAAATTGTACATCATTCGAAGCAACGCTGGGGCTTAGCCTGTACTGTCTTGGCTTTGGAATAGTGCCTCTCTTCACTTCTGCACTCAGTGAGGAATTTGGACGAAAACCCCTCTATTACGTTTCCGTCGCAGGATTTGTTCTTATGCACCTCATGGCAGCATTGTACGTCATTTCCATGCTCGATAACATGGGAAACGTCAAAATAATAGTCCCTATAACAGGTCACCTAATATTCAAGTCGTTGTAGTTGCTCGCTTTCTGCAAGGTGCTTTTGGGTCAACTGGTGCAACCATGGTGGCTGGTACTATTGCTGACGTCTGGTCACCCAAAAGGTAAATAAATATCATCTTTTAAATCGCAATCGATGGGTAACTCTTTTTGTAGGAGAGGATTACCGATGTCATTTTATTCAGCTATCGCCTTTGCAGGGAATGGAGTAGGAGCATTTATTGGAGGCTGGACAGAAACCAATCCGAAACTTGGATGGCGATGGATTCAGTGGATTCATGTGATGTTTGCATAAATCCCTATCCTCTCTTATAAACGTTGAAGTTTTCATTACATTTGTCTTCTAGAATTGGTGGCGCCTATCTGCTTGTAATAATCCTAGTTGTCGAAGAGACGCGCACTTCCGTTATTCTCGGAAAACTCGCTCACAGGCTTCGAAAAACGACAGGAGATCAACGATATCGCGCCTATTCATTGGACGATAATAAAACATTGCGTGACATGATTTATGTTTCATGCACGCGGCCCATCTGTGAGCGTGCTTATAAAACATCCGCGATGGAGTGTCTGACTAGTTCTCCAGATCTACTCTTTTGTGAACCAATTGTGTTCGCTGTCAGCGTGAGTCTTCAACCCTTCCTCATAATTTAAAATGTAAAGAAATTTATCTATCTTGTCTCATAGTTGTGGATTGGTTTTGCTTGGGGCGTCTATTACTGCATGATCGAGTGCGCCACATTTCCTTTTTTGACTTCATTGTAGATCAATACTGAATCTTCTAGGTCCATCCCAGGCGTATTCCGTTTGTTACATGGATTTAATCAAGGCCAAATAGGTTCTATTTATATGACTATGGTGTAAGTCTTTCCATGCAAGTATCTTGCTGATTGACGCCAACAAGCCTATTTCAGTGTGGGAAGTTGTCTCGGGTTCTTCACGAACATGTATCAAGAAGCGATGTATCAGTAGGCTGCAATCTGCCTCCCAAAATGGCTGTCAATATTAATTTTTTTTTCTTGTCTAGGAAAAATGTGGCGAAACGGGGACCTCAGGCCAGACTATATGTTTCCTGTTTGGCCGGGTTTCTGTTCCCCATCTCAATGTTTATGTTTGCGTGGTCTTCGACTCCTGCAGTGCAGTGGATCGTCCTTGCTATCGCCTTGACGGTAACTTTTCTAATTTCTAGAAGTCTATCTGGCATGAGTCAACGAGATGACCTTGCGTTACTTTTTCAGATTTACGTATGGGCGGTCTTTACAATTTACCTCGCGGTGTTCACATATCTGGCAGATTGGTATTTGTGTTATTCATCTATCTCAGTATATAAGATGACCAACTATTCGTATATTTAAGCTACGGAATTTATGCCTCTTCAGCATTAGCAGGTCAAAGTCTCTTCCGTGCGTATTTCACCTTTTAATTCATTTTTCCTCTTCGAATAACGCTCTCTATTTATTCCTCTACAGGCAATCTAATGGCTACCGCATTTCCTCTCTTCGCGGATAGGATGTTCCATAAATTAGGATACAAGTGGGCCAATACCTTGTTTGCATGTGCCGGTTTGGCCATGAGTCCAATACCCATTGTAAGTTTGGCCAGAGGATGTTATTGACTGCAGGCGCTGAAGAAATTCCCGACTGTTTTAGGTGCTCTTTTTCTACGGACCTCGCATCTTGGCAAGGAGCAATATCAGTAATACCATTAATAGAGCAAGTTTAGAGGAAGATAGACATTAAATTCCGGTCTTCAACGGTGTAATTCAGGAATCCTCTGATGCGAGAAAAGGTGGAACGATGACGGGAAAATCAGGAAAAGAACAGCTGGGTGGATTTATGACGATGCTGATTTGTTAACGCTCAAATGTACGATATACACTATTAATAATGAACAAATGGACATATACTGGAGTAAACGCTGTGTTTGTATCCTACGGTATCTCCAGGACCGCTTTTGCCTCTTCCATTGTCTGCGAATCCACCATCGTGCTTTCTTTATCCTGCATTTTGGCAAAATCCGCAAACCCATGCAAATCCCTACCTAAAGTCTGAAGCAGAGTCCTTCTCTCTCCGTGTCGGTACGCGTCTTCTGGTTGTAAAATATAGGGCACCTGCGATATAGGCTGTGGGTCTCCCCAGAGGAGGGTCTTCTTTGCTTGCACCATGTCGACTTGCGCAAAAAGACGAGATGGGATATAACCCCAGTCGTTTCCTTTGGTGAGTAGATGAGTGGGTTTAGCGAGTGGTTGGGGCGTTGGCAAAGGAGTAAAGAACCGTATGCCTGATTCAAGACAACGCGGAACATCGAGGAAGATAAAAACCTGGTTTTGGTCCTGGAGGTCTGAAAATGCGACAGTTAATCAGGTCAATTGGTCATGGGAGACGGACTTACTGTCAATATAGTTGTCTGTTCGTATGCCACATTCAAATCTGATGTATTCTTCGTGTAGCCTGGGTATTCCATTCCTTGCTAAATGAAAAGTGAGTTAGTTAATGGAGAACATGGATATTAGCATTCTTACATATATGACTATTCCATTCGCTAAGGGTAGTCTGGTACACAACTTGGGCAGGTGCATTGGCCGCCTTGATAGGTTTCAGGAAAAAGTGAGGCTCCTTCGTAACGTAAACAAACATTTAATGTTCGTCTTTTCAAGTGCACAAGAATGAATATCACACACATTCCACCTTTTTGCGCGTATCCACCAACAGTCTTCTCCCATTGTCGGGTCAAACCTTATATCAAAGCGATGATTAAAATCATTATCCACCATCTTTTGCAACCTGGGCATGTCCATCGAACGGAATTCTGGATAGTTCAACTAAAAAGAGCAAAAGAAACGGTAGAAGTCGACGATCGCACATAGTTGATTGGAAACCAGCACTCACCAGAAGCTTTAAGGAAACGTAGTCATCATCTCTGTTCTCTAACCCGTGCTCACGTCCAACGTAGCGGCGAAGAACGTAGGTGAGTGTCTCGATGAAATTCTCTAACGCGTGCGCATCTATGGGGCGGTTCTTGGGTTTACTGAAGATGGTGCTATGGTGTCTCTTCAGCGATGTTTTTGGAGAGGTTGTTCCGGGGGTGGTGGTTTGAAAGAGATGCGCCGAAGGCCATGTACGTGTATTTGAGAGAAGCCGCCGAAGAGTACATGCACCAAAGAGTGTCATGGACGATTAATTGATGGAAATTGTACAAGTAAACCTGAAAAACGATTAAGAAACGCGAAATAAGTTAGAGATTCAAGTTCAGAAACAATACGGACCTTCGTTCAAATGACGAGGGTGGCTGCATACGCGCGGAGCTAAGTTTGCAACGAAGGGCACGCGACAGTCCTTCCGAAAGGAATTTGAGGCCATTACCAAAGCGACTATCGGGAACATGGAAACTTTTTTGAGCGGAGTATGGAGCGGAATTTGAAACTGTAGAGTGGAAACGGACAAGCCTCTGTGCATAGGCCTCGCCATTGGTTTTTCCGCGATTTCAGAGAAAGCTTCATGCTAAACCCTATTCAATGCTGAATCGCCTATATGTCTTCTCTTTTATTGGCACAAAATCCGAGAATTCAAATAAATCAGTTAGAAAACGCGCAAGCCCGAGGAGCCCAAAGGCTGTCCGCGAAGGTCGACATAAGGTTAGCGCTCCAAAAATAACCCAGCTCGCTCTCAACCGCTGACTTCCACCATGTCTGAAGACATGTCGCCTTCATGGAAGTACCTGACCTCAGCAGGATCTCGAATATCCTCTCTCAAGGGATATATCGCAGGTCGTGATTCCGCATTGGGCTCGAGATTACCAAGACCACATAGCGACGGTACACGCGAGGAACGACAGAGTTGGAGGGCATGGGCGGGGCAGAAGATTAGGGTCAGAAGGAAAGGAGTGGATGGTAGCGGTCCTCAGAACACGGAGCTCGTCAACGTATTCCCTGGATGGGCTGCGAGGAGGTATGCAGCAGAAAGTGCAGTAGAAGGTTCGTCGTGTTGCCATTTCTTGATTGGAGCGTGTTTTATGTTATACAGGAGCTCCTAGACCTTTCGAACTAGAGGTGTTCGTCTCAGGATATGCTATCAGTTACCGTCCTCCAGAGAATGCGAGTCGTTCTCAACGCGCTTTTATCCGTTTGGCGAAAGGTACGTGCGTTCAGGTCTCTCGTTTAGACGCCCATTAATTCCCGGTGCTTTAGGATTCGCGTCCTTGCCGAAGCTGGTGGACAGCGCAGCAGACATCCGCCCAAACACATCATCACTGGCGCATCTGACGCCTTCTACTGAGCAGCTGCTTGCGAATGTTAAGCTCCCTCCCCGCCCTACAGAAATTGCAGATGATTACGACATAGATGCCCTTGAGCGGCAGCTGCGACGCGCAAAGCAGATACCAGACGATTCTACGTCGATCCCAGAATCTACCTCTTCGTCCTCCTCACGATCTTCAACTTGCAACTCCCCAATATCTGACATGACCGATCAGCAAACAGAGACCAAGGCCAGCCATCCCAGCCTTACTGAAAGTATTAGCGCCACGCCGGGCGACGTTATCAGGCGGTTGCATGCCAATTTGGAAAAGCGTCTTCAGCCATTCTGGTCCTCTGTTCTCCCCAATCGCGTCGTTCGTTTGCATCTGTTCGCATCACCACACCAAGATCACCCAAAAACTCCATCTCCCGAAGCTACGACCATGGAAGAGGACGAGAATGATTTATTGTTCGACGTGGAGAATGGTCCTCTCGCTTCGCAGGATATAATCACAGCCGCCGACGGGAGCTTTCAGGTCAGATTCAAGGTCAAGTGGGAAGATCTATGTCGACACCCGAAAGCATTACATATTGCATTCGGAGAGGCAGTGGAAGAGCATGAATTGCTGATCGTAGCCCAGTTACTCCCAGTAGGAGGCGTCTCCCAGCAGTCGCCACACGCCAATTCACGGTCAACGCCCTCAACAACCCCCGTCCCTCTGACCTCCCTCATTCGCATCCCCATTACACACTCGCCAATACGCGTCATTTCAGATATTGATGACACAGTGAAATTCTCGGGCATTCTCTCGGGAGCACGCGCTGTGTTTCACAATGTATTCGTCAAAGACCTACAAGATAATGTCATACCTGGAATGGGAGAATGGTATGGAGGCATGTGGAGCAGAGGCGTCAGGTTTCATTATGTGGTAATCTTTTTGTGCCCTATCTTGTGATTGTAAAGTGTTAACCACGCCTTTGATAGTCAAATGGCCCTTTTGAACTACTTCCGGTTCTCAACGAATTCTTCGAAGTATCACGGCTTCCTCCTGGTGAGCACGATCTTAGAGCATTTGCCTATTTATCTTGTTGGTCAACTCCTACTAGGTTCAATCAAATTACGGTCATATGCCGGTCGTTCGTTGTTCAATGGTCTCCTTTCTGCACCCGCGGCTCGAAAAAGAGCTGGTGTCGTCGATGTGCTAGACTCGTTCCCTGACTCTAGGTTTTTCTTGATTGGCGACACCGGCGAGCAAGATATGGAACTTTATGCAGAGTAGGTCCACTTCTCAATATCTCTGGCGAATGTGCTAACCTTAGCATTCTAGTCTTGCACGCGAAAGGCCTGATCGGATTCTGGGCGTTTTTGTTCGTGACGCCGACCCTAAGGCCGAGGCGCTCAGTGATCCAACCGGATGGAATGCCATGGGTGCTGCTGGAACGAGGCCCACCGAGCATCCTTTAGTTCCAAGGAGCGAAAGTGGCATGTCAACGGCTTCATCTTCCTCTTCCACACCTTCGTTGTTCAATTACAACTATAATGCCTCTGGTTCTCCTTAAACCCGAGCAATATTGATACTAGCAAGACCCCACGTCCAAATACATATCGTTTCGGTGACTCATCAGCCCACCTTAAAAACAACCCTTTGGGAAAAGACAAAGATCCAATTTACTTCAATGCCGGTGAAATGACTACCGAACCCGAACCGGTCGATCAAATGGCAACTCCGACTGCACTCTCCTCTGCACGAATGGAATCCGCCAACACACTCTCCCCGGGTCGACATCATTCTGTCCCATCAGTCGCTTCACGTGTGTCAGCCAAGTTCACTAGCCAGCCACCTAAACCCATCGACCCGCCATCCATTAAATCCAACTTGAATGTAGGCCCCTCATCCATGTCCTTCCACTCGCAACAGACGGCTTCGTCTGGCTCCAGCGCCGAGGCCATTGGAAAAAGGACGGGCTCGCTGTCTGATCCCGACAAGAAACGGAGCGAGCTACAATTCCGAGTGTACAGAGCACGGACACAAATGCCTAGCCATGTACCGTTAAGAGTGTTTAGAGATCCGAGCGAGTGCGTTGAGGCACAGCAGATACTAGATCGCGAGCGGTAGCGGCATGATGCCCCCATATCATTCGCCTTTGGACTGGGCGCCTCGAGGACACTGGCTTGGGCTTGAAACCAGCATAACTGCGCAATGTTTCTTTCAAGTTGAAAGGTTGTATTTCACTGCATCTTGTTGTCGACTGCGTTTAACACATATATATATTATGGTATGGAACACTTTGTAGACGTGATTCCTATATTACTGTACCACCACAGTTTAGATAATACACGAGGAGTTTCTATCATCAGGGTATGGGTGCAGGAAACAAAGGCTTCCCAATTTGTCAATGTTAAGAATTGTCACGGTGTATCCACTTGTTCGAGCACCAACTATCAAATATCACAGTGCTGAGTAGACCCCCGCACTGAGCAGAAACATTAGTCTAGTCCAACTTCCCGGACCTTTGGTGAGTGGGTCAATTCGGCTCTAACGGAAAAGAAAATCCGATCGGCTTTAGTTGATACGTAGATCACATGATGTTAACGCGAGACGCGATCTTCTTAAATCAGAACCCCTTGCCTACAACTTTCATGCAGCCCCACGAGACACAGTTAGACTGCTGGACTCACATTCTTCAAGGCATTCCGACGATCCTAATAGCATCGGCTGGGGCAAGACCTCGGCCTTTTTTCCAATCCTCGTCTTGAAGCATCATCAGAGACATCCCAACACTCGAGTACCAAAACTTCCATCTTCATCTCTGATAGAGCTCGGAAATGCTCATGTACATTGCACATTACCATTAATAGTTCTTGCATATTACTCTTAGGCACTCGAGATACCACAGTTTGGCTTAACCGCCGTCTCGTTGAGTGTCCGTGCAGGCGGGATGAGCCAGAGATAAGATAATATTGCGATTAGAACCTGGGAAAACGGACACGTGGTGTTCAAAGTGTTCGAATTTCTGTCCGAGATGCCCGAATTGACCCACCCACCAAAGGTCCGGGAAGTTGGAACAGACCTTATATTATATCAAATCGATTATCATTTGATTTATAAGGTCTGTTTTACATAAGAGACTACAGAAACATATATACTGTAGCATTACGACCACATGTTCACGTCACGCGTCACAACGAAAAAAAAGTATTTTTTTTATTCGTCTTAAATCAAAACAAAATTTATCGGCCATCTCGGCGCAATTTTTTTCCAAAATCGTGAACACTTGGTCGTAATGCTACAGTATACGTATTCGTGATAATGTTTGAATCACTTCAGTCTGTCATCATGTTCTCTCTGAGGAGAAGAATAGAGAAGTTCAAGAACAAGTTGAAGAGTCAAGACAGAACACAGGCCCGGATAATCCCGTGACCAAATAAAATAGCAAATGAAATTATGAAGCAATGCTGATTCCTGAACTCAGAACTGCATCTTGCTCTCTGAACTCGCTCTAAACCTGCGCGCCAATACTTGTTCCTTGCTTCTAATCTGTTTCCGCAATATTCGCTTCTTTCTGGAGAGTCTTTCTATTCTTAAGGATTAAAGGAACGCTAAAAGAGTGGGATGTCTACGTATACAGCACCATCAGTGAGCTGCGAGAACAAATATCGTGCCCGTGCAATGGGATAGGGTAACGAGAACTTGTCGTTTTCGGATGGTTCAAACCCCACCATGGATGAGAAAAGCATCCTTCTGGTAAGTGTTCGAGCACTCGCGACGAATGCGGGTGGAATGCTCATCCACTGCGAAATGTACAGGTAATCTCGTTGCCCAATACCCGTCCAATAAAACCAGCTCCTGGAATCGCTGCGCGTCTCCCACCTATATTTGCACGGTGTCCCTATCGCACATGTCCTCGCCACGTCCGATGCTATTTCTGGCCAATCGCGCAGTGGCGCCCACAATCGATTCCCATGGAGTTATGACTGTCTGTCGATGCCTGCCGGCCGAGCTTAATGAACCAGAAGGATTCTTGTTATCGTGGGTGAGGTAAGTTCAGCTCGGGATGAGTTCGGAATGGATATTATCTTTGGCATTCTACGATTTTCTCTGTCTCAAGTACCTCTGCGACTCTGCTCAAAGGTTCAAGAATAATGCGGGTGCTGCTCTGGGTTGACAATTACACCGTTCGCTAAGCAATGTTCTGGATTGACTTTCTCATGCCGTCTTTGGGGAAATTTCACCATATTGCTTCACCTTGAAGCATGCAGCGCATCCAGAGGTCTCATGTTTTTCGAGCGACATTCAATGCAAGCCTTAATATACGGCCCAACCTGAAATTCGATTTCCCTGGACTATTATGACTCGGAATTCCGCTTACGCTCGCTTATTTCGCCTTCATTGGCCGATGAAAATGCGAAACTTGTGCGAATCACCTGCAATCTCATGACCATGCTGCTTTATACTATATAGGGTTGGTTGGCTTGCAATTGCAAATTATTGGGTATGATCCAACCGGGTGGAGGTCTTTCCCTGACTTGATGACTCGGTGCTCAGTGCTCACTCAGCACGGACTCCCGGTGGGGGTGACCAATGAGTCAGAAAACGGGGATGGGAATTCACAAAATTAATGTCTGTACATACTTATCTACTTTCCAGCAGCGGTCTTGATGGAGATGCGGTGGGCGGATGACATGATTTCTTTTTTTTCTCGACCCCGGCCATTGCGGACGAGGTGGTGCGCAAGTACAGTAACACATGCAAGGCACATAGATACTTACCGATAATGTACTTCCACTATCTGCTATTCACCACAAAAGCATTCAACTCACTCTGGAGTCTGGAATCCGAAAAGGGCTATCTGCAGAGCTGAGCAACTCGTGACGCGACAGTTCCAATGCCGAAATTGAGAGTTCGGCACGTCATAGGCGATTTTGTGATTTATGATGTTGCGCTATTTTTGTCCGGTCTGCTTGTACTTTGACCCGTCCCAACCATATCTTCCCCACTCCATAAACATCTATATAATCCGTCATGCAGGATATCACTGGCTTACAGGTGGTTACCCTCTTCCGCTACCATCCACACCGTCTCTTGAGGTCTAAAGGGCTATGACACGGTCTACTGAACTCTCAGCAGACGCTGCTGGACCGTCTCGACCTCGGGAGGACAACACCATGATTGCAACCCCAGTCCTAAGCATCGAGAGCCAAAGGTCTACAACGACAACACTAAATGTCTATGACCTTGTCGAAGAGGGTGTAGTGGTGAAATCCCTGGAGAATGTGAGGGAGCCAAGCTTGGACCCTCGTGTTCGCATCTCAGAGGAGTCAAGGCCAGATGAGGATGAGCTCGATGAGGGTCTTACGCAGCGTTTCAGTCACCTGGTCTTCGGGAGGGATACTAAAGGTGGATTACATCTAGAAAAAGGCGAAAAAAGGCAGGAGCCAATATATGTAAGATCGCATTTTATTGTCGACGAGGGTTTGACTTTGAATGGTCTGCCCTGTAGATTGAATTCGCTCCAGGCGACCAACATAATCCAATTCATTTTTCACGCCGGAAGAAATGGGTGATTACAGCTATCGCGTGTTTCGCTACACTCCTAGCCTGTATGTGGCCCGTATCTTACATTAGGATAAGCAGTCATTTATCACAAAAACACAGCATCGACGGCCTCGACGTATAACTTGGGCTTCGCAAGTATGATTCGCGATCTTAACTGCACCGAATTTCAAGCTACTATCGGCTTGAGTGTATATGCACTTGGTTTTGGCCTCGTGCCGCTCGTGACCGCTTCTTTTAGCGAAGAATTTGGACGACTGCCTCTATATATTGTGTCGGGAATTGGGTTTCTCTTAATGTATATGATGGTCGCCTTGTAAGTCATTTTTTGCAGAGCTACATTAGAAGTGAAATTAACATTTCTAAGGGCTCCAAACATCCAAACAGTCATCATAGCCCGTGTGATACAAGGTGCATGTGGCTCAACTGGAGCAACCATGGTTGGTGGAACGATCGCAGATATATGGTCAGCCAAAGAGTAAGTCATTTTGAATTTATTCGCCTCTGGATGCTGAGTGAATCTTCGCTGGCAGACGAGGATTACCCATGTCTATCTTCGCAGTGATGGCTGTTGGAGGCACTGGTGTCGGACCAGTCATCGCAGGATGGATCGAGATGAATTCAAAATTGCAGTGGAAGTGGATACAGTGGATACAAATGATGTTCGTTCAGTCCTACACTTTGTTTCTTTCTCCTGCCTGAAAACTGACCAATATTGAATTTTACCGATGAAGGATATGCGCTGTATATGTTGTCATCCTCCCTTTCATGATGAAAGAAACGCGTGCCTCGATTTTACTAACGCGCATCGCCAAAAAACTGAGAAAGGAGACTGGAGATCATCGGTATCGCGCACGCGTTGAAGATGAACGGGCGAGTCTTGGGATTCTCATTTGGATCTCGTGTACACGACCTGTCCGTGAGTGCTTGTTTCTGCTGTGTCTTCATCACGCTCTTACTAACGACGTGTCTGTCAGACTTGATGATCACGGAGCCAGTCGTGTTGAGTTTCAGCGTCAGTAATTAAATGAATATGCTCTCTACGCGTTGTACCGACATAACAACTTTCAGCTTTGGATTGGGTTTGCCTGGGGTATCACATATTGCATGATCGAGTAAGTTACGCTGCTCTGAGTATTCCTGCTTAGCGCTGACTTGTACAGATCGATATCTGGGGTATTCGAGCACTTGCATGGTTTCAACGTTGGTCAGATAGGTACCATATTCATGACAATGGTGTAGGTTGATTTCTTAGCTCTATGGTAATTTTTGTTTACCTTCCGACAGAATCGGTTCCTTCATGGGTTTCATTAGCAATCTCTACCAAGAGAAACTCTACCAGTATGTCACGAACTAACGAGATTCCTTCGCAGTCTTGCTTACCTATTATTTTCCTTCTCAAGGCGCTACTCTTCCACGCGAGGACCTGAAGCCCGTCTGTACTTTGCCTGCTTTGCAGCAATCCTCCTCCCCGTGGGCATGTTTATCTATGCGTGGTCATCCTTCTCGAAAGTCCCCTGGATTGCGTTGGCCATCGCTATCACGATTTTTATTTGGGGTGTGTTCATCGTGTATTTGGCCGTCTTCTCCTACCTGGCCGATTGGTATAACCTTTTGCTTCATGGAAACTGCGCATATATTTACAAATACTGGCTTTCCTTTCCAGTTACGGCCCCTTTGCATCTTCTGCTTTGGCAGGTCAAAGCCTTGCCCGTAAGCCTTTTCCCTCTCTTGCTCGCTCGACCTTCCTTTTCTCACTGCTACCTCTCCCACGACATGTAGGGAACATGGCCGCGACTGCATTCCCACTCTTCACGAGTCAGATGTACAATAGACTAGATTACAAGTGGGCAAACACCCTATTTGGCTGCATTGCAGCTATAATGGTACCAATACCATTCGTACGTCCCATCGCATGTCGCGTCTAGCTAAATGTTTTAGTTGACCATCGTCTCCGCTTTTTAGGTTCTTTTCTTTTTTGGCCCTGCTATCCGACGACGCAGCAAATTCTCGCGAGCGGTTATGGAGGCCACAAAGTCATGAGAATTTAATCTTCGTGGCTCGATGTTCACGGATATCACAATGATGATGGTTTCGTTGTATTTTTTTTTTTCACGGAATTACGATCTGTACATATTCTGCTTGCATTCTCATATTCTTTTCCTGCACGTTTGAAATGCCTGCATAATTGCCTTCTTTTTTGTGTAACTTATTTAATTACTGTAAGCGATGCTGGACGTGCCAGTTGCATAGATGATAGACTTAAACAACTGGTTCGGCTTTTTTTGTTATCATGCGGGTCAAATAGACGTTGTACCAAGACCACACAGTCACAGAGATCTCAAGTTCAAAATCGAGGAACACGCCTGTGACTCTTACAGAACCGAAGAATCGAAAGTCCGGAAAATCTATACATCTAGTATGTTCTACTATAAGTACAATGTACACCCCGTGTCCATGATAAAGAATGGTGTTTGATGTATCTTGTCCATTTTGTGTTTCTATTGACTTCCACTTCCTCACACTCGCTCAAAACCAAAAAAATACACGCAACCGCTAGGGAAAAGTCGTACATTTGAATTCTGCAAATCTCATAGTGAGGTCAGCCCCACCCATTGTGACTAAAAGAATTTCAATCATCAACCCAAAGACTCAGTAATAGGAGGCCTTTACACTTACAGAGGTCGTAGAATTCCTCTTTGGATAAGTTGGGCAGCTTCTGAGACGACGCATGCAGTGGAATCCCAACTCTCTGTCAAAGTAAATATTCCGTTATTTAAAGTGGTCAGGAGTCCGTGGTGGAGGAATGGAAAGCAATACTAACCTTTGGATGTACCAAATTCATGTGTCGGAGGCTGATACCGAGGCTGGTTCCTGTGGATTGCGCTTCTTGAGTTTCCAAGTATTCCATGAACGCCCGTTCATGATCTACAAATGCATCTAAGGAGGCCATCAGGCGGACCAGTGACGGCGATTGAGGGCCTTTGAAGAAGGTTTTGAGTTGGGATTTCTAAGTTACATTCCGACCGATGAGTAAAGAGGGAAAGCCGTCACCCAGGAGGGAAAAGAACGCACGAGGGAAGGCACGCTCTTGCATCTCTCCATGAGGATTTTCACCGCGCGGGGGTTGTTACGCGCTATCGACGCAGGAGATTCTTCGTGCCATTTCTTGGAGTGCATGATCAGGCAAGAGCTATCATTCTTCTTATTGAGTAATGGCCCCCAATCCGCAAGGCTTTCCGCGACACCGATCTGGTCGCCCATGTCGCCCACGTCCACCCGATCAAAGGAGGCGTCGTAGAATGCTGGCAAAACGCCTATAGAGATTCCTTTGGAAAGGAGGCGGGAATCATACTGCAGGAGATGAATGTTGATGTTGAGCTCTTTCACGCGCATTGAGAATTCTCGGAGTTCGGACTTGACGTGGAAGAAAAGACAACCCAGGATATCGCCCATAGGGTCGATGCCGGTGCGAATGCCTGTCCGCCGAACGGCAGAGACATCCCAGCCATGAAGAGGGTTGACATCACTTATATTGCCAATCCATTCACCTTGCGGCGTGAACATTAACCTGCGGAAAATGGGGCGTCATCGTAAACGAGAGCTTGGCTACGGCGTAATTGGTTGTACGATACCGGTTTGGGGATTTGAAAGGTTTGAGGTCCAGAGAGAATGGTGCAAGTATTCCAGTCTGCCAGAAATGATATAGAGCGAGCCTGTGTGCTGGTTTCAAAGTAGACAACAGTTTGTGCCTATCGTCAGTATAAAAAGGATCATGAAATACGCCCTTCATACTGCCCAATGCCTTAGCAAGGCCATATGTGGAAGCGAACATCTCCATAGGGCGCTTGATGCTGACCGCAGGCTGCGCAGAATATAACTTTCCCCGCCCACGGGTCCTTAGCGCGGTCTGAAAAGACATTTCGCCGTCATTGAGATCATCGCCATATATGATGTTTACGCAATACCGCATATAAGAAGCAGCAGTCTCTGGAAGACAGGCAGAGTACATAAGGTGTGCCGCGAGTTCAGCGGATTCTTCGATGGAAGGACCTGGAGTAAGAAGGACGCAAAGAATGACTAGCATTCGGTTAAGAACAATAGTGTTGCTATTGTTCAGAAGGATGTCAAGCTTCCCGGTGAACCCGCTCGGAAGACTATTGACGGTTTCCACCAGGTTGCGTATATCTCCTGCAGCTGAAATCGACGGAAAAAGAGAGTCAGAAACCTTCTGGAGAGCTGAAGGGGTGTTATTGAACTCGCCAGTCATGCAAATCTTGGAATCCTTGCCAAGACCATCAAGGCCTTCATTGTGTTCTAGCTGCAGGCAATCATATGCAGGGCATCCCGAATTCTTGTAAACCTCGCTAGACGATGACGGAGGGAGGAATGATGAATCCGATAACGAAGGCTGCCGATTCTTGGCCATCCATTCAGGCTCCCATCCGGGATCCAGGTATGGATGCTCACATTCAAGACGATGTTTTGACCAATGCTGGCGTTGACATCGACCAGAACAGTACTAAAGAGAATTATAAGCAAGAAAATTTTAGGGTGAGTCCCACCAAGATCCTACCTTGACGAGAGAGCACTGCGTCAATCGCATCAGTCCAATCGACACAAGCGTGGTAGTAAAGACGACCTACTTGAGAGCATGCCATCAGCCCCACATTTGAACAAGCATCCAGACCGGATCCTCTGCTAGCCATATTACTGCACGGCACCTGCGACACGGTCTTTCCGTTAACACCTGACCCTAAGCCGTACGACATGTAAGATTCCAATGACTGGCTGCTCGAATTGCTTTCGCTATGATTGCTAATTGCGAACATGGGCCTCTTGATACGAGAAAGGACCTCTCGGTAATGTCGATAGTCGACTATCATCCTGGTTGACGGGAGTCAAAAGGGTAGATTATTTTCTTTTGGATCATTTACCACCTCGGAGCTATTTATGTAAACCTGGAATTCGTAGATGTCCTCTTAGAATATCGTTTCTTCGGAAGCCGCGGTCTTCGATGCTTAATAGGAGACGATTCGAAATCCTATAAGCAGTGGCAAGGTTATGTATCGTCCTTTACGTGATAGAAGGACGGACTTGCTTTCAAGGAGATGAGTCGAAGGAGCTTGGAGGATTTGAAGGATTTCTAGGAGCATCGCTCCCTTTGAGATGCGTCTAGAGTCTCGCAATGTACAATTCATTTATTGCGGGACCCGCGTGGTCAGAGTCCGAGTCGCTGCCAGTGAATGTTCTCTGCAGTATCCAATGAGGTGAGTCACTCTCCGCTTCTCGGTGTGGCGCTGACCAGCACTCAAAAAAAGCACGAATAGATCCGTCTAATCTTCCTACTAGTCGTTAGACGTAAAAGAGCCAAGAGAAACAATATTATGCGATCTCGAACCTATACATAGTGGTTTGCTGTGCTTCGAGAGACTTGGGGCAAGCAATCCTTCGTGGTCAACAGTTCAGATGACAGAACAAATTCCCTGCGATGAATGCCAGTTAAATTCGACTTAGCACTCGGAAAAATGTGTAAGTACTTGCTGAAGGGTGACGGTCCGACACAGGGACCACGTCCACGTGGCCATTTCATCCTTCGTGACAAGGCGCGTCAACTCAGATTGATTCTCCGACAACATGTGACAAGAATTATATGGAAATCACTTTTATCTACAACCCTCCTCCTACGTCAATGGCAGACCGTTCCCGACGCGAAACGAAGTCGAAACTCGACAAATTAGCAGAGTATAAACGAGCTCGAGAAGGAGGAAAGCGTGAATTCAAAGTAACCATCTCGTAAATGTCCCCGATCCAAATTCACTAACTTACATGTCGCGTCTAGGAAGAGGATGTTAAAATCTACGATGAAGTCAGCGAAGAGCAGTACAAGAGCATAGTTAAAGGTCGCTTGCAACGAGACGATTTCGTTGTTGACGATGGAGCTGAAGGTTATGTCGACAATGGCATGGATGATTGGACCGGCGGTGACGAGGAAGATCATGACGAGCCTGAAGAGGAAGAAAGAAGCAGAGGTACGCGACTTCATCGAGTGTTTAAGTTATTATCGAGTGTTTAAGTTATTTCTCATCTGTTATCAGGAAAAAAGTTGAAGTCCAAGACACAGGCATCGAAATCCAAGCCAAAACCGAAGCCGCCTCCGCCAACTGCGCCTTCGATTAGTGCCTATCGCCCTGTCGTATCTGCAGAGCAAGAACAAGATTTTATGTCCTCGATTCTCGGAAACATGGACAATCTCGTCCCCGACCCACTGCCGAAGAATCCCTCTCGCAAACGGAAACCATCGCCAACTGTTGACTCAGACTCAGAACTCTCCCCTAAACATGCAAATTACAACTCTTACCGACGGAGACCTTCTTATGGCGATTTGTCGTCAGATGGCCCTCTGGATGACCCCCAAACCCCATCTAGTGACGACTTCTTTACAAGCCCGAATAAACGGATTCGCACGGACGATACAAACATGACGCCGGCCACCGAAAGGCTAGCCAATCTGGAGGTGTACAGCGGTTCGGAAGATTTCGACTCATCATTTGACGACATCGACATGGACGCATTCATGGACATGGACGAGGATATCGATATGAAACCAGCAGTGAAGAAAGAGGACGTCGATGTTGCCTTTTCGAAGAAGGTGCCTTCCAAGCCCGCAGAACCGAAGAAGAAGGAGGAACCGGATGTGAAGCCAGCCTGGCTCTCTGTATACGACTCTCTGGCTGTTGAGACTGAGGATACACTCGGCCCTCTTACCACTCCCTCGAACTCCACGAACACGACAAATGTTTCTGCCCTTGAAGCTGATGGGTCTTTGCGTTTCTTTTGGCTCGATTATCTCGAACTCGATGGGAAACTGTATTTCACGGGAAAATTGAAGGATAAGGCGTCCGGGGCCTGGGTATCCTGTTGCGTGACTGTCGAGGGCATCGAACGAAATTTGTTCGTTCTACCCCGTGAGAAGCGCGTGGAAGTCGACGAGGAGGGCAACATGCACGAGACGGATATGGTGCCGACACAGGAAGACATCGACGACGACTTCGATTTGATCAGGAAACAAATGAAGATCAAGTCTTATCGCGGGAAATTCGTGAAGCGGAAGTATGCTTTCGGAGAGAAAGAAATTCCAAGGGGCGAAAGTCTATGGATGAAAGTTGTTTATGGTTTTAATGGTCCGTTACATTTCATTTTCGATGCGCCTTGCTAACTTCTTCGACAGAGCCCGTTATACCTATGAACGCCGTCAGCCAAAACATTGCCCAGATATTGGGCACAAATACAAGCGCCTTTGAGCTTCTTGTTCTCAAACGGAAGATCATGGGACCCTGTTGGATTACAATTCAAAATCCTCAAATCGATAATAAAGGAGTAAGTACATGCATCCCGCAGCAAATATACCATCTAATCCATCTCCCAGGTTTCGTGGTGCAAAATCGAGGCTACAGTTTCCAACCCAAAGGATTTCCATCCTTTCTCTGAAACTGATGCCAGCGCCCCGAAAGACTCGCCGCCTCTTAATGTGATGAGCTTAAGTCTTCGCACCGTTGTTAATCACCAGGAGAACAAGAGGGAAATTGTCTGTGCGTCTGCAAGAATCTGGCACAATAGTATGTATCTCCTCTCAATGTGAACGTGCTGCTCTCCGTTAAACGCTATATCCAGTGCAAATCGACGACCCGACACCTCCGGAGAAGCTCAAATGCACGGTCCACACCTTCATTCGGCCCCTCGACCAATTTCCTCCCAATTTTGAGAAGCAGGCGAAGACAAACGCGAAAGGATCGATCATGCCAATGAAGAACGAACGAATGCTACTGAGTAGCCTCCTGGGTAAGTAAACTTTGTTGTATCAAGGTTTTCATATCTAATTCGACGATATAGTGGCCATCCATAAGGCAGACCCCGATATTATCGTCGGCCATGATTTCTTAGGCGTCTCGCTTGACGTCCTCCTCAACCGCATGCGGGATCTCAAAGCCGACCATTGGTCGCGATTAGGCCGGTTTAGGCGTTCTAAGTGGCCTAATATCGGAAAACAAGGGTCCAACCTCAAGTTTTTGAATGGTCGTTTGCTCTGTGACCTTGCCAGTGACGGGGCTAAGGTGCGCTACGATTACCGAAAATAAAAGCAATGGTTAACCATATATATTCAGAGTATGATTTCTTCGACGACATGGTCGATGACTGAGATGTGCAAGACCCATCTGGATATAGAACGCGAAGATTACGATCCGGAAGATACTGCAAGCAAGCTGGAAGGCAGTGTCACGTCGCCGGAACCGATGCTCAAGTTCGTTCGACACTGCGAGCTCGATGCCCACTTTCAGATGGCAATCGCGGCCAAGGTCCAGATTCTACCTCTGACAAGACAGCTTACCAATCTTGCTGGTAACTCCTGGTAAGACATTCTCGACGATACTATTTTATTTTCGAAGCCTATATTTTTTCACAGGAATAAGACGCTGAATGGTGGTCGCGCCGAACGGAACGAATACATTCTTTTGCACGAGTTTCATCGCCTGAAATACATCTGCCCTGACAAAACATACGGAAAGAAGACATCCAAACCAGAACCCCAAGAAGATGACGAGCAAGGAGGGAAGACCACGAAAGCGAAACGAGACAAATACAAGGGTGGTCTCGTATTCGAACCGAAGCGAGGGTTATGGGACAAGTACATCCTAGTCATGGACTTCAATTCGCTATATCCCAGCATCATTCAAGAATACAACATTGATTTCACAACTGTTGAACCAGTAGATGACGACGAGGTAAGCATTACTGTAGTTTTAATTCTGTGATCGTACTCATTCGTCAACAGAGCGGTAATGAGCGGATACCGGAACCACCCTCATCGGATATTGGCCAAGGCATCCTTCCGCGCCTAATCGCAACACTCGTTAACCGCAGACGTGAGGTGAAGAAATTGATGAAAGACCGGACGTCTACTCAGGCACAGCTGCTGCAGGTGATTAACCATGGCATTTCCTGCGCCTTATTTTCCTGACGATAATTCTTTTGGTAGTATGACATCAAGCAACAAGCTCTGAAGCTTACTGCCAACAGTATGTATGGATGTCTTGGATATGAATATTCAAGATTCTATGCCAGACCGCTCGCCGCTCTTACGACTTACAAGGGACGAGAGATCTTGACACACACCAGAGAACTGGCGGAAAGCCTGAACCTTGACGTAAATTTTCTTCTTCGTCGTTTAACAACATTTCCTAATTTTGTCATCTCGTCCAGGTTGTGTATGGTGATACCGACTCCGTATTCGTGAATTCAAACGTGACAGACCTGGCTGAAGCGCTGAAGATCTCAGCCACATTCAAGAAAGCCGTCAACGATCGATACAAGTTACTCGAAATTGATCTGGACGGCGTCTTCCAGCGACTTCTATTACTGCAGAAAAAGAAATACGCCGCTATCAAAGTGGACGATGGGACGAGGACAAGCACGGAAATCAAAGGTCTGGACATGAAACGGAGAGAATATTGTGCTCTATCGAAACAAGTTTCACAGTACGTCAATAGCAACACTCTTTTTCCTCACTTACTTAGCATTTCTTAGGTATGTTTTGAGCCAAATCTTGTCTGGAGAAGCGACGGAGAATGTTGTCCAAAACATTCATGAATATCTCTCAACAATTGGCGAGAACGTACGAAATGGGTCAATCAAACTGGACGAGTTCATTATCTTCAAAGTACGAATATTTCTCCACAGTCCTTCGTGCACTCGTACTGAAACACTCCCAAGCGTCTTGGCAAAAATCCGGAAGACTACCCCGATGCCAAAAGCCAACCCCATGTCCAGGTAGCCCTACGTATGAAGCAGCGTGGCGGTTCGGCAAAGACTGGAGATGTTATTCCATACATCTTCTGTCTGGCCGAAGGTGAAGAAAGCGCGAAATCAACTCAGGCAGATCGGGCTAGACATCCTGATGAATTCCGCAAGGCGGGGTCAGCTCTTAAGATCGGTAAGCAAATCTCTCCAGTTATCTCTCTGCCTTTCTGACGATGCATCTAGATTATGAGCACTACCTCTCACATCAGGTTCTCCCCCCAATCGAGCGTCTTTGCGAACCCATTGAAGGAACCGATAGAGCGCGATTGGCCGAGTGTCTTGGTATGTTAATAGCTTTGTCTCGAGAAGTATAACTATTCTAATGGTACGTAGGCTTGGATCCAATGCGTTATCGAACTTCTACTGGAGGAGATGAACGAATGTTCTCTGGCCTTGATTCTCAAATTTCTGATGCCGAGAGGTTCCGTGACGCAGTTCCATTTTTCGTTCGATGCCGCCACTGTCAAGGTCGACTAAACTTCCTCCCTCTGAATCATCCAGAGGTATGATATCTTTCGGTTTCCCTGATCATGTCTTTAATTTCAGTTTTGCAGGCAAACCTTCTACTTCCCACTGGCCCTACCTGCCCCGCGTGCTCCAAACCCATCAGCGCGGGAAGCCTACAAACGCAACTAGAAGTCCAAATACGAGACTTCATTGCGAAATACTATGAAGGTTGGACCGTGTGCGACGACCCGACTTGCGACAATCACACACGTATGATGGGCGTTTATGGCCGAAGATGCCTTCGTTCAGGATGCAAAGGCAAAGTCACATTTGAAGTAAACAAATTCTTCTTTGCACAAGATTGTGGTAGCTGACATCGAACTTGAATATCATCAGTATTCTGACACGCAGCTATATAACCAACTGCGATATTTCGTCTCCCTCTTTGATGTCCAAAAGGCCCTTGCTACCTCACGTCCTGAACGACAAAGTACGTCGATCAGGCTATTATTATGCATCGACTGAAACTCATTTGCGATATCAAGGTCTTGTGACTGCCATCACAGGAAAGAACCAGCAACTTTTGGGAAATCTGACGGAGTGTGTAGAGAAATATTTGAATAATTGTGGAAGGCGTTGGGTCGATCTTGGCGCCATCTTCTCTCAGATGAAAGTATGATCTTGGCTAGCATTTTGTTTATTTACTGCTTTGTCGCTCTCTCTCATGCACGTGTAATACCAAGTGGAACTATGTAACTTTTTAGATGTGGTTTGAGGTTTCAGAAAGGGCTACCCTTTATAAGGCCATTCGCATTGCCAGAAATTGGGCAACTGCTAATGCTTGAATGAAATGTCCAGGAAGAAAACATATATCGAGATGATCATAAACAAATGAGTAAATTGTCGTGAAAGGGTCGTCACCAGTATGTAGAGTAGTACATAACAAATTATCCGTGTGTGGGTTGGCAAGTTTGTAGATCACTCGAAGGGCATACCTTCAACAGCTTCCGACAGAGACTCCCAATTATTCGCAACGTTCTCCGCATATTCGTGCTCTTCGCGAGCAAAGTTCTTGACGGCCTGAGTCAGCAGCGCGTTCTCCCTATTGTGCAGCACGACACGGAGTTCATGCCACATACTAAGAAGCATTTAGACGTTAGTTAGTCGATATATACGTGCAACAGCATGTATCACGACGCACCAAGCGCGTATAAACACGCGTCTGCTCAGCTGGGCAGCAATTGTCGCCTGATCCTTCTCGATCAAGCCCGTCAACCGTTCGACCTCCTCTTGCCAGTTCTCCTTCTGCGCCGCGCGAATGCCATCGAGTTTCAACGAGTGCGTTTCGATCTTTTTCTTTAAACGCTCGACCTGATCGATAGAGAGCCTGTCATGACGGATGAAGAGGTCTCTGGTCGCGAGATATAGGTCTCGTTGACTCTGCAGGTTGAATAATCGTGTTAAGATGAAGTAAATTCTTCAGAGATAAAATCCCACCTTTAGAGCCTCGAGTGTGGTATCTTGAAGAGTTCGTGACTGCGACACATCAAAAACCGACATTTCGATGATTATACCTTAAAAGCTTACCCTTATCTCTGAAATTTCGGAGTGTCGTTGCGTGTGGGCAGCGACCTGTTCCAGTCCTGTTCGAACTCCATTGGACAGCTCACAGTCATCTCCTCTCCAACACGTCTCATTGACCTCGATGACCGCACGGAGCGTATTCGTCAACCTCGCGAGATCTCCCTGAGAATCCGTAAATCCAATATTGGTATTGAAACCCAAAAATGATTGTGTGAGCGATCCCGTCATGGAAGGCGGCGAACCAGGAAGGGACGCATGTGTCGAATGTGACGAGGATGGAGAAAGATCGGGCAAGGTGAAGTGAGTCGGCAGAAAGGCTCGACGTAGAGCTGGAGGTGTTCGTACCGCAGCTGCTTCTCGTCTTTTAATTATCCGCTCTGCCAAAATGCAGATCCTTTGCCACTGCTCGATAAGTTGAGGAATTTTTCCTCGTACGACTCTGTCCAACTCGAGAGTCAGAACGAGAAGGAAGAGGAACGATGACACGCTTCTTACGCAAGTTTGTCTTCCAAGTCGCTTGGAATTGTCATCTCTTCGATTCTGTCAACACGTTTGGAGGTAGACTCTTCATCCAAAGAGACCGCATTCTGCTTGCGCCACGTCTCAAATGATGGTTCGGTTAGGAAGACGTTCAAAATTCCGTCCTCTTTCATGATAGGGTGGTTGCTATAAATTCAATAAGCCAAGGTTGTCCAACCAGGTTGAAAGTGAAACGTGTTGACGAACACCACAAAGTTGAGAGCTCTCGCCAACCCTCGCCTGAAATTAATCATAAGAGTCTTGTACAACTTGAAGACTAAATTGGTTCTAGTACCTTCTTTGCTCTAAGAATTGTTCGTCTGCTGTGGAAAATTCAGACCTAGTTATTTCATAGGTTAAGAAGAAGCTTACCTCCGACTCGTTTAGGAGGTAACGAGGGAAAAAGCCGGAATGGATAACGACGAACGAGGACGTCCCAAAGGAAGACAAATTCGGAGTATCGACGCGAGACAGGATGTGGTTTGCGCTATTAACCCATGCAAGTAAGTAAGGAGAAGCGAAAGTATATAAAGTAGCTATAAGACAACTCACATCCGAAGCAACCTCATACACCGTATATCTGTTAAGGATGAATCCTTGTTGGCCTAGAATGGAGACCTTTATGTTCTCTTGCTTTTTCCACCACTCACTCGGCAGTCCAGTGCCAGCCAGTGAGGAGGGGGTGCCATTCGGCAGCCCATCAGCACCGAAAGGGATGCTACTCGGTGCGCCAGGGAAGCGAGGGTTCACATTCCAAGGATCGTCTGATGAGTACGCTGGGAGGGGGGCACGGACGGTCTGAGCGCTGTTCTTTCTCGCACTGGAAGTTATAGGCGGGATCGCGGATAGGGATGGTTGGAGGCGGTTGAGGTCGAGGGTCGGTTCAGGCAAGGTATTCTGAGAGGACAGCGCGGCGACTTGTTCGATGCTCACATCTGTGCAACAGGAGATGAGGATAGTAGGATGAAGATGCACGTTATGACGAACCTTTGCCCGACTGCGCGAGAGCAACGAGGGCTAAAGCGACGAAGAACTCGAGTTTGGAGACTCTCGGTTTGGTGCTAACGAGGTTGACAATCTGTGTATGCCAATGGTTCACAACAACGTCATATAGACAACAAATAGACTTACTCTGTCGATGGTGCTGGCCGGAAGGGATGACGTGCTGAGGACACGCGATAAAGCGTTCACTGACGTTTCTCCCGTATTGTTGGGGTCGACTGCGGCATACGAGCGATGGTAGATGGATGGAACAGTTGCATCCGCTACGACGTTCATCGTCAGTTGCGCCTGCGACATATATGATACGCAAAGTCGCAATCACCTATAACTGCGCTGAACACAGATGGGGGCGCTTGAGGAGCAGGCGTGGGGGTCGGACTCGGTGCAGCGCTCCAGGGATCAAGGCCGCCGTCGTCATACACCGAATTCGAAAGTGGATTCTCATCGACAAAGCTGCCCCCAAAGCCGTTCGAGGTCGAGCCCGTATATCGCTGAGCAGGACGAGGGGCGTTGAACATGATGGGTACAATAAGAGCTAAAGAGGCAGGCTAGCACCTCTTCGGTGCATATACGGCGGGAACGTACCACGTCTTGTCAGATGTTGGCCTCTTCTTCGGCTGTATGGCCTTGTTGTCCGCCATGATCAGGGTTCACCTCCTCATCTTGAACGGATTCATATGAGAGATCGAGAACAAGATCCAGGTATGCCGTGCACGCTGTTACACTCCATGCGAAATAGGACTATGTTTTGTCAAGGTATCTTCAGAAATATCTACGTCTACATTGCCCAGCAGTTACATCAAGGCATGCAGGTCTATACAATCACTGGTAAATTCCCAACGCCCCATCCTATGCCTCGAGGTCATACCAGCTTCTCAAGGCTCTCCCCTCACATGAATCTAGAGCTTTCACCTGTACACACGCATCATCGCCGGACACAGAACTTTCACGGACCACGCTCCACCAGCTGATCGAACCCTTAACTTCGTTGATTATTTTGCAGATGTCGATATGCTTCAGCGTTGGTATGTTCCTTGCATATGAAAGGGCAACGGCCTGTGCTGCGAGCAATGACTGGATTTCTGGACTTGTACCACCGCCTATTACATATTCAGTACCCCGGAGAATGAGGGAAACATATACTAGGGGCACGGAAGCCAGGCTGCGAGGAACCTGGTTGCACTGAGTAGATTTAGTAACCTTTCAAAGCAACGGTGAATCGGACATGAGTCTCACCAAGAGATCCAGCTCATCTGTGGCGTTTGCACCCAACAGAATATTCAAATAGGTCAAATGAGGTAGAGTGTGGCCCAAGGCCTTCCACCAAGATAAAGGCTTGACACCGCTGTGGGCGAAGTGGAGACTTTTAGAGAGGTAGGCTCGCGTTACAGCGAACGCAGGTATAGCGTCGTCATCTTCAGAGCTCCAAGTAAATCCACACCACACGACGTAGATGGCTGTGAGCAGCAGTGGAGTCAAGGAAAACATGGAGGTCATTGTATCGTCCCTTGATAGAAACCAGATTCGGAAATGAAACTTTGTGGGTTTGGGAGGCGCATCGCAATGCGAGAATGGTGAGAAGCCGAAAATGAGGGTGCGCAAGACTGGGAATGCCCTTGCGAGGCTTTTAGAGATACTTCGCAGCTGTCCAGAGAAAGTATCACGACGTTGGGAAGATCACCGGAGTTTTGATTTCGTTGCGGCCGTCTTCCGATTCCTCGTCGTGCAGCAAGTCGCGCAGGTTACACTCACTGAGACTGATCTCTGTCAAACCCCCCTGGTGGAACAGGACGCTTCCCATTCCTCGCCTACGGTGAGATCCAGCTGCTCCAGGTCCTCGTGTACATTGAATTTGACTGTCTGCAAGTTGGTAACGTCTTTCCTCAAATCCATCGCCTCGCCAAACAATTGATGCAAGGAGTCCTACATCCACAGATCGATATAATGAGCCGGGGAAGGCTGAAGAGCGCGAGGGCAAATCGGGGGAATGAAAGGCAATTTCTTCCACCTGTCTTCATGACGATGGAGTGGAGGTTGGCATGAGCGCCAAAGCACATGTCAGAATAGGTGCCCATGTGGATACGGGGTATTCTTCCTTCTCTGCAAGAACATGCAAGTTTTCAACCCATCTGGTGGTGTAGAAGGCGAAATTCTGTATTTCGAGTTTGACTATGTACCTGCCTGCGCCCAAAATCTCTATTCGAGGATCAACGTCGGGATCCTCGACGTTCCTTGACTGTGTGTTGTTGAGGATGAAATTCAGGAAGGTGAGGACCTGTTGAGGATTTTGATTGAAGGAGACCGTACGCAATAGATGAGGCAATGCAAGAACGCGGATATGGAAGAGACAAGAGAAAGGACCGCGAGCGAGGACGTTGGACAAGCCTGAAGGATATGATCCAGCACGTCATCGTTAGGAGTATTACCCATGTTTTGAATGTGTCGCGATTCGCAAAAGAGGGCCTACGGGGGCGAGATATAGAGAATCGAAGCGTTATTTGAAGTCGACATAGATGGATGACAGCAGGGCCAGCGATGTGTACCCAGGCCGACGATTTCAGGTTGGAACTGGGATGGCTATCTCGCAAGTCTTCGGCTGTATGGCCTTGTTGTCCACCTCCGAGTCGTGTTGAACGCATATATACTCTATGTAGTACAATTGTCAATGTTAACGGTTAACTGACACACATGTAATACAACTAGAAAAAGAGAGGAGTGCCCTAGGAAAATGGATTCTGCGCGTGTTTACCTGTCGCTGAGCGTAGATTTCCCCTTGCCTGCCATGACTGGGAGGGGTAGAATTGCGATTTCAGCAACAGCTAATGTGGGGAGTATCGAAAAAGAGTTAGCTAACGGGATGTTCAACGAGCCCCATGCCACGAATAAGCTGTAATAGTCTCAAGGGTCGAGGACGTTCCGTATTTCGAGAGTCCGAACTGCCGCCGATCCGCCTGTCCGCCTGTCCGCCTAGCCCGCTTATCTCATCAGTCACAGTCGCCTGCACTTCCACCATCATGTACGCTTCCCCTGCCTTGTAATTATTGATATTTATCCCCTCCATCGCCCCTCAGACCCCGCCAATGGTCGACGCAGTGTATATTACAGGGTCTTGCAAAATGACGTTCAGTTCATAATTCTCAAAAATTGTTTGTACAGCTTTGCATATGTACAAAAAAGGAGACACAATCATCAAAGTTGCTGTATTGGGTGGATGGCAACGCCGTACAAACAACTTTTAGCAAATTATGAACTGAACGTTATTATGCAAGACCCTGTAATATCATAGCAGTAAATATATAAATTTGTATTGATAGAAATACTAGAAAACTTGCAGCTTTGGGAAGTGATGGATAAACCTTTGTAAAAGAGCGTGTTACACTGTTACTGCCGGAATTCAAGGAAAGTGAGCTAACAAATGAATGTTGTATGGATTTCTATGCAACGCGAGCTCCACCTTTGGAAGTTCTCGAGAAGGATACAGGGTACAAAGTAGCAGGGATTTGACATTTCCTAATGAAAATGTGATTAAACCTTGAAAAACTACCTATTCACCACTTCTGACAAGGGCGTTGTGAGTGCAGGCTGATCCGGTGATATAAAACTGGTCTTGTTCAATGAATACAGAGGGACCCAGCATATAACTTTAATATAAGCGCGGGCGGCAGCGCGAGACGCGTCCAAGGCGCGCTGATCACGGGACAGACATTTTGGGTATATTTGTCATGTGGGTTAGGCGCACTGGCGGATTGAGGACGTTCCGTATTTCGAGAGTCCGAACTGCCGCCGATCCGCGTGTCCGCCTGTCCGCCTAACTTCGCTTATCTCATCAGTGAAATTTCATCACTTTCTACTATCTTAGCCACCGCCCGCCCAATAGTTAGTGGGAATTATTTTCCCCCCCGCTGTCCTGTGGATCCCGCGGAGGTCCACGCCATGAATATTATGGCTGTAACTGTATTGATAGAGTAGAAAAGGTGATTAGAGCAGAAACCCGACAAAATGGCAGGCACAAAACGGATGATGGCTCGCAAGGAGCAAGTTTAAGGCAAAAGCGACATAAATCTTGAGGATAAAGGGTGGTCCTGCATTTATGCACAAGGCGATACCCATCTTTGTGTTCTGGGAAAAGAAATACCATACAAGGGTGGGGTATGGGTTCAGAATGTTCAGACTTCACATCGGGAAGGTGATTAAATCGCAAAATACGGCTGTTTACCGCCCCTGATATGGGCGCTGTAGGCGCGCGCTAATTCAACGATGAAAAATATATATATTGTAAGAAGTGCAGACGAATACAGGTACCTATACAAGGCGGGGAGGTGGCGCGAGGCGCGTCTACGGGAAGGCGCGCTGATCACGGGATTTGATGAGCATGGTCATTTTGGGTGGATTTGTCAGCCTCCCACAGGTTAGGCGGACAGGCGGATTGGCGGCGGTTCGGACTCTCGAAATCCGGAACTTTCTGGGCGGATTGGCGGCGGTTCGAGGACGTTCCGGTATTCGAGATTCCGCCCCTCCACACTGTCTGAGTGTCCACACTGTCCGAACCGCTTGCTTATCACATCAGTCACGCCGGCCACTTCTGCCCCAAGTGTAGATGATTTATTAATTATGTACTCTTCAGCAGACTTATTTCATTGTATATAAATGTATAAGAAAATAGGGTCACAGTGCACTGATAATATGTAAACTTTCAAGAAAATCAAAACTAGGTAAATTTAAATATAAATATTGATTTATTGATGGAGTACCGTGTGATAGAAGTATAGTGTCAAAGCAGGCATTTCGCTGAGGAAAAGACAAAGAGGCATTTATTTGAAAGAGATTTGGCACTTTCAGCTTCATTTTCATAAGGCGAGATATGCTGTCGGTCCTCGCCATTGCATGCAATGCAGCAAGCAACAATTTATGTTCATTTTTCAGGTAATTACAGTAAATTTTTGAATTAGTAGACTAGTAGTGTTCATAGGGGAAATATCTTATATTATGATAAAGGCGGGGGTGAATAGAGGATTAGTTTTTGAACTATTGCAACGTACATGGCGAGGATCGGCTCAACGCGTCGAGAGTGGACACGCGCGCGTTGATCACGAGAGGTGATTTTCGCAGGCTTTACTGAAATTTGTCAGCCACCTGTTCGGACGTGTGGACAGGCGGACACTGTGGAGGGGCGGACTCTCGAAATACGGAACTTTCTGCAAGGGTCAAGCAACTAAAATCCTCGAACTTATGTCGGAAACTTCCAGAATGCCTTATCAAGCCGATAATGCCGATAATATTGGGCTTCTCTGATCAGGCCTGATAAGGGTAGGAGTTAGCCTGTTCAGGGTACGTTTGAGTGGCTGTTAGATATATTGTGGGCTAGGATTTGATTTCCATCAGCCCTTTGACTTAGTGGTTTTGATCGTCAGTAAGTTCGGTGACTACATTACATAAAGTGTAGTCTAGAAACTTTTGGTTCGAGCCTCCATGTTGGCGAAATAAATAAATCTTCCTGTTCATAAAGCGCTCCTCTTATCACGCATAATTTACCTAATCATGCAAAATGCAGTCACCTGATCATGCTAACTCCTCCCCTGTTCAGGCCTGATTAGAAACCCGAATATTATTAAGATTTCGGCCTTATCAGGCATTCTGGAAGTTTCCGACATTGCCTCCAACGAGTCGGACTCGCAATGCACGGGAAAACCCCGCCTATACGTGGGGAGGTCACAATAATGCGAATTTTCTCATCTATTATTTTCACCGCTATATTCCCAAAGCCCCATCCTATGCCTCCAGATCATACCAGCTTCTCAAAGCTCTCCCCTCATATGCATCTAGAGCTTTCACCTGTACACACACATCATCGCCGGACACAGAACTTTCACAGACCACGCTCCACCAGCTGGTCAAACCCTTAACTCCGTCGATTTTCTTGCAGATGTCGATATACTTCAGCGTTGGTATGTTCCTTGCATAGGAAAGCGCAATGGCCTGTGCTGTGAGCAAGGATTGGATTTCTGGGCTTGTACGGTCACCTATTACATGTCTAGTACCCCCAAGAATGAAGGAAACATAGGCTAGGGGCACGGAAGCCAGGCTGCGAGGAACCTGGATGCACTGCGTAGAATTTAGTAACTTTCAAACTTTCAAAACCAATGGTGAATCGGACATCAGTCTCACCAAGAGATCAAGCTCATCTATGGCGTCTGCAGCCAACAAAATATCCAAATATGTCAAATGAGGTAGAGTGTGGCCCAAGGCCTTCCACCAAGATAAAGGCATGACCTCATCGTGGGTGAAGTGGAGACTTTTCAGAAAAGGTACAGCTCGCGTTACAGCGAATGCAGGTGTAGCGTTGTCGTCTTCAGGGGTCCAAGGAAAGTCCACCACCACACGACGTAGATGGCTGTGAGCAGCAGTGGAATCAAGGAAAACATAGAGGTCCTCGTATCGTCCCTTGATATAAACTAGACTTGGAAATGAAATTTTGTGGGTTTGGGAAGGTCCATCGCGACGCGAGAACGGCGAGAAGCCGAAAATGAGGATGCGCAAGGCCGGGAATGCACTTGCGAGGGCTTTTAGAGATACATCGCAGCTGTCCAGAGAGAGTATCATGACGTTAGGGAAGATCATCGGAGTTTTGATTTCGTTGCGGTCTTCTTCCGATTCCTCACCGTGCAGCAAGTTGCGCAGGTTGCATTCAAAGAGATCGATCTCTGTCAAACGCCCCCTGGTATGGAACAGGACGCTTCCCATTCCTTCGCCTGCGGTAAGATCCAGCTGCTCCAGGTCACCGTGTACATTGAATTTGACCGTCTGCAAGTTGGTAACGTCTTTCCTCAAATCCATCGCGTGCCCAAAACAATTTGATGCAAGGAGTCCTACACTCCACAGGTCGATATAAGTGAGCCGGGGAAGGCTGAAGAGTGCGAGGGCAAAACCGGGGGAATGAAAGGCAATTTCTTCCACCTTGCCTTTCATGACGATGGAATGGAGGTTGGGCATGAGCGCCAAAGCACGTGTCAGAATAGGTGCCCAGGTGGATACGGGGTATTCCTCATTCTCTACAGGAACAAGCCTGTCTACAACCCACACGGTGGTCTGTAAGGCGAGCACCCCTATTTCGAGTTTGACTATGTACCTGCCTGCGCCCAAAATCTCTGTTCGATGACCAACGTCGGGATCCTCGACGCTCCTTGACTGTGTGTTGTTGAGGATGAAATTCAGGAAGGTGAGGAGCCCTTGAGGACTTCGATCGAGGGAGACCGTACGCAATAGATGAGGCAATGCAAGAATGCGGATGTGCGAAGAGACAAGAGAAAGGACCACGAGCGAGGAAGTTGGACAAGCTTGAAGAATATGATCCAGCACGTCATCGTTAGGAGTATTACCCATGTTTGCAAAAGAGGGCCTACGGGTGCGAGATGTGGAGAATCGAAGCGTTATTTGAAGTCGACATAGATGGATGACAGCAGGGCCAGCGATGTGTACTCAGGCCGACGATTTCAGGTTGGAACTGGGATGGCTATCTCGCAAGTACCTCTTCGGCTGTATGGCCTTGTTGTCCGCCATCATCACCTCATATATACTCTATGTACTTGCCATTTGTCAACGTTAACTGGTACATATGTAATACAACTAGGAATGCCCTAGGAAATTGGAAAGATATATGCATGTATGCAAATGCTACTTGACGTTCGACCGTGGCCGGTAACTGTATTCCACATCAGATTTATCAATGCGAGGCGTGTGAAATCAACTTTATTTCTACTAGCAACGTTTGCGCACGGTAGCAGTATCGCTAGGGGTTACATCTCGGCGTGACCTAGGTAATACTCTAAGTGTCCGTAAATCATACCCGTTTCTCGTTTCGTCCCGTACCGCAATCCTAATCAAGCCTTAGAGGGGCCAATTAAACCCCCGCAAGTTACCCACGAATCTATAACCTCCTGATCCCCGGAATAGTCCTGCCCCACACTGGAGGTGAATCCACGGCCGCATTTACTCATCTCGGCTACGGGTGGCGTCCGACTTCCTACTTTCTTCGTGATTGCAGCCATACCTGCCATATTTGATTGACCAGGCCCCCGGTTCAGGTCCACAGGTGCGCTGATGTAGGCTGCGGGGGACGGGGGCGCAGTTCGTCGCAGCTGCCTGATCATGATGGTCTTACGGGCTCAAGCCACGGGGAACTGGGACCCCATGGACTTACAGGGCACACCCGGAAACCGGGTGTTCACCGCGGTTGTCGGCTTGTCCTAGACAAAGACGGGGAAGCAAGTCCCAGTCCTTGCCCCAAAGGGTCGGCTCTGGCCGTCTCGCCACAAATCCAAATGATGCGTTCTCACACATCTCGCTTGCGCTCCTACTATTCCACCCTCTTGTACATATTTGGTATAACGGTGTGACCTTGTGACCTCCCAAATTTCCTTCCTGGCATACTACCTTTTCAGTAGTGAAGGAGGACCAGATGAACTTGATATCATAGGATGGGACGTCTAGGTGTCTTGACCGGTCCCTTGAGACCAATCACGGCAGGACATGGCTGCCTTCCTAATGACGTTGCCCGTACGGTGAATCCCGGTGGCGTTGAATTGTCACATGGTGTCTAAAGTGTTTTAACCATGCGACCAGCCAGGATCGAACTCTCGTCCAACCAAAGCCTAGGGTTTGACTCACGATGGTGCCCACTGTGCCACCGCGCCCCCTATCAATGCGAGGCAGGGGCAGGACTACGGTTTGCTCATGTAGTTTCGAATCCTAGAGAAAGAGGCCTTAGCCACAGTCCAAGATGCACCTTCAAAAACCAAGGCTTACCCATCAGGAAGCAGAACGATGACATTCTTTCCAGAGGTACTGGCGACAGCGGGCCTTCCCTTCGTCGCTCTTCAGCCATAACAAGGCACCAGAGAGCGCACTGCAGTATCATTATGTCTGCTATGGTCGTCCTTGCCCAGGTTGTGAATTCTTGGTGGTGGGCATCAATGGAGAGGCGACATCGTGAGTGAGGAGGTAGGTTTGGGTGTTGATATGAAGCAGCTGGATAACGTCGTCATTTCGCACAATACGGCCACGGCCAGTTTCGGGAAGAGCTTTGGTCGGCAAAATTTTCCAGAAGTTATTGGTATCATTGTGTCCATACCCGATAACTTGTTGACCTTTTGAGTGCCTTGAATGTAATTCATAACCCAGCAGGGAAAAATGGGCCCAACCTTGACTGCTAATACGTCCATCTGCATACGTGGGTGGATAACGTTCAGGGTGGGAGTACAAAAACACTTTCGTGCCCTTGTGCTTGAGAGTGATGGTGTTGTAATAGTGAATTTCTGGCAAGCCTTGTGAGTATTTTTCACGGAGAACAGTATTAACGTTATATACTCACTTTTGCTATTGAACAACATCTCGTTTCCTGCCAGAGTCTCTTGGAACGCAGGGCTCATGAAGCTATCACCAGGGCCAGATTGAGGGAGTACAGCGAATTGGATGTAGAAGAACGACAGGTAGATAATGAAAGGAACAAGGATGAGTGCAATCGCAAATGAGCAGTGAAGCCGAATAACTGACTTTGAAATACATACGTATAGCGAAGTTTGCGGAAACGGGTGTACGCATAGATATGAAGAAGATCAACGTGGTGTCCAGGAGAATCAAAAGCGACTGAGCGACGTGCGCGTTGTCTGCAACAAATTATGAGACGGCGTCAAGCGAATCATGGAGATAAACGCAAAAAAAAGAATGATAAACACAGAAAAAGCAGCAATGACCGTTGAGTACCCGCTCTCCTTCATGAGAGCATAAACGATAGGGATCGTCAGACTACCAAGAATAGCAGGAAGAGCCCGCATGCCAACATATGGAACGTGGCTTGCAGTATAGCTGTCGCCGATGTTGTCGAATGTGAAATGCCCGTCGAAGCCCACAAACCAGCCAGCCAAACCGAACAATAATTTTGCGAGACGTGGGTGAACGTCGAAGTAGTATTCACCCAGGATGTAATGTGACGCGAAATTTCCAAAGTAGACTTCATCGAAGCTGTAACGAAATAAAACATAAGGAATACATCATCGAAAGGTAAAGGTAGAGGGGCGACGACTTACACCACCTGGTCTGGGTGATTGATCTTGTAGAACCGCAGCGCAAACGCCAGAGCTGTAAGTAAGAGCGGCGACAACGACAACGCTAGCCCTAGGCATCTCTTAAAAGGAGCTCAAACTGGGTTCTATTCCTCTAAACTCGCAGAACACTCTTCAGCAAAACGTAGGCCTTCATCACCAGAAAAAAGGTCACGTACGGGGTTCTGATAAACGGTGTCAACATGCTCGTCATCTTGAGTATCTGAGTGCTCTAAGCGATTCTGCGCGTGTTTGCCTGCGGCGGAGCGCAGATTTCCCCTTGCCTGCCATGACTGGGAGGGGTAGAATTGCGATTTCAGCTAACAGGCGTATTGAAAGAGATTTAGGCTTTAGCTAACGAGCCCACGAATAAGCATTACGTAATAGTATCAGGGGTTGACAATCAACCAACCAAGATCCTCGAACTGCCTCCAACGAGGCGGACTCGCAATGCACAGGAAAACCGGGGTATAATGCTCGGTAACAGTGACAATGGTGCCGCCTATACGTGTCAATAATGGGAGGTCACAATAATGCACATTTTCTCATCTATTATTTTCACCGCTATATTCCCAAAGCCCCATCCTATGCCTCCAGATCATACCAGCTTCTCAAAGCTCTCCCCTCATATGCATCTAGAGCTTTCACCTGTACGCACACATCATCGCCCGATACAGAACTTTCACGGACCACGCTCCACCAGCTGGGAAAACCCGTAACTAGGTTGATTTCCTTGCAGATGTCGATATGCTTCAGCGTTGGTATGTTCCTTGCATAGGAAAGCGCAATGGCCTGTGCTGTGAGCAAGGACTGGATTTCTGGGCTTGTACGGTCACCTATTACATGTCTAGTCCCCCTAAGAATGAGGGAAACATAGGCTAGGGGCACAGAAGCCAGGCTGCGAGGAACCTGGATGCACTGAGTAGAATTTAGTAACCTTCAAAACCAACGGTGAATCGGACACGAGTCTTACCAAGAGATCCAGCTCATCTGGGGCGTTTGCATGCAACGAAATAGCCAAATATGTCAAATGAGGTAGAGTGTGGCCCAAGGCCTTCCACCAAGACAGAGGCATGACATCTCTGTGTTTGAAGTGGAGACTTTTTAGAAAAGGTACAGCTCGCGTTACAGCGAATGCAGGTGTAGCGTCGTCGTCTTCAGCTCTCCAAGTTGTGTCCACCACCACACGACGTAGATGGCTGTGAGCAGCAGTGGAGGCAAGGAAAACATGGAGGTCCTTGTATCGTCCCTTGATAGAAACCAGAGTGGGAAATGAAACTTTGTGGGTTTGGGCAGGTGCATCGCGATGCGAGAACGGCGAGAAGCCGAAAATGAGGGTGCGCAAGGCTGGGAATGCACTTGCGAGGGCTTTTGTAGATACGTCGCAGCTGTCCAGAGAAAGTATCATGACGTTGGCAAAGATCACTGGAGTCTTGATTTCGTTGCGGCCTTCTTCCGATTCCTCGTCGTGCAGCAAGTCGTGCAGGTTACATTCCGTGAGATCGATCTCTGTCAAACGTCCCCTGGTATTGAACAGGACACTTCCCATTCCTTGGCCTGCGGTGAGCTCTAACTGCTTCAGGTCATTGTGTACGTTGAATTTGATTGTCTGCAAGTTTGTAACGTCTTTCCTCAAGTCCATCGCCTGCCCGAAACGATTTGATGCAACGAGTCCTACACACCACAGGTCGATATAAGTGAGCCGCGGCACGCTGACGAGCGCGAGAGCAAAATCAGGGGAATGAAAGGCAATTTCTTCCACATCGCCTTGGATGAAGATGGAGTGGAGGTTGGGCATGAGCGCCAAAGCACGGGTCAGGACAGGTGCCCAGGTGGATATGGGGTATTCTTCATTTTCTGCAAGAACACGCATGTCTCCAATCCATACAGTGGTTTCTAAGGCGAGACACCCTATTTCAAGTTTGATTATGTACCTGCCTGCGCCCAAAATCTCTGTTCGACGACCAACGTCGGGATCCTCGACATTCCTTGACTGTGTGTTGTTGAGGATGAAATTCAGGAAGGTGAGGAGCTCTTGAGGATTTCGATCGAGGGAGACCGTACGCAATAGATGAGGCAATGCAAGAATGCGGATGTGTGAGGAGACAAGAGAAAGGACCGCGAGCGAGGACGTTGGACAAGCTTCAAGAATATGATCCAGCACGTCATCGTTAGGAGTATTACCCATGTTTGCAAAAGAGGGCCTACGGGTGCGAGATGTGGAGAATCGAAGCGCTATTTGAAGTCGACATAGATGGATGACAGCAGGGCCAGCGATGTGTACTCAGGCCGACGACTTCAGGTTGGAACTGGGATGGCTATCTCGCAACTACCTCTTCTTCGGCTGTATGGCCTTGTTGTCCGCCATGATCACCTCGTCTTGAACGCATTCATATATAGTAATTCTCTACGTAGTGCCATTGTCGATGTTAACTGATACACATGTAATACAACTAGAAAAAGAGAGGAATGCCAGAGGAAAATGGATTCTGCGCGTGTTTGCCTGTCGCGGAGCGTATAAACCCCCTTGCCTGCCGTGACTGGGAGGCGTAGTAGAATTGCGATTTCAGCGACAGCTAAGGCTAATGCTGGGCGTATCGAAAAAAAGTTAGTCAACGGGATGTTCAACGAGCCCCATGCCACGAATAAGAGCGAATAAGCCGTAATAGTCTGAGGGGTTAGACGTCAAGCAACCGTTGAACCAAGATCCTCGAACTTGCCCTCAACGAGTCGGACTCGCAATGCACGGGAAAACCTGGGTATAATTCTCCGTCAAAGCGATAATGCTGCCGCCCATACGTGTCGATAATGAGAGGTCACAATAATGCAAATTATTTTCAACGCTATATTCCCAAAAGCCCCATCCGGATCCTATGCCTCCAGGTCATACCAGCTTCTCAAGGCTCTCCCCTCAGATTCGTCTAGAGCTTTCACATGTACACACACGACATCGCCCAACACAGAACTTTCACGAACCACCCTCCACCAGCTAGTCAAACCCTTAACTCCGTCGATTGTCTTGCAGATGTCGACATACTTCAGCGTTGGTATGTTCCTTGCATAGGAAAGCGCAACGGCCGGTGCTGTGAGCAAGGACTGGATTTCTGGACTTGTACCGTCACCTATTACATGTGCATCCCCCCGGAGAATGAGGGAAACATATACTAGGGGCACGGAAGCCAGGCGGCGAGGAACCTGGTTGCACTGAGTAGAATTTAGTAACCTTTCAAAGCAACGGTGAATCGGACACAAGGCTCACCAAGAGATCCAGCTCATCTGTGGCGTCTGCACCCAACAGAATATCCAAATATGTCAAATGAGGTAGAGTGTGGCCCAAGGCCTTCCACCAAGATAAAGGCATGACCTCATTGTGGGTGAAGTGGAGACTTTTCAGAAAAGGTACGGCTCGCGTTGCAGCGAATGCAGGTGTAGCATCGTCGTCTCCAGATCTCCAAGTATAGTCCACCACCACCACACGACGTAGATGGTTGTGAGCAGCAGTGGAGTCAAGGAAAATATGGAGGTCCTTGTATAGTCCCTGGATAGAAACCAAACTCGAAAATGAAACTTTGTGGGTTTGGGGAGATGCATCGCGATGCGAGAACGGCGAGAAGCCGAAAATGAGGGTGCGCAAGGCCGGGAATGCACTTGCGAGGGCTTTAAGAGATACATCGCAGCAGTGCAGAGAGAGTATCACGACGTTGGGGAAGACAACCGGAGGTTTGATTTCGTTGCGGCCTTCTTCCGATTCCTCATCGTGCAGCAAGTTGCGCAGGTTACATTCAAAGAGATCGATCTCCGTCAAACGTTCCCTGGTATGGAACAGGACGCTTCCCATTCCTTCGCATGCGGTGAGATCCAGCTGCTCCAGGTCCTCGTGTACATTGAATTTGACTGTTTGCAAGTTGGTAACATCTTTCCTCAAATCCATCGCCTCTCCGAAACGATTTGATGCAACGAGTCCTACACTCCACAGGTCGATATAAGTGAGCCGGGGAAGGCTGAAGAGCGCGAGGGCGAAATCGGGGGAATGAAAGGCAATTTCTTCCACATCGCCTTCGATCAAGATGGAGTGGAGGTTGGGCATGAGCGCCAAAGCACGGGTCAGAATAGGTGCCCAGGTGGATACGGGGTATTCTTCCTTCTCTGCAAGAACAGGCAGGTCGTCAACCCATACAGTGGTGTAGAAGGCGAAATTCTTTATTTCGAGTTTGACTATGTACCTGCCTGCGCCCAAAACCTCTGTTCGAGGATCAACGTCGGGATCCTCGACATTCCTTGACTGTGTGTTGTTGAGGATGAAATTCAGGAAGGTAAGGACTTGTTGAGGATTTTGGTTGAGGGATACCGTACGCAATAGATGAGGCAATGCAAGAAGGCGGATGTGCGAAGAGACAAGAGAAAGGACCGCGAGCGAGGACGTTGGACAAGCTTGAAGAATATGATCCAGCACATCATCGTTAGGAGTATTACCCATGTTTTGAATGTGTCGCGACTCGCAAAAGAGGGCCTACGGTTGCAAGATCTGGAGAATCAAACTGTTGACGAGGATGAATGACAGGTTGCAGTGCCAGAAGGTTGCAGACCGGAATGGCTATCTCCCAAGATCGATCACCGATTTGTGGGCAGCGCATGCTACATAGTGTGGACAGAGGACACTACTCGTAGTGTGGGCGGAATTTGACACTAGCGTGAGCAAAGCTCGACGCTGATTCTGTATAAAGGAATGACATTGACGTCAAGTGGCAGTCGAGCTGGTCTCATCACTGCACCTGCACTTTTCAACTCTTCAGCGCTCAGCGTGCGCAGGTCGCCCGTAGACAATCCTAATCGCCATCTGTTCTCTATCTCTCTATCATGCACTTTTCGCCTTTTCTGTTTATAGCCGAGAATCGAAGCGTTATTTGAAATCGACGTGGATGGATGACAGCTCAGTATGGATATCTCCGAAGTAAGTACCACCTCTTCTTAGGCTGTATGGCCTTGTTGTCCGCCATGATCAGGGTTCAAACGTTCACCGGTCAACTCCTCGTCTTGAACGCATTCATAAATACTCTAAGTAGTGCCATTGTCAACGTTAACTGGTACATATGTAATACAACTAAAATAAGAAAGGAGTGCCCTAGGAAAAAGGAAAAATCTATGTATGAACGTAAATGCTGCTTGACGTTCGACCGAGCCCGGTAACTGTATTCCACATCCAATTCATCAATGCAAGGCAGGGGTAGGACTTGCGGCACTTGCAAGACTTTCGGGTGGATTCGAAATCGGTTCACTCTCTGCTTCATTCTTCGTAGGTTCCTTCTTCTGCAGGATCTGTGCAATGGTACCAGAAAGAGGTGAAGCCTCTTGGTCCATGGCTATCTTCAAGAACCACGGTTTGCTCATGTAATTTCGAATCCTAGGGAAAGAGGCCTTAGCCACAGTCCAAGGTGCACCTTCAAAAACCAAGGCTTACCCATCAGGAAGCAGAACGACGACATTCTTTCCAGAGGTATTGGCGACAGCCTTCCCTTCGTCACTCTTCAGCCATCGCAAGGCACCAGAGAGCGCACTGCCGCTACTGCCTCCCACCAAAAGGCCCTCGCTTCTCATCATTTGCTGAACTGCAGCAAACGATTCTTCGTCCGAGGTTTTCATCCAAACGTCAACATCGTCACGGCACAGAACATCTGGGACGAAGTCATAACCGATTCCTTCAACGATATATTGGGCGCCATTGTCAGCTGTGTTCAGGCTCTCTGGCAGTGCTAGAATGCTGCCTTTCTGTAACCCAGGTATGTTAGAGATAACAAAGACCAGCAAGTCAAGAAAATAACCTACAGGATCAACTCCAATAACTGTGCAATCTGGGTTGTGCGTCTTCTTGATGGCTCTTGAGATACCCGTGACTGTACCTCCAGTACCTGCGCCCGCGACCATGACGTCAACCTTTTCAGATGAAGGTCTTGCAGATGTGGAAGGCGTTGAAACAACAGCCTCGATAATTTCGGGGCCTGTTGTCAGCTCATGGGCGAGGGGATTATTTACCTATGAACAAGCATACTTAGAATCGACTATCCTCATGAAAAGAAAGAAACGACGTACGTTTCGGTATTGGTCAAGAATGATCCCATAGGGGATTTCTCGCTGTAACCGGTTCGCCACTCCTACGATCGTTAAGGAATTCAGCCACGAGAGTACTATGGCGATGAGTTTGGCCTCTACCTATGTGGCTGTCTGGAGAGTCCCAAGCCGCCTCCGTTGGTGTGCGGACAACTTCAGCACCGAGAGCACGAAGAAGAGCTTCTTTTTCCTATAGTACAAAAGGAGCGGTTGAGTGGATGTTGAAAAGGCACTGATGATAGTTATAGACCTACAAGAGACATCTTATTGGGCAGAGTTATGATGACTGCATATCCCTTATCTATAGTATTCAGTATTTGTTCTCAGCAGGCGTCCGTTGAGCGCTTTACCTTGATGGCGCAGGCCATAGCCAATCCAATTCCTAGGCAAGCAAAGAGGATAAGAAACACCGCCGATGTCCAGGAATCGATGAAACGTGCCTGTATTGCCAGAGGTCGGCTCGATGACCACACTCTTGCCCGGGATGAGCTTTCCTTCCTTCTCAGCGGCTTCTACCATCGCCTTTGCGATTCGATCCTTAACCGATCCTCCTGCAGACATGAACTCTACTTTGCCCACTACATACAATACTTCAGTCAATTCTCAACGAAAAATGCTCTGGCATAAGAGGGGCTTACGGAGGTTGCATTTGAGGTCATTGGCCTGCGCAATCTTGTCAAGGCGGATGAGAGGCGTGTGACCAACACCGCCGAGAGCGTTGTCGAGAATGTGGGTGTGCATTGTTACTTGCTTGGAAGCAGTGAAGGTTTGTGGTTGTGGTTTGAGTTTCACTGTTCGAAGGACAGGAGAGTACATATTCATCAAGGTCGCCCTCGGCCCAGATGTTCCGCTCCCGGCGCCTTGCGGACGGATCTCGAGAGTTCTCGAACCGGGTAAGTTGCCGCTGTCGTCATATTTTTGCACTGTGCCATATGCTTTGGCTTGCGACACGTCGTCTCACAGACTCTTGCCCTCGTCGCATGTGCATCTGGTCTCAGGAAGTTTGACACGACGCCTCTCGACTCCAAGCAGTCCTACGTAATACGCAATCCATGTTCCAAAAAACTTGCACGTTTGAATCCACGGTTGCCTTGCCACAGTGGCAAGCAGTAGTGCTGAAAAAAATTTCAAGACCTAACAGCCTGTAATCGTTGCTCATGGTATGAAGCTATTGATATTTCAACATCCCCAGCGTGCCATTCAGTGGACACATCTGCCAACGGCCGCGCGCTGCATGGAACGAATTCGGATACGACACCCGTACGGGCAAGCACGACAAGCATCTTCTGGTTAACCTTGTGTATGTATCACGACTGTCAAATTCTGGGAATTGTACGCGTTATCGTGCTCTATTTAGGCGTGTCTAAGCCTATGGCCTGCCTTAGCAAGCAAGATTTTCCATCAGCAGAAGGACGCGTCACTATCTTGCTCTATGTCTATTGGGATATTCCTGGCCATTTCTGCCATCACGATCGCGCTAAATATCAAACCTCTTGACACCATCGAGACTTACGCTTGGTGGATCGGAAAATGCTGCTGCATCTCATTATGAGCGCTTTAGAAAATGGAGTCGATAGATTCCAATTTTAATGTGGACCGCGGTACGCTGCATAAAACAGTCTATCTTCGCCTACAACTTACCAAGCAGCCCGTTAATCTTAGGACACCGACCATGAATAATACATTTCGTCCATTTTTGGGGTGATGGCAGGAGGTATTCTCGAAAGGTCTCTGTCTTTCTGAAGCCTCTGATGCAGTTTAATTGAAATTTGCCCATGCCAGAATTCCCAAAATACCACCAATGGCGGCGTCTTGATCTCAAGGGTGCAGATATTCTGATGCAAGATATTCTGATGCAATGACTATCTGGTCTTCTGTCAGCAAGTCAAGTCAACGTCGCTGGAGGAGCAGCATATCCATGCGATCCTCCAGGCTCCAACTAAAGTCGACCCGACGTCGACACCGAGACCGAGCTGACCGAATGGCTGAGCACAAAAACCTGAGGACGAATTATAATCTGCACGTATTTATGGCTCGTGAGGCTTTGACAAATTGAAGGCTCGGCAAACCCACCCCAGAATAAGTATTCTTGTTACCATATCGACTTTCCGACTCGGCCGAGCCATCTTTACTCTGTGCGGCCTCGGGTGCGGAAGTTGCCTGCAAAATGCTGCGAGTGCGACGGTGCGCGAGAGCGTGTGGTCTATGGCTGTGCAGCGTACGCCATCCATGGCATGATCCTTTCCGTGTATACGAACTGCGAAACTCTCACCCAACGCTAATCTACTGGGTGGCACTGTATTGACGAGAAACCATCTGTCAAGAGCTATCAAAGCTTCACATTTTCGAGTTGCCAGATACATAGCGATACTTCAATAAACTTGGGATATTCATGCGATAAAGTATCGGATCGGGTACGGACATGGGTGCCCACGAGGCTCACACCACTCTTTCTAGGACGCGTTCCGCCAACTTTTTCACGCGCGTGTGGCTGGTCGGAATATAATACACACATACGCCGCACTGCACGCACACATCGCGCTTCCTGACAACCTCATCAACAGTCGTTTCTATCATGAACTCAGCACGATTGGTTCCGTGTGTCGTTGCACATCGCGAAATAAATATGCTCCCTGCAATAGATTTACATTCACTCTCGCATGCAATTATCATGGGTCCAGTAATACAATTGAGCCAGTCAGACGGATATTTCAAACCTTTCACATTACTTTTTATATCTAGCTTAGTAGAGCGCTATGTAGTAAATATACCAACAAGTATTGCGAGCGAGGGTCATCAATCAGTCTCATGGAATCCAAGATCCACTCCACTTGCACAGACATCGATATCACTTCGAATGTTCTAAAATTCCTCGACGGGCTCAGTTGGAAATGGCAATTTGGGAAATGCAGTAGTTGGAACCCACCAAGCTCCACACCGTGTACTCGTACTATTATAAGTACGTTGGAGGAGGCTGTGAGGGGCTGACATAGTGGGATATGTAGATCACATATACAATTTTACATACATACTACATTCTGTACACGGTCCAGCTATCGTTACATGCTCAATTTAACCAACACATATTTCTTCAAGTTATCAACGTCGTCGATGCCGTTATGTACTCCACCTCCTTACCCCACAGTCATCCAATCATTTCGACAACGTTGGTTCCTTATTCGAAGCTTGCTTTCGGCAAACGACTACGCGTGTTTCTTGAGCAGCTCATCGTTGAGAGGCCAAGGCCTGCCCATCCACGTCATGAGCTCCGTGTGGTCTCTAAACGCGTCGTCCGTGTTCGGATGGATGAGCACCCTGGTAACCGTTAATGGAACGGAACCGGTAAGGGGATGCGGGTGCCAGTGCGCGTGAAGTCGATACATTGTCCCATTGACGAGTTGGTAACCGTCAGGATTCACCGGTAATTTCGAGATCCACGAATAACGTCAAGGTTAAAGCAACACAAAATCGCAAGTGTGGTAGTAAACAAGAGATTTAAAAAAAAAACAATTGGCAGTCAGATTCCGAGTCTGAGTATGTAAAACGGCGAAGAAACTCACGAGCACGGACCGCGATATACGCTAAGCCAAGCGAACATGGCCCCAGTCTGATGTGGCGTAAAGGTGTTCACTTCGAACATGGCCGTAGGATGCGGGCCTATATGTACATACGATTCAAGTTCGCGCATGGATTGTCGACGGGCGTAAAAATTCCAATGGAATCGACGAGAAGAATTCGAGTATGTATGGCGACATACATCACGACCAAGTGGTTGTGCATATGTATGTGTGGATATCACATATATTTCGAGAAGCCAGCCGATGATATTTGTTTGAATTGCGATGAGAGTTTTGTGCAGTGCCAAGTGCACAAATTGCATTGCACCCGCGTCGTTGGAGAAGGCCGAGGAAGGAGTCCGGACCCGCAGAGAGAAAAACACAAGGAAGGAATGAAGGAAGGAAGGAAAGAAGCGAGTCAGCATATTGCACACGCGTATAATTCGTTTATCCAGCCAGGGAAAAATGGAGGTGCTCAATGTCCGAAACGACATCCGGGCCCATTCGAACTCGGAAAAACAAGTACTATGTATCAGAAATAGAAGCCAGAAAGTGACTTACCGACGGCTTTATCCCAGAAACGATATATCCGGAGCTGTTTAACGAGTGAATCAGATTCAATAACCATTGAACATTCCATTTCCAACAAAACAAAAAAAAGTAAAGACATAGATACCTCGGGGAACTCTCTGCGGATGCGTTCATGCAGTTCCTTTGCGTATTGCGCCTCGGCTTTGTTGGTTGGCATGTAGTATACTGTGTAGAGTAGAGGTAAGAATGATATGATCAGTAACTGAATCAATGATGCATGTCGGGAAGGGGATGGATTGATTAGATTGCATGCAGAGCACTACTGTAAGCAAAATTCAAATCAATAGGAATCAGAACCCGGTGCTGATAAGCGCCAAAGTTCCATGCTGATTTGGTGATGCCCCGTTCGTCCTTCTCTTTCTGATCCTACGGCAAGCCTCATCATACCAAGGACGAAAGCAACTCACCATGGAAATCAAACCCGTTATTCGACGAGTCGATAGGCGTCGGGAACGTCTCGTAGGCAGGCGAGAGTTTAGGCTCGCCCTCGCGCTCGCGCGGGGGGTTGTACAGCGACTTGCCGTCGGCGTTGAGCTGGTCTGTGGGGAGCGGCGGGGCGGACTCGTACCCTTCGAGTGGGGATTTCAGCCAGGGTCCGTTGGATGGCATTTTCTCTTTTGCGTCTTTGTTAGGTTTGATGGGTGTTTTGGATATGGGAACTTGAAAATCGAGAAAAGGTGATGGAGATGGAGAGTGGGAGTTCAACTTGGAATTCGGGTGTGGGTTTCCTGGGGAGTCTTCGAGAACGTCGAGCAATATCGAGGTTTGATGTACAAGCAGGGTAAGTTTGAGATAAGACGCGTGGGGGATGACGCTGATGATCTCTTGCAGATGGATTTCGGAACTCTGCGCATTGCAGGTCTAGAACCTCTCTGGCTTACAACACACGTTCCTTAAAAGTTAAAGTTAAAATCCGATCGTAAGCAGCCACAGTCAATGTCATGTGCGCCCACTGCGATCGCGTGCACGATCGTGTTTTGTGGAATCAAATCAAAAAGTGATCGAGAAAGGATCCCGATCAGTGGACAAACGGGTGTGCGGACGCCGGAAATCATGAACAAGGGAACAAGTGGAATGTTCGAGGACTTAAATTTACTGGGAGGCCCGAAGAATAGGAGGAGGGAAAGGGGGAGGGTGTCTCGGGGATCGGGAGGTGTATGTTTAGCCTGCAGAAGACTGAAGTTGAGAGAGAAATCATCGTGATGACACCTGGTGACGCGTCGAGGTTCATGCACATGCATCATGTTTCTTTGATGAGAGATGATAGAAGGATGTAAGTAGAAGGATAGGCGGAGAGACGATGCACCCATATCCCGTGTCACCATTTTATCAGATCTTTGATCAATCTACTCTTGACGTCCTGCGATACATTGATGCGCGGCTCACTGATGCATATGTCAATTGCGTCAAGCAGAAGAAAAAATGATAGCGACATGGGACACACATTGGCATTGCGTGGGTCCTGCTGGTCCGACGGCTTACTTATCTACGGATGGCCAAAGTCCATTTAGATAGATAGAGTGCAGGAGCGTACGTGAATGCATATGTGCGGATCTGCACTGGGCAGGAACGGCGGAGATGTGCGGTACTGGGCCGGGGAGGGATATAGAGCTGGAGAGGACCTGCTGTGGCTGTCTGTCAGAGAGGTTTGAGGATTGAGAATTGTGGTAACGATGTTGACAGGCCGTTACCACGCAGGAATGAGGAGGATGAGGAGGAAAAGCGGGCTACGAGTGTAAAGGGACGCAAATTGCTCAGGCACAGAGGTGACAATGCAATGAGCTCAGAGATACGTTAAGCCTATGGATGAATGAGGCATCATTGTGACTACGAGGCATAATTTGAGTATGTAGACAATGTGGGTGGGATTGAGTGTGGGAAGAGACGAAAAAGGAACAATTGGGATCACTCCTTTCCCCTCTCTTACTTTATTCTCTCCCAGCGCCGTGCATTTGACCCTAGCTCAGCGCATCTGTTCATGAAATCTGTCAGTTCCACCAATAGCTGGATTCTCAGATCCCATCATCGAGACTCGCCCACTCCCTCTGACCACGAACCACTCACTCCAACCTACACCTCTCCCCGTCTCGCACCAAAACCGCCCGGCGAGTACAACCACTCTCCCTCCTCCTCTACATTCAAGGCCGGCTTCAACTCTGTTTTTAACCGAAAACCCGGCAAAGCGCCCTCTCTTCGCTCGGCATATTCCACGTCCACCGCTACCTCGTCCAGTGAAACCCACAGCACACACCCTTACTCTGCAATTCACATGGCACCCCTTCCTGTCGTATCAAGCCACAACACCCCCGACGACGACGAGGAATGCCCCGTCTGTCTAGAGCCTCTTAGCTTCAGCTTCAGGCTCCCCGGCGAAAAACCCCACATAGTCCCAGAGTGCGGCCATGCTCTTCACGAGGTTCTTGCCGCCTTATCGGTCCCATCTGCTTCCGCATCTCACCCATTTTTTTAGGCCTGCTTCACAGCCGTATATGGCCCTCCTCCAAATCAGCAAGCACGGACGATTCCAAGAAAAACCAACCTCGGCGTGTGCGGTGTGTGCAGGCGACCCATGAAGGTCGGTGACGGTGACGGTGGAAAGTCCAACAGTGCGTAGTCATCCCTGTTATATCCCTCGGCCGCATTCTCACCCCATGGCGATCAGAGCTTGCTGCTCTCACTGGTATGGGTGATAGTCGCGCCGCCCCTCTATACCCCGGGCGGGACACCCCCACAACCCGCGCCCGCCAGCCGCCCCGTCCGTACGATCCCAACCAAGACGACCCGCTCGATCACTCCGCCTCCGTAAAGTCACACCCCGCCCAAGATCACGCACAATACATCGTCGCACCCTCCATCCAAGTCCGCCCAGAATTCTCATCTCTAACCCGCACTAGCGACCCCAATCAGCCTCTCACATGCATCGTGGTCATCGAGCTGCCTGGCAAGCGCGGTGCTGGCAATGTGCCTGGCCCTGTCATTCCAGATAATTATGGCAGGAATAGTAGTAACGGCCACAGCCACAACAACCACCTTCGGCCGGATAATAGTTCGGGTCATTCGAGTCCACGCCCTGACCGTCAAGTACGACATCTTCAGGAGGAGAATTCTCCTCGGGCCTATCAGAACCGACAGCTGTCCGCAGCTCCAGAAAACCAATATCCGATGTCGTCCTCCAATGGATATCCAGACTCGGCTAACTATGGTCCCAACACGCTTATCCACTCGGAAGAAGACTCCCCGTTTACCGCCATCACTGAGGACCTCAGGAATCGCATCATTGATTGGAAAGGACACCCGCTGTCTGACCTCGGTCCGCTGCAGATGTACGACCTCCTCCACGTGCGGCGCGATTCTGCGATCCGCGAATTCTACGTCTACTTGTTCAAGGAGGCCATCATCTGTGTCGTCGAGGAGAGGAAGCGCGGGCTCGGCCGACTGCTGTCGAATGCGTCGGGGCTTACCGATACGGGCAGCATCCCATCAAGCTCCGGGCAGTCCAAGGGCGTACTGCGGCTCAAAGGCCGGATCTACGTGCGCCACATCAAAAACGTCACCGCGTCGTCCGCGGCGGGCGAGATGAGCCTGACGATCGACATGGAAGACGAGCTCGCGTCGTTCATCCTGATATTCAAGGAGCGCTCGTCGCTCGAGGCGTGGAAGAACAACATCCAGGCGCTGGTGAACATGTTCCAGGCGCAGAACGGCGTCGTGCGCCGACCGCAGGAGCCGGCGCGGCCGCTGGACATGGAGGAGTTTGGCGGCAGCGCCAAGGCGATGCGCATGCTGAGCGGCAGCACGCAGACGACGGTCAGCACCGTCGACAGCCTGCTCAACGGCTCCTCGCGCTCGTCCTCGACGTCGCACAGCTCCATATCCGGCGCGAACTCGAGGCAGAACAACAATAACAACAACGCCGGTGCGAATAATAACATCAATAATAATAAACTCGCTACGCTGGGCGAGGACGATGAGCTGTCGGCGTACGACTCGCCGACGCACCTGGTGACGCCGCACCTCTCCGCGGGGCCGTCCAACTCGCTCGCCCCGCTCCCACACCCGGCGATGGACCTGATCCTCGTCATCTCGCTGCCCCCGCCGACGGCGCTCCCCAGCACCGCGCAGCTCAAGGTCCGCGTCATCAAGGCCACGCTCGACTTTTTGGTCGCGTCGCTCGGCCCGAAGGATCGGCTGAGCCTCGTCACGTTCGAGGTGGGCGTGGGCGGCAGGGTAAGGAAGTGTCCGTTCTTGGGCGTGGGGAAGATGCAGAGCCGCCAGCGGCTGGAGAAGTTTGTTGATGAGCTTGGGGTGAGGCTGGAGGAGCACCAGGATGAGTTCTTGGTCAGGGGCTCGAAGGAGGAGAAGACGGATGTGGTGACGGCTGTTAACCATGGTGTGTTTTTCGCTTGGAATTCTGTGTGTGTGGTGGGTGGCTGACTCTTTTTCGTTGGAAGGTCTGGACGTGGTGCTGCAGCGAAAAGCAAGGAACCCCGTATCGGGGATGATCCTGGTCAGCGATGCGTCGGACAGCACGCGGCGGGCGCAGATGGACCTGGTGCTCGCGCGCGCCGAGGCAGCGAACGTGCCGATCCACTCGTTCGGGTACGGCCGGTCGCACGACCCCGCCTCGCTCTGGCTCATGTCGAACCACACCAGCGGGACGTACACCTTCGTCAAGGACTGGTACGACCTGCGCGACTGCGTCGCGGGGTGCGTCGGCGGCATGATGTCCATCGGGCTCCTCAACATGAAGCTGCACCTCAAGATCGTCGACAGCCACCGGTTCAGGATCCGCAAGGTGTCGGGCGGCCCGCAGTCGATCCTCAGCGCGGACGGCCAGAACGTGGACGTGGACGTGGGCGAGCTGAGGTATGGCGAGCGGAAGGAGATGCTGATCGAGCTGGAGCTGGATAACACGGACCAGCAGAAGCTCGCGCAGGCGCGCGGCGGCGGCGGCGGCGGGCAGCGGGACCGCGCGATGAACGCGACGGACCAGTTCGTGCAGGCCATGGGGCTCGACGCGCTGGCGATCGACGACGCGGACTTTGTGGACGGCATGATGGACAGGATGATCGACGAGGTGCCGGTCGTCGAGGTGGACGGCTCCTTCTTCGACCCCGCGGCGGCGAAGAACGTGTCGCGCCTCGCGCACCCGGTCCTCCTTACCGTGACGCTGCTGCCGATGGCGGCTGGGGCGCCGCGCCCGCCGTCGACGGTGTCGGACCCAGTTATCGTGCGGCGGCGGATGGAGCTCCTCGCGTCGGATATGATCACGAGGGCGCTGGTGCTGGTGTCGCGGCGGAACTTCCCGCAGGCGCAGAGGATTATGGGCGAGACGAAGAGGATACTGCATACGGTGCTGCAGAGCATCTCGCGGTCGTTGCCAGCGCCGAGCGGTGGTGGCGGTGGAGGAGCAAGGAATCGGAAGGAGCTGTTGACGCTGAGCACGGTTAGGGCGATGCAGTCGATTTTGCAGGACTTGCAGATTTTGTCGGAGGCGCTGGAGGATAATGTGGAGCTGTTTGCGCATGATCAGAGGAATTTCGGTGCTCAGCAGGTGTGTTTTTTTTTGTTTTTTGACTCTGTGAAATATGGCATTGGAACTGACTTTTTTTTTTGTAGGCGATGATCCTCCGGGATCAAAAGAGCTGGAGCGGCAGGAGTGCAACGGAACGTCTATTCTGGACAACAGATAATTCGATCGAGCTGGTCTCGAGAAGTACTGACTGGGTGGCACGCGAGTGATTTTCTTGTCCTTTCTTTTCTTTTTGTCTGTTTTCTTCTTCTCTCTCTATGGTCTCTCGTTATCGCTCTCTCTCTATCGTCATATACACCCTCCTTACGACTATAACGTGCTTCTCTCTCTCTCTCTCGATCCTTTTTTTTTTATCTTGTCGACGCGCACACACTCTCCCTCATTCCTAATCGTATTGTACTATGTTATCGACGGTTTTTTTCTTGTTCTACTTCTTGCGACACCATTTAAAATTATTACCAACGGACCTGGCACATTCCTTCACCCCATCCTGGAATCGACGACTCTCCTTTATATCTTTATATCCCAGTTTCCTCTATGTTACCCATCCCTAGTTAATATGTACGCGCGCGCTGTCTTTGCGTATACTACTACCACCTACATCATACCCGCCATCAGATACCGCTGCTGCGGCGGCGGCTAGACTCTTTCGCTCCCGCTCAGATCTCGAATTTCTTGTTCGTTTTTTTTTCGTCTGTGTCTAGCTTGATCACTCATTTTCTTATTTTTTTCTCATTGTTGTATTGGGTTGGCTCCTTGAAATGTCCCTCGCTGTTGACTACTAAAGTACCTGCAATTGTATGTCGAGCTTGGAAATTTTTAATTTTTAATTTTGGCATCCTAGAGCACGGCGCCCTACACACCGGCGGTTCCAACATTAAAAGCTCCTTTTGACGTGTATCAAGTACGTTGTCAAAGATTTTAAGTATTAGTTACCATATTGAATATTTCAGCATTTAAAATCTTTTATTAAGTCTTAAAGATTCTCGTATTTTAAATCTTGAATAAGATATAAAGCTCCTTTCCACGGTAACAAATATTTTAACTCGAAATTTATTTAAAACGTTCCACCATATTTAAAATTTTAATTTAGCAAGAAATACTTTTAGTACTTGAAATAAAAATAAATCCAATAGCGTGGTTACCATTTTAAATATTGAGCACAATCTAAAATTTACACATATTTAAAATATAAAAGAACATTTAAAATTATCAAAGATGTTATTCAAGATTTCAAGTAGAAAAAAATCCTCGATTAATCGCCCACTCATTGCCCACTCATTGCCCACTCATTGCCCACTCATTGCCCACTTGTCGCCGACTTTCTGGGCACATAATGCATGCCCGGTGAAAAAGCGGACGTGCACAACCCAGCCTTGAGAATCCTTGATAATTTAATATTTAATCCTACAGACCAAGTGAGCAAGTTTCCCTCGTACTTATTCAGGAGATGCGGCTTACTAACTAAGAAACTTGAATCCGCCCACTAATTTCAGCGGGACGGCGAGCCGTCGCACGCATAACGGGCGCTAGGCAGGTAATGAGTGGGCGATGAGTGGGCAATTAATTGAGGATTTTTTTATACTTTAAATGCTGGATACCGTGTAAGATTTTTTAAAATGTTACTTAATATTTGAAGTATAAAGACTTCTAAGACGTTGTCACATATTCATTATATAAAGCAACGTATCGGAATTTTTAATACTTAAAATTTAAGATATTCCTGATTGTTATCCTAGTCTTAAAATACTTGACTTCGTATAAAGCACCTTTCAATGTAATCAAAGATTTTAAATCTAAGATATCCCTACATGGTGTTGAGTATTTAAAATAGAATAATTTCTTGTACGTTATCCGACATTTTAAATACGAAATAAGATTGTAGAATTTCCTACACTTAAAATCCTTGATAACGTACTTGATACACATCAAAAGGAGCTTTTAATGTTGGAACCACCGGTGTGCTATTGTCAATGAAAGGCTGCCACACAAAATCTGCATTGTCATTGTGACGTCCCATTGTCGACATTTATAGGGGGGGCCAGCATTTTCTCTGTTGGCCGTACTACAAGGCAATTCCTCCTTTGGATGGCACGCTCCATAAGGGCCAATCGGGTCAGTCGAGCCCATGAAGCCTCCTCGGCAAGATGGAGGCTTGACGCTCGTGTCGTGTAGGCTATGCTGGGGTTCTGGCCCCTGGGAGGCGGATTAGAGTGTGTAATGATCTCGTTTCTTCAATATCAGAACATATCGTTAACGAGCTTCTCTAATTATTTTTTTTGCATAGCTATACAGGGGTACCATACTTCGCGGCCATCTCTGCCTTGCGATTCGTACAGTGATCTCCTTGACTCCGTCGCAAGATGTTACTTACGCCGTCTCCTCTGGGGTGTAGATTTATTACATGTTGTCTGCTCGCCTACAGCAGCTGTCAGCACTCTCAACTTATCCTATTCCGGACCTCATAGTCCACCCCATCCTCAGTGAGCACATGTAGGCTCATTCCTATCGATATTTTTAACTTCAAGACATCATACGCGACTGTTAGATCATCGGACAAAGTCAAACCTGAGCTTCAGACTTCAGTCAATACTAGCGCGTCTACATGTTCTCATCGCAGGCCCAGGATTGGGAAGAGAGACCTATATGCAGTCTTTCGCGAAAATGGCCGTATCCATAGCAAGAGAACGCGGCATGTTCATCGTCCTCGACGTGGATAGTCTGTACATGATCGGCCGAGACGTATCCATCATCAACTTGGGCTACCGCAGTGCAGGCGTCACTGCCAACGTCGCTGGACTCAAACGGCTAAGGGAATAAATTGGCGTCGACCTTAAGACACCTCCCGACCAACGGACGTCCTTTGTCTCGCGAAAGCTCGGTGTTATGGTGCATGAGAAAGGACCCAGCGATATTATCTCGACCGACTTGACAGGAGAGGAAGGGGACCTTGCAGATGCTGATCCACAGTTCGCGAAGGCAAAAGAGACGGTACAAGTAGATGGCGAAGGTGGTCGTGACTGAGGTGGCGCGGAGGGCAAGGCGATGTGCTGAGCGGGTCAGTTGGCGCTTTCAAGAACACGAGATTCTGGTACTTAGACACACATGAATTATCTCTAGCTCATTAGCAATACATGTAACGACAAGAAACTGAGAGGCGAGGACCACATCCTCATCAGCAGGCTATGACAATAAGGTTCTTCCAGTTCCCATTGAAATACAACCTTTATTGCCCTCGACAGTGCGATAAAGGATATATTTTTCGTGCGCGGGCGAGGGCATAGGAGTGGACACTTTTGTTCGGTTCATCAGGGATATTGTGACGCATGAGCTTGGAGAGATAATTTCAGCTTCGTTCGACAGCGCAGCAATAAATCATGTAGGATACCTTTCCTTCGTCCTTTGTGCTCTGCGTCATCATGCCGAAATCGAGCAAGTGCACAGACGCCTTGCCGGCGTTGTCAAATTTCCAATGGATATTCTCTGCCATGCATTATGTAGCTTAGTACGAATGAGGAGAGTCTGACTACGTCACCGACACTTACCATTTTTGAGATCACCGTGAATCATTTTTGTGTCTCTGTGTAGTTTCACAACTGCTTCGACAAGTTGATCGTGTTTACCTTCCAAGAACGATACACAATCTGCCTTGGAAGTGGAAGAAGATGTCGCTTTTGTGTGTTCCTTGCTTCCGATAAGGGGGCTACCAGGAACAAGTTTCGTAACCACCCAGGGATCAGTCCCCTCAGCACCCCCATGCTTTGGGGAATCTCCCTTGGCAATGAGGTGACCCTACAAGGATATCCAATATATCAAACGTCAGATTCTTTAAAAGTGAGGAGATTGAAACTGACCACTTTTCGCAGATTTTTAGCTTCCTTATCCCTGTCCTCAGGTCTGAAAAATTTCTTCGCGATGAATGGACCTGTTCTCTCCCCCCATTCCTTGATCTCATATACTCCAGCATTGTTAGCAGATGCTCCGCCAAGGTTCTCAGAATCGCCTTTGATGGTTACAGTCAAATCCTTGCCATGTTCAGTGATGTGAAAGTCTGGAATTTGGAACGGACACTGGTGCGTAAAAAGTTTCAGACCAGAGTAACGTGCATAAACTTACCCTCGCATCCCTCCGGTGGCGGTGTGGTCTATGACAATTGAGATGCTTGACTTGTAACAATAGATAATGCACTCACAGAGGCTCTACCAAAGAGGTTTCGGGGACGAACTCGCCGCATACATGCAGTGCGCTGGGAGCCTCCCTTTGGATGAGTTCCTTGAGCTTTTTTAGCAGTAGGTCGCTGATTCTTTGCATTCTTCTTGACCGCTTTCTCCACCTTACGCTGGGCAGGACGATGCGTGGCAGGCTGACGCTGGACAGGAGGCCTTGCTGGCGCCTTCCCCTTCCCCTTAGAGGAACGTTTGTACAGCAAGATAGAGGCTTGATCGATAAGACCATCTCGACGGAGTAAAGGGGCCTCTACGGCAAGGTTGCGGGCGACAGGATAAGGAGATTTAGCTGCTGCTTTGCCATTGAATCTATAGCAAGGGATGTCGTCAAGACCCATTCACGGACAAAGGTATAAATTGAGGACTTACAGAGAGCCACCAGTGAGAGCCTCTGGGTAGGTGACTGGAAGGGCACACACGCTATATGCCAAGATAGAGGCTGTAAACAGAAAAGGCGAAAAGTGCATGATAGAGAGATAGAGAACAGATGGTGTTTAGGATTGTCTACGGGCGACCTGCGCACGCTGAAGAGTTGAAAAGTTCAGGAAATGAGACCAGCTCGAATACCAGTTGACGTCGATGGCATTCATTTATACAGAATCAGCTTCGAGCTTTGCCCACAGTGGACTTCTGGATCGTTCGGTGGAAGAGCCTTTCCGGAGTGGAAGAATCAAGAATGGAATCAAATTCGCTGCCCACACTACATAGCACATATTACATATCCGCCAGGGGTGGATTTCTGCCGGCCCGGGTAATCGGATGAGGCCGGGCGCCGAACCATGCTTGTGTAGAGGCCCAAGCCCATAACGATAGCGTATTTTTCTTGCAGATAATGTATGTAGTAGCATACACCTACAATACTGACTGTTTTGTCGATGAAATACATAGAATGAGGAAGGATTTGCGCCTTATGTAAGATTTGTAATTGCAATGTTTGTCCGGGCGCACCTTTAGCCAAAGATTGCTCGCGCACTCGCAACTAATGTACCATGCGCTGCCCACAAGTCGGTTATTACTTCCGATAAAAACTTGCCCACCGTGGACTTCTGGACCACCGTTCGGTGGAAGAGCTTTCTGAAGTGGAATAATGGAAGGTTTGATATCAAATTCCCTGCCCACACTAATATCTGCTGCTCACAAATCGGTGACAAAACTGAACGGCGGGGGGTCCGATAAAGCGTCAATCATATCCCCTGGCTGTGTTTCCTCATGCGAGGGCGGTGATCTTGGGAGATAGCCATTCTGGTCTGCAACCTTCTGGCACTTCATCCATCCACATCGAGTCTCCAGGTCTTGTAGGCCCTCTTTTGCGAGTCGCGACACATTCAAAACATGGGTAATACTCCTAACGATGACGTGCTGGATCATATCCTTCAAGCTTGTCCAACGTCCTCGCTCGCGGCCCTTTCTCTTGTCTCTTCACACATCCGCATTCTTGCATTGCCTCATCTATTGCGTACGGTCTCCCTCGATCGAAATCCTCAAGAGCTCCTCACCTTCCTGAATTTCATCCTCAACAACACACAGTCAAGGAACGTCGAGGATCCCGACGTTGATCATCGAACAGAGATTTTGGGCGCAGGCAGGTACATAGTCAAACTCGAAATAGGGTTGCTCGCCTTACAGACCACCGTACGGGTTGGGGACAGGCTTGTTGATGCGGAGAATGAAGAATACCCCATATCCACCTGGGCACCTGTTCTGACATGTGCTTTGGCGATCATGCCCAACCTCCACTCCATCTTCATCCAAGGCGATGTGGAAGAAATTGCCTTTCATTCCCCCGATTTTGCCCTCGCGCTCTTCAGCCTTCCCCGGCTCACTTATATCGACCTGTGGTGTGTAGGACTCGTTGCATCAAATCGTTTCGGGCACGCGATGGATTTGAGGAAAGACGTTAGCAACTTGCAGACGGTCAAATTCAACGTACACGGTGACCTGGAGCAGCTGGATCTCACCGCAGGCGAAGGAATGGGAAGCATCCTGTGCCATACCAGGGGGCGTTTGACAGAGATCGATCTCACTGACTGTAACCTGCGCAACTTGCTGTACGACGACGAATCGGAAGAAGGCCACAACGAAATCAAAACTCCCCTGATCTTCCCCAACGTCGTGATACTTTCTCTGGACAGCTGCGATGTATCTCTTAAAGCCCTTGCAAGTGCATTCCCGGCCTTGCGCACCCTCATTTTCGGCTTCTCGCCGTTCTCGCATCGCAATGGACCTTCCCAAACCTACAAAGTTTCATTTCCAAGTCTGGTTTATATCAAGGGACGATACAAGGACCTTCACGTTTTCCTTGATTCCACTGCTGCTCACAACCATCTACGTCGTATGGTGGTCGACTTTCCTTGGAGCTCTGATGATGACGACGCTATGCCTGTGTTCGCTGTAACGCGAGCCGTACCTTTTCTGAAAAGTCTCCACTTTACCCACAGTGAGGTCATGCCTTTATCTTGGTGGGAGGCCTTGGGCCGCACTCTACCTCATTTGACATATTTGGATATTTTATTGGCTGCAAAAGCCACAGATCAGCTGGATCTCTTGGTGAGACTGATGTCCGATTCACCGTTGGTTTTGAAGGTTACTAAATTCTACTCAGTGCACCCAGGTTCCTCGCAGCTTGGCTTCTGTGCCCCTTGCATATGTTTCCCTCATTCTCCGGGGGAATGCACATGTAATAGGCGACGGTACAAGTCCAGAAATCCAGTCTTTGCTCACAGCACCGGCCATTGCACTTTCCTATGCAAGGAACATACCAACGCTGAAGTATATCGACATCTGCAAGGAAATCGACATAGTTAAGGGTTTGACCAGCTGGTGGAGCGTGGTCCGTGAAAGTTCTGGATCGGGCGATGATGTGTGCGTACAGGTGAAAGCTCTAGATCCATATGAGGGGAGAGCCTTGAGAAGCTGGTATGACCTGGAGGCATAGGATGGGGCGTTGGGAATTTACCAGTGATTGTATACACCTGCATGCCTTGATGTAACTGCTGGGCAATGTAAACGTAGATACCTTGACAAAACATAATCTTCTTTCGCATGGAGTGTCACAGCATGCAGGGCATACCTGCATCTTGTTCTCGATGTCTCTTTTGAATGCGTTCAAGATGAGGAGGTGAACCCTGATCATGGCGGACAACAAGGCCATACAGCCGAAGAAGAGGCCAACATCTGACAAGACGTGGTACGTTCCCGCCGTATATGCACCGAAGAGGTGCTAGCCTGCCTCTTTAGCTCTTATTGTACCCATCATGTTCAACGCCCCTCGTCCTGCTCAGCGATACACGGGCTCGACCTCGAACGGCTTTGGGGGCAGCTTTGTCGATGAGAATCCACTTTCGAATTCGGTGTATGACGACGGCGGCCTTGATCCCTGGAGCGCTGCACCGAGTCCGACCCCCACGGCTGCCCCTCAAGCGCCCCCGTCTGTGTTCAGGGCAGTTATAGGTGATTCAGACTTTGCATATCATATATGTCGAAGGCGCAACTGAAGAAGAACGTCGTAGCGGATGCAACTGTTCCATCCATATACCATCGCTCGTATGCCGCAGTCGATCCCAACAATAATATGGGAGAAACGTCAGTGAACGCTTTATCGCGTGTCCTCAGCACATCATCCCTTCCGGCCGGCACCATCGACAGTGTAAGTTATTTGCTGTCCACTAGTATATGACGTTGTTGTGAACCATTGTCATACAAGTCTCCAAACTCGAGTTCTTCGTCGCTTTAGCCCTCGTTGCTCTCGCACAGTTGGGCAAAGGTCCGTCATAACGTGCATCTTCATCCTATTATCCTCATCTCCTGTCGCTCAGATGTGAGCGTCGAGCAAGTCTCCGCGCTGTCCTCCCAGAATACCTTGCCTGAACCAACCCTCGACCTCAACCACCTCTAACCATCCCTATCCGCGATCCCACCTATAACTTCTAGTGCAAGAAAGAACAGCACTCAGACCGTCCAGGCCCCCTCCCAGCGTACTCATTAGACGATCCTTGGAATGTGAACCCTCGCTTCCCTGGCGCACCGAGTAGCACCCCTTTCGGTGCTGATGGGCTGCCGAATGGCACCTCCTCACTGGCTGGCACCGGACTGCAGTGAGTGGTGGAAAAAGCAAGAGAACATAAAGGTCTCCAATCTAGGCCAACAAGGATTTATCCTTAACAGATATACGGTGTATGAGGTTGCTTCGGATGTGAGTCGTTTTATAGTTACTTTATATACTTTCGCTTTTACTATGTAGGTTAATAGCGCAAACCACATTCTGTCTCGCGTCGATATTCCGAATTTGTCTTCCTTTGGGATGTCCTCGTTCGTCGTTATCCATTCCGGCTTTCCCCCTCGTTACCTCCTAAACGAGTCGGAGGTAAGCTTCTTCTTAACCTACGAAGTAACTAGGTCTGAATTTTCCACAGCGGACGAACAATTCTTAGAGCAAGGAAGGTACTAGAACCAATTTAGTCTTCAAGTTGTACACGACTCTTATAATTCATTTCAGGCGAGGGTTGGCGAGAGCTCTCAACTTTGTGGTGTTCGTCAATACATTTCACTTTCAACCTGGTTGAACAACCTTGGCTTATATTGAATTTATAGCAACCACCCTATCTCTGGCAATACAGGCGCGTTTCATCGATTCTTGGACATCGGCGGTGTTTGTTATCCTCTTTTCTTGTTTAGCAATTGGATTGGCTATGGCCTGCGCCATCAAGGTAAAGCGCTCAAGGACGCCCGCTGAGAACAAATACTGAATACTATAGATAAGGGTTATTCAGTAATTGGGAATAAGATGTCTCTTGTAGGTCTATTTTAACTATCATCAGTGCTGCTTCAACATCCACTCAACGACTCCTCTGTATTATAGGAAAAGAAGCTCTTCTTCGTGCTCTATGAGCTGAAGTCGTCCGCACACCAACAGAGGCAGCTTGGGACTCTCCAGACAGCCACATAGGTAGAGCCCAAACTCATCGCCATGGTACTCTCGTGTCTGAATTCCTTAACGATCGCAGGAGTGGCGAGCCGGTTACAGCGAGGAATTCCCTATGGGATCATTCTTGACCAATACCGAAACGTACGTCGTTTCTTTCTTTTCATGATGATATTCGATTCTGAGTATGCTTGTTCATAGGTAAATAATCCCCTCGCCCATGAGCTGACAACAGGCCCCGAAATTATCGAGGCTGTTGTTTCAACGCCTTCAACTTCTTCAAGACCTTCATCTGAAAAGGTCGACGTCATGGTCGCGGGCGCAGGTACAGGAGGTACAATCACGGGTATCTCAAGAGCCATCAAGAAGACGCACAACCCAGATTGCACAGTTATTGGAGTTGATCCTGTAAGTTATTTTTTTGACTTGCTGGTCTTTGTTATCTAACATACCTGGGTTACAGAAAGGCAGCATTCTCGCACTGCCAGAGAGCCTGAACACAGCTGACAATGGCGCCCAATACATTGTTGAAGGAATTGGTTATGACTTCGTCCCAGATGTTCTGTGCCGTGACGATGTTGACGTTTGGCTGAAAACCTCGGACGAAGAATCGTCTGCTGCAGTTCAGCAAATGATGAGAAGCGAGGGGCTTTTGGTGGGAGGCAGTAGCGGCAGTGCGCTCTCTGGTGCCTTGCGATGGCTGAAGAGCGACGAAGGGAAGGCTATCGCCAATACCTCTGGAAAGAATGTTGTCGTTCTGCTTCCTGATGGGTAAGCCTTGGTTTTTGAAGGTGCGCCTTGGGCTGTGGCTAAGGCCTCTTTCTCTAGGATTCGAAACTACATGAGCAAACCGTGGTTCTTGAAGATAGCCATGGACCAAGAGGCTTCACCTCTTTCTGGTGCCATTGCACAGATCCTGCAGAAGAAGGAACCTACGAAGGATGAAGCAGAGAACGAGCCGACTTCGAATCCACCGGAAAGTCTTGCAAGCGCCGCAAGTCCTACGCCTGCCTCGCATTGATAAATCGGATGTGGAATACAGTTACTGGGCTCGGTCGAACGTCAAGCAGCATTTACGTTCATACATAGATTTTTCCTTTTTCCTAGGGCACTCCTTTCTTATTCTAGTTGTATTACATATGTACCAGTTAACGTTGACAATGGCACTACTTAGAGTATATATGAATGCGTTCAGGACGAGGAGGTGAACTCAGCTCATGGCGGACAACAAGGCCATACAGCCGAAGAAGAGGTGGTACTTCGGAGATAGCCATACTTACTCAGGTGTCCCATCCACGTCGATTTCAAATAACGCTTCGGTAGAAAAGGGCGACAAGTGCATGATAGAGAGATAGAGAACAAATGGCGTTTAGGATTGTCTACGGGCGACCTGCGCACGCTGGAGTCGAAAAGTGCAGGTGATGAGACTAGCTCGAATACCACTTGACGTCGATGGCATTCATTTATACAGAATCAGCTTCGAGCTTTGCCCATGCTAGTGTCAAATTCCCCGTCCACACTAGCATCCTCTGCCCACACTACATACCAATGTAGCATGCGCTGCCCACAAATCGGTGATCAATCATGGGAGATAGCCATTCCGGTCTGCGACTTCCAGTGGCACTGCAACCTGTCATCCATCCACGATTCCACGTCGACTTCAAATAACACTTTGATTCGCCAGATCTCGCAGCCGTAGGCCCTCTTTTGCGAGTCGCGACACATTCAAATCATGGGTAATACCCCTAACGATGACGTGCTGGACCATATTCTTCAAGCTTGTCCAACGTCCTCGCTCGCGGCCCTTTCTCTTGTCTCTTCGCACATCCGCCTTCTTGCATTGCCTCATCTATTGCGTACGGTCTCCCTCGATCGAAGTCCTGAAGGGCTCCTCACCTTCCTGAATTTCATCCTCAACAACACACAGCCGAGGAATCTCGACGTTGGTCCTCGAACAGAGATTTTGGGCGCAGGCAGGTACATAGTCAAACTCGAAATAAAGAATTTCGCCTTCTACACTACCGTATGGGTTGAAGACTTGCCTTTTCGTGTGGAGAAGGAAGAATACCCCGTATCCACCTGGGCACCTGTTCTGACACGTGCTTTGGTGCTCATGCCCAACCTCCACTCCATCGTCATCGAAGGCGATGTGGAAGAAATTGCCTTTCATTCCCCCGATTTTGCCCTCGCGCTCTTCAGCCTTCCCCGGCTCACTTATCTCGACCTGTGGAGTGTAGGACTCGTTGCATCAAATCGTTTCGGGGAGGCGATGGACTTGAGGAAAGACGTTACCAAATTGCAGACGGTCAAATTCAATGTACACGGTGACGTAGAGCAGCTGGAGCTCACAGCAGGCGAAGAAATGGGCAGTGTCCTGTTCCATTCCAGGGGGCGTTTGACAGAGATCGACCTCACTGCCTGTAACTTGCGCAACTTGCTGCACGACGAGGAATTGGAAAAAGGCCACAACGAAATCAAAACTCCGGTGATCTTTCCCAACGTCATGATACTTTCTCTGGACAGCTGTGATGTATCTCTAAAAGCCCTCGCAAGTGCATTCCCGGCCTTGCGCACCTTCATTTTCGGCTTCTCGCCGTTCTCGCATCGCGATGGACCTTCCCAAATCCACAAAGTTTCATTTCCGAGTCTGGTTTTTATCAAGGGACGATACAAGGACCTCCATGTTTTCCTTGACTCCACTGCTGCTCATAGCCATCTACGTCGTGTGGTGGTGGACTGTCCTTGGAGATCTGAACATGATGACGCTCCACCTGCGTTCGCTGTAACGCGAGCTGTACCTTTTCTGAAAAGTCTCCACTTCACCCATAATGAGCTCATGCCTTTATCTTGGTGGAAGACTTTGGGCCACACTCTACCTCATTTAACATATTTGGATATTTTGTTGGCTGCACACACCACAGATGAGCTGGATCTCTTGGTGAGCCTTGTGTCCGATTCACCGTTGCTTTGGAAGGTTACTAAATTCTACTCAGTGCAACCAGGTTCCTCGCAGCCTGGCTTCCGTGCCCCTTGCATATGTTTCCCTCATTCTCCGGGGCATTGAATATGTAATAGGCGACGGTACAAGTCCAGAAATCCAGTCCTTGCTTACAGCGCAGTCCATTGCGCTTTCCTATGCAAGGAACGTACCAACGTTGAAGTATATCGACATCTGCAAGGAAATCGACGGAGTTAAGGGTTTGACCAGCTGGTGGAGCGTGGTCCGCGAAAGTTCTGTGTCGGGCGATGACGTGTGTGTACAGGTGAAAGTTCTGGATCCATATGAGGGGAGAGCCTTGAGAAGCTGGTATGACTTAGAGGCATAGGATGGGGCGTTGGGAATTTAGCAGTGATTGTATACACCTGCATGCCTTGATGGAACTGCTGGGCAATGTAAACGTAGATATTTCTGAAGATACCTTGACAAAACATAGTCTTCTGTCGCATGGAGTGTAACAGCGTGCAGGGTATACCTGGATCTTGTTCTCGATGTCTCCTATGAATGCGAGGAGGTGAACCCTGATCATGGCGGACAACAAGGCCATACAGCCGAAGAAGAGGTCCACATCTGACAAGAGGTGGTACGTTCGCGCCGTATATGCACCGAAGAGGTGCTAGCCTGCCTCTTTACCTCTTAAAGTTATAATACCAATCATGTTCAACGCCCCTCGTCCTCCTCAGCGATACATGGGCTCGACCTCGAACGGCTTTGGGGGCAGCTTTCTCGATGAGAACCCACTTTCGAATTCGGTGTATGACGACGGCGGCCTCGGGCTTGATCCCTGGAGCGCTGCACCGAGTCCGACCCCCACGCCTGCCCCTCAAGCGCCCCCGTCTGTGTTCAGCGCAGTTATAGGTGATTCAGCCTTTGCGTATCATATATGTCGAAGGCGCAACTGAAGACGAACGTCGTAGCGGATGCAACTGTTCCATCCATATACCCGGGCCATCGCTCGTATGCCGCAGTCAACAATACGGGAGAAACGTCAGTGAACGCTTTATCGTGTGTCCTCAGCACATCATCCCTTCCGGCCGGCACCATCGACAGTGTAAGTTATTTGCTGTCCACTAGTATATGACGTTGTTGTGAACCATTGTCATACACAGATTGTCAACCTAGCACCAAACCGAGAGTCTCCAAACTCGAGTTCTTCGTCGCTTTAGCCCTCGTTGCTCTCGCGCAGTTGGGAAAAGGTCCGTCGTAAGGTGCATCTTCATCCTACTATCCTCATCTCCTGTTGCACAGATGTGAGCATCGAGCAAGTCGTCGTGCTGTCCTCCCAGAATACCTTGGCTCAACCAACCCCCGACCTCAACCGCCTCCAACCATCCTTATCCGCGATCCCGCCTATAACTTCCAGTGCGAGGAAGAACAGCACTCAGACCGTCCGTGCCCCCCTCCCAGCGTACTCATCAGACGATCCTTGGAATGTGAACCCTCGCTTCCTTGGTGCACCAAGTCGCACCCCTTTCGGTGTTGATGGGCTGCCGAATGGCACCCCCTCCTCACCGGCTGGCACCGGAGCGCCGAATGAGTGGTGGAAAAAGCAAGAGACCATAAAGACCTCCATTCCAGGCCAACAAGGATTTATCCTTAACAGATATACGGTGTATGAGGTTGCTTCGGATGTGAGTCGTTTTATAGCTCCTTTATATACTTTCGCTTTACTACGTAGGTTAATAGCGCAAACCACATCCTGTCTCTCGTCGATACTCCGAATTTGTCTTCCTTTGGGACGTTCTCGTTCGTCGTTATCCATTCCGGCTTTTCCCCTCGTTACCTCCTAAACGAGTCGGAGGTAAGCTTCTTCTTAACCTATGAAGTAACTATGTCTGAATTTTCCACAGCGGACGAACAATTCTTGGCGCAAAGAAGGTACTAGAACCAATTTACTCCTCAAGTTGTGCAAGACTCATTATGATTCATTTCAGGCGAGGGTTGGCGAGAGCTCTCAACTTTGTGGTGTTCGTCAATACATCGCACTTGCAACCTGGTTGAACAACCTTGGCTTATATTGAATTTATAGCAACCACCCTATCTCTGGCAATACAGGCGCGTTTCATCGATTCCTGGACATCGGCGGTGTTTCTTATCCTCTTTTCTTGTTTAGGAATTATGGTCTGCGCCATCAAGGTAAAGCGCTCAACGTACGCCCGCTGAGAACAAATACTGAATACTATAGATAAGGGTTATTCAGTATCATAACTCTGGTCTCTTGTAGGCCTATTTTAACTATCATCAGTGCTGCTTCAACGTCCACTCAACCACTCCTTTGTATTATAGGAAAAAGAAGCTCTTCTTCGTGCTCTATGAGCTGAAGTCGTCCGCACACCAACAGAGGCAGCTTGGGACTCTCCAGACAGCCACATAGGTAGAGCCCAAACTCATCGCCATGGTACTCTCGTGTCTGAATTCCTTAACGATCGCAGGAGTGGCGAGCCGGTTACAGCGAGAAATTCCCTATGGGATCATTCTTGACCAATACCGAAACGTACGTCGTTCCTTTCTTGTCACGATGATATTCGATTCTGAGTATGCTTATAGGTAAATAATCCCCTTCTCCATGAGCTGACAACAGGCTCCGAAATTATCGAGGCTGTTGTTTCAACGCCTTGCACGTCTTTAAGACCTTGGTTGTCGTCGTGGTCGCGGGCGCGGGTACCGGAGGTACAGTCACGGGTATCTCAAGAGCCATCAAGAAGATGCACAACCCAGATTGCACAGTTATTGGAGTTGATCCTGTAGGTTATTTTTTGACTTGCTGGTCTTTGTTATCTAACATACCTGGGTTACAGAAAGGCAGCATTCTCGCACTGCCAGAGAGCCTGAACACAGCTGACAATGGCGCCCAATATATTGTTGAAGGAATTGGTTATGACTTCGTCCCAGATGTTCTGTGCCATGACGACGTTGACGTTTGGCTGAAAACCTCGGACGAAGAAGCGTTTGCTGCAGTTCAGCAAATGATGAGAAGCAAGGGGCTTTTGGTGGGAGGCAGTAGCGGCAGTGCGCTCTCTGGTGCCTTGCGATGGCTGAAGAGCGACGAAGGGAAGGCTGTCGCCAATACCTCTGGAAAGAATGTCGTCGTTCTGCTTCCTGATGGGTAAGCCTTGGTTTTTGAAGATGCATCTTGGACTGTGGCTAAGGCCTCTTTCCCTAGGATTCGAAATTACATGAGCGAACCGTGGTTCTTGAAGATAGCCATGGACCAAGAGGCTTCACCTCTTTCTGGTACCATTGCACAGATCCTGCAGAAGAAGGAACCTACGAAGAATGAAGCAGAGAGCGAGCCGACTTCGAATCCACCGGAAAGTCTTGCAAGCACCGCAAGTCCTGCCTCTGCCTCGCATTGATAAATCGGATGTGGAATACAGTTACCGGCCTCGGTCGAACGTCAAGGAGCATTTGCATACATCCATAGATTTTTCCATTTTCCTAGGGCACTCCTAGTTGTATTACATATGTACCAGTTAACGTTGACAAATGGCACTACATAGAGTATATATGAATGCGTTCAAGACGAGGAGGTGAACCCCGGTCATGGCGGACAACAGGGCCATACAGCCGAAGAGGTCAGTGACATCTTACAAGAGGTGGTACTTGGGAGATATCACTGTCTCAGCTGTCATCCATCCACGTCGATTTCAAATAACGCTTCGATTCTCGGCTATAAACAGAAAAGGCGAAAAGTGCATGATAGAGAGATAGAGAACAGATGGCGATTAGGATTGTCTACGGGCGATCTGCGCACGCTGGAGTCGAAAAGTGCAGGTGATGAGACCAGTTGGAATACCACTTGACGTCGATGGCATTCATTTATACAGAATCAACTTCGAGCAGTGCCCACACTGGTGTCGAATCCTCTTCCCCTCTCTGCCCACACTACAGACAAATGTAGCATGTGCTGCCCACCAATCTGTGATCGATCTTGGGAGATAGCCATTCCGGTCAACCTTCTGGCACTGCAACCTGTCATCCATCCACGAGCATCCACGTCGACTTCAAATAACACTTCGATTCTTCAGATCTCGCCGCCGCAGGCCCTCTTTTGCGACGCGCGACACATTCAAAACATGAACGATGACGTGCTGGATCATATTCTTCAGGCTTGTCCAACGTCCACGCTCGCGGCCCTTTCTGTTGTCTCTTCGCACATCCGCATTCTTGCATTCCCTCATCTATTGCGTACGGTCTCCCTCGATCGAAGTCCTCAAGGGCTCCTCACCTTCCTGAATTTCATCCTCAACAACACACAGTCAAGGAATGTCGAGGATCCCGACGTTGGTCCTCGAACAGAGATTTTGGGCGCAGGCAGGTACATAGTCAAACTCGAAATAGGGTTTCTCGCCTTAGAAACCACCGTATGGGTTGTAGACAGGCTTGTTCCTGTAGAGAATGAAGAATACCCCGTATCCACCTGGGCACCTATTCTGACACGTGCTTTGGCGGTCATGCCCAACCTCCACTCCATCGTCGTCAAAGACAAGGTGGAAGAAATTGCCTTTCATTCCCCCGATTTTGCCCTCGCACTCTTCAGCCTTCCCCGGCTCACTTATATTGTCCTGTGGAGTGTAGGACTCATTGCATCAAATCATTTTGGCGAGGCGATGGATTTGAGGAAAGACGTTACCAACTTGCAGACGGTCAAATTCTGCATACACGGCGACCTGGAGCAGCTGGAGCTCACCGCAGGCAAAGGGATGGGAAGTGTCCTGTTCAATACCAGGGGGCGTTTGACAGAGATCGATCTCAGCGAATGTAACCTGCGCGACTTGCTGCACGACGAGGACTCGGAAGAAGGCCGCAACAAAATCAAAACTCCGGTGATCTTTCCCAACGTCGTGATACTCTCTCTGCACTGCTGCGATGTATCTCTTAAAGCCCTTGCAAGTGCATTCCCGGCCTTGCGCACCCTTATTTTCGGCTTCTCGCCGTTTTCGCATCGTGATGCGCCTCCCCAAACCCACAAAGTTTCATTTCCGAGTCTGGTTTATATCAAGGGACGATACAGGGACCTCTACGCTTTCCTTGCCTCCACGGCTGCTCACAGCCATCTACGTCGTGTGGTGGTGGACTTCCCTTGGAGATCTGAATATGACGACGCTATACCTGCGTTCGCTGTAACGCGAGCCTTACCTTTTCTGAAAAGTCTCCACTTCACCCTCAGTGAGGTCATGCCTTTATCTTGGTGGAAAACCTTGGGCCACACTCTACCTCATTTGACATATTTGGATGTTTTGTTGGCTGCAAAAGCCACAGATCAGCTGGATCTCTTGGTGAGTCTTGTGTCCGATTCACCGTTGCTTTTAAAGGTTACTAAATTCTACTCAGTGCAACCAGGTTCCTCGCAGCCTGGCTTCCGTGCCCCTAGTATATGTTTCCCTCATTCTCCGGGGGACTGAATATGTCATAGGCGACGGTACAAGTCCAGAAATCCAGTCCTTGCTCACAGCACCGGCCATTGCGCTTTCCTATGCAAGGAACATACCAACGTTGAAGTATATCGATATCTGCAAGACAATCGACGCAGTTGAGGGTTTGATCAGCTGGTGGCGCGTGGTCCGCGAAAGTTCTGTGTCGGGCGATGACGTGTGTGTAGAGGTGAAAGCTTTAGATGCATATGAGGGAAGAGCCTTGAAAAGCTGGTATGACCTGGAGGCATAGGATGGGCCCGGGGCTTTGGGAATACAGCGGTGAAAACAGTAGAGGAGAAAATTTGCATTAATGACCTCCCATTGTCGACACGTATAGGCGGCAACGTTATCGCTGTTACTTACGGAGAATTATACCCAGGTTAACTTCCCATGCTTTGAGGATCTTGGTTGGTTGACAATGATTATTGTCTGACCCCTGAGACTATTACGTAATGCTTATTCGTGGCAATGGGGCTCGTTCAACACGTTAGCTATAATTTCTTTCAATACGCCCCACGTTAGCTGTTGCTGAAATCGCAATTCTACCCCTTCCAGTCATGGCAGGCAAGGGGAAATCCACGCTCCGCCACAGGCAAACACGCGCAGAATCTCCCACAGGCTTAGAACACTCAGATACTCAAGATGACGAGCATGTTGACACCGTTTATCAGAACCCCGTACGTAACCTCTTTTCTGGTGGTAAAGGCGTACGTTTTGCTGAAAAGTGTTCCGCGAGTTTAGAGAAATAGAAACCAGCTTGAGCTCCTGTTAGAGACGCCCAGGGCTAGTGTTGTTGTTGTCGCCGCTCTTACAGCTCTGGCGTTTGCACTGCGGTTCTACAAGATCAATCACCCAGACCAGGTGGTGTAAGTCGTCGCCCGTCTACCTTTCCCTTTCGATGATGTATTCCTTATGTTTCATTTCGTTACAGCTTCGATGAAGTCCACTTTGGAAAATTCGCGTCACACTACATCCTGGGTGAATACTACTTCGACGTTCATCCACCTTTCGCAAAATTATTGTTCGGTTTGGCTGGTTGGTTCGTGGGCTTCGACGGGCATTTCACATTCGACAACATCGGCGACAGCTATACTGCAAGCCACGTTCCATACGTCGGCATGCGGGCTCTTCCTGCTATTCTTGGCAGTCTGACGATCCCTGTCGTTTATGCTATCATGAAGGAGAGCGGGTATTCGACAGTCATTGCTGCTTTCTCTGCGTCTATCATTCTTTTTGGTGCGTCTATCTCCATGATTCGCGTGACGCCATCTCATAATTTGTTGTAGACAACGCCCACATCGCTCAGTCGCGTTTGATCCTGCTGGACGCAACGTTGATCTTCTTCATGTCCCTTACCATCTATGCGTACATCCGTTTCCGCAAGCTTCGCTATAGGTGTGTATTTCAAACTCGGAGACTTGGTTTCACTGCTCATTTCTGAGGTTAGAGAATTTACTCCGGAGTGGTGGACGTGGCTTACATTGACGGGCGTGTTCATGGCATGCACTTGGGGTTCGAAGGTTAATGGTATCCTGACGGTGTTCGCCATTGGCCTTGCTGTCTTGATTGATTTGTGGGATATCTTGGATTACAAAAAGGAAGGCCATACCATGGTGAGTTTCTGACCGTAATGAAAGGCGACATCAACTCTTGTCTCATGCTCTTTTGAAGGACTATTTCTGGAGCCACTTCACTGCCCGAGCGATTGGACTCATCCTTGTTCCTTTCATTATCTACCTCTCGTTCTTCTACGTCCACTTCGCTGTACTCCCTCAATCTGGCCCTGGTGATAGCTTCATGAGCCCTGCGTTCCAAGAGACTCTGGCAGGAAACGAGATGTTGCTCAATAGCAAAGGTGAGTATATATCATCAATAATGTTCACGAACAATACTCACAGGGCTTTCCAGAAATTCACTATTACGATACCATCACTCTCAGACACAAGGACACGAAAGTCTTTTTGCACTCCCACCCTGAGCGTTATCCACTCACGTATGCAGATGGACGTATTAGCAGTCAAGGTTAGCCTCAATTTTTCCTGCTGTGTTATGAATTACGCTCAAGGCATTCAAAAGGTCAACAAGTTACCGGGTATGGACACAACGATACCAACAACTTCTGGAAAATTGTACCGACCAAAGCTCTTCCCGAAACTGGCCGTGGCCGTATTGTGCGAAATGACGACGTTATCCAGCTGCTTCATATCAACACCCAAACCTACCTCCTCACTCATGATGTCGCCTCTCCATTGATGCCCACCAACCAAGAATTCACAACCTGGGCCAAGGACGACCATAACAGACATAATGATACTCTCTTCCAAGTTGTACTTGCCAATGGTAACCCTGGTGAGCCATGGAAGACAAAGTCTGGACACTTCCGCCTTGTCCATGTGCCCACGAAGGTATCGATGTGGACTCATCCTGAGCAACTCCCCGATTGGGCATTCAAGCAACAGGAAATCAATGGCAACAAAAATCCGACTGAGAAAACCGCAACGTGGTTTGCCGATGAAATTATCACTGAAGGTGCGTTAGCCGTTGTTTTTACTGTATTTTTTCACCTTTCTGAGGGTTTCATAGCACCGGAGGATGACCGAGAGGAAGAAAAGAAACCACTCAAAGCTCCCAAGTCGATGAACTTTTTCAGGAAGTTTGGCGAACTCCAACTTCTTATGTTGCAGCACAACGCCGGATTGACAGCATCGCACCCTTATGCGAGCAACCCTATCAACTGGCCTTTCCTGCTGAGCGGTATCAGCTTCTGGACAGACAACGATAACAAGAAGCAGATCTACCTGATCGGTAACATCATTGGCTGGTGGACATGTACTGTCGCGCTTTCCATCTACGTCGGTATTCTCGGAGCAGACCTTCTGGCAAGACGTCGTGGGATGGATCCTATCCCCGATCGTGAGTTTTATTCCTGCCTTCAATAAATATTTTTCTAAATGACCATGTACAGCTGTCCGAAATCGTCTCTGGAATAACGTTGGCTTCTTCCTCCTCATCTGGGCTGTCCATTACGTTCCTTTCTTCTTGATGAATCGCCAGCTCTTTATCCATCACTACCTCCCATCTCATCTTGCCTCTGCTCTTATCGCTGGCGCAGTCCTCAATTTCGTCCTCAGCGAAACTATTAACTACCCTATCTCCGTCATGGGTTCTAAAACAAAAGGCAGACCTTCTCAGTATTCCGATATCGGTCTGAAAGGACCCATAATTTTCGTCGTTTTCTGTTTGTTCATGTTCGCGATGTTTATCTTCATCGCTCCGCTGACTTATGGAACACCTGGGTATGTCCACAAATTCTCTATTGTCTCGCTCTTTCACTAAGTCTGTTGTTTCCAGCCTAACTGGGGAACAGGTCAACAGCAAGAGACTTCTTTCGACCTGGACACTGCACTTCGCAGCAAAAACGACCGAAGGGTAATAAGGGAGAGTGATGGAGAGTGGTTCAGCCCGCGACTCGAATACCCCACTACATAAATATTATTTCGCGATAGCTTGCGGCACGTAATGAGATGAAATGACGATTGAACTTCTGGAGGATTGAGGTTGAAGCATTGAGCTACACGCATAGACTGAATGTGGCCTGTCTGGCAGCCGAGAGCCGGTGATTCACCAGTGGCGTCGCCAAGCCTCGCCAATCCCGGTTTTCAATAGCGGTGAAGAAGCTGGCATTCCCTGTCGGGCGCTTATTTCAGGCCGCTATCTGGTATTTACGCTTTCTTTTAATTCTCAGTCAAGTACGAGCAAATATTGATCATTCATGATGCGAGTCATGATGCTCGACTTGGGATTGATGGCTTCTGGGAAACGCGGGAGGAGCCGTTAAAGATGCAGCATCTTGTGGCGCATGGGTGGATGCAATGGGTCCTTAAGGCAGAGTGGTTGAAGGAGAGAGCGGAAGAACTGAAGTCGTAGATCAGCTATTTACCTTGCAAGGACGTGAGGCAGTCGAGGCGACCAAAGTGTAGCTTGACAATGCTTTAGCCATTTCGTTTCGTATAGCGATAGACTTTGGGGTGGATTCACTCCAGTGACATTGAGGCCTGAGGTCGCGTCCCCGTAGTACAAATAATCCCCCGGCAAACTGCAACGCATTGAACTGGGCTATTCGCGAATCTTCCTCCCATCTTCTGCGCGGAAGAACCGCAAGCACCATATGGTGGCAAGGTTCCCAAGCGTACAGCTCTTCCGCGTCAATTGCCCCCTTGAGAGAGGCAGCTGGCTTGTCCTGGAGTGTGATCTATTCATTCGATTATAAGCGCTCATTTTTTTCCCATTCCTTTTATCCGCTACCGATATGCCAGTGTACAAATATCATCGTTACCAGCCGCAGGTCATACTTGAAGTTATGTAACATGGAGAAACACAGCGGTGCAACGCGCGAAAATCATTGAAAAACCAGAAAAAAAGAAATGGTCATGAAGCGAAGTCAATGTCAAGGGCAAGACTTGACTTCAAGTTGGGTAACGTAAGTACGGCGGCTGGGTGAAGCCACAAATGACATCGTATGTGGGCAGTTATTCTGTAAGCGTGAGTTTCATCCTTAAATTATGCAAGCTGATTGAGAGGACATGGGCAATTGATATTTGGCGGCAAGGTTTTTTTATTTATGTATGAAATAATTCCAGCCTCTGCCAAGACTACAAAAAAAGATGTAAAATGTAAAAAGTATGGGGTAGATATAACCGTTGAGCACTCCATTGGATGGAGGCACTGTTGTTTATCGACTACCCATCCAACCGTTGATTAGACGGTTAGAGTTCGTCGTTGTTGGCCTTCACCAGAACCGATTGCAGCATGGATGCATTAAAGCACTGCTCGGGCAGAAAGAGGCCATAAATAAGGAAAATAGAGAGAGATAGAGAGAAAATGACACATAGATTGGACGGTTATGAACATGCATTGAACTTGGCCTCATGAGAGTTGATTGAGAGAAAGGGCTGAGAATTTGAATTTTTTTTTTGATCGCTCTTTATACGGGAGGAAAAGAGCAAGCACAGACAAATATCGCGTGTCGGCACACAGATGCCGCCTGGGCTTGGCACTGTAGTGTTCAGCGATCGGCGTGACCGAGCTGCAAGTTGCACAAAGATCATGAAGAGACTACAATGACCAACCTTTGTTAATCCTTTTGCCCCTCAAACCGCCTTGATTCGGTTTCTTCTACCCATCGCTATAATTTCTCTCTCTGCAACCGAATAGTGAGTCATTTTCTTGTTTGGCCTGCTTCAAAAGTTACATCTGTAATTTGCAGATTTGCTTTTCATCTGTTCATGCTATCTATTTAACTTCATGAACAACCTCAAATCGGTCCTCGAAAGTCTCAAGAGCGAGAAGATCAAAGAACGTCAGGAGGCCTTAACTTCCATACGTGAAGTCTTCTCACAGGACACAGTTGTCGCAAGATTTCATATCAACCGGAATGGAGAGAGTAACCCCAAAGTCTGGCTTTCCGTGTTCCAAGCTCTATTCACAACGGTGATGCTTGAGAAGGGGGTCGCGAATAAAACTAGCACGAAGTCAGGCACCTCCTCTGCAACGGCACTCCGAAGGCTCTCCGAGGCAGCCAGCATTATTCGATGGCTCACAGAACGAACCGTGCATCTAATAAACAAGAAGGTGGCCATCGCCCTATTTCAACACTTGACACAAATGATGGCATCCGATCGAACGCCCGACGCCGAATTGTTCAAGCCAGTGGCCTTGGATTACGCAAAGGCGCTTAAGTGTCTAGCGAGCCACACACCGCATCTCGAACATTTAGATGATTACTTATGGGTCAAGATGGTTGAAATGAGCCTCAACGTTATCCTGAGCGACCCTATCAATGCCACTTTTGCTCAGGGAGACGAAGAAGGGTCTGCGATTGATGTCGACTCTGATATGTACATGGAGGACGAGACAGCCGAAGAGGACGAGCCCGGTCTTCCCAATACCGCTGCAGGTAAAGGCAAGAAACGTCCAAGACCCGACCCTACACCAATGCCAATACTCTCCCCTCGGAAGGCAAAGAGTCAAGCCAGGTCCAGGCGAAACCTACTTACTTCGGTCTCGCTTGAACAGGTCGAATTTGCTTCTCTTCTCTCTATCCTGCTCGCGTCTCCTGTCGCACCCATCCTATCCAACGAATACCCAGGCCTACCCAACGGCATTCTCGTACGTCTACAACGATTCCTCGAGCGATATCCCGCAGATTCGTCGCTTCTACACGACTACCTCACCATCCTATCCTCTACTCTCGATCACCTTTCGCTGAATAAGAAGCACGAAATTGAAGTGTTTGCCCGATCAACGTGGGTGGGGCTGGTGGGTCTGTGGGGCACCAAGGACAGACGTATGAAGGAGGGTCTTGTCGTTGTATTGCGGCATTTGTTCCAATTCGTAATCTGTCCCAGCTTTTCGGAAGACACGAAGTTGGCATTTTTCGATTGTGCAGATGGGATTAGTCGCCTATGGCATTTACTTGACGGCGAGGCGGAAAGCAGGTGGGGTGTGGATGGCTTGGCACTTGATGCTTTGAGGTTGCAAATAATTGACCCTAAAGATATCGATCATGGGTTTGAAAAAGCATTCGTTGCGAAAACCTTTCGCGCAGGGTGGAACTTCGATGCGGGGCAGGCACTATCATGGGCGAACCTAGAATTGCAAGCTGACTGTGCTGGCAAAGTAAGTCCATTATCATTCCTCTTCAAACCTTATACGATGCTTATAGCCTGCAATTTAGTTGTTCCAGCTTTCTGAATCGATGCATTCTACTCAAGCAGCTGGATCCATGCAAGGAGATACAAAACGCATAAAGCTCGAGAATCCAATTACCTCACTTCTCCATTCGATCCAAACGGGAAACGGTTCTCGTGTGCGAAACTACCATCTACAAGCCCTCCTTTTCTTCGTTGACCGCTACTGGTCTCTTGTTCATGATTCGCTCAAGCAAGATATCATTGACGTCCTCCTTCAATATGTCACATGCGATGATGGCACCGTCCAGTCTTGGGTATTTCTCAATTTTGCAGCCATCGCCTATGCAGAGGGGTCAAAGGCCATTAGAAGGACAAAGGACACTGGGAATGCGCTAGAGTCCTCCGTGTGGGATTCAATTTGGACTCATGCCATTCGCAGGGCTAACGTCCCAGCCATCTGCCGTGCCGCTTGCCATGCTGGTCAAACCCTCTTAACTTCGTTATATCCTCAAAGTTCTAAATCCTCCCGAGTTTTTCTCACAACTCCTCGCGTCCTATTGGAGATTGAAACATTCGCAAAAGACATGGACGTCCAAGGTCCTTCTTACCCCTTCGATTCTGTTTGCACGTTCCTATCGCAGTGCCTAACAATTGCCAGTCAAGATGCTCGGCTTTACCGGATGCATCTCGAAGATAAGGTGCTCAGTTGGTTCGTTGACAGTTGGAAGATAACGGGCGGCGGTCGAATGAAGATGGTTCCACATACGACAGTCGATATTCTACTTCTGCTCGAAACTATTTGTTCCCTATCGAAACGCGTGGCTCTCATCGCTCATCCATTATTGCCGGAGAACGAGATCGTCGACAGTGTTGTGGAGGAAAACAAAATCAAGGTCATTCGAGATTTTATGCTGTATGCCAAACTACCGCCCTTCATCCAGCAACCTGATACCCCCGGAACGTCTCCTGTGAAGACAGTCGGAGCAACCACGACCAACTCCAGTAAAAATGATGCAGCCGAAAGAATCCAGCTCGTCGCACCTCGTGGAAAAGAACGGAAGATATCATCCTTTTTTTTGAAGACACTCGAATCTTTAATAGTTGAATGGGAGGGTTCGAGGGAAAACCACAATCACCCTACTGCCGAAATGACTCGCCGCTCTTTGGATATCGCTGTTGCAGCTATAGCGTTTGAATCGCTGCTTACACTTAACGGCATAGCATCCAATCGACAAGTTTTGCAGAGTTCTGCCAAAATTTTAACGATGCTCACACGACTCCTGACTGATCCGTTTTGGTCTGTAACTGAAAAGTTACTCGTTGCACATGCCCTTGAGATACTTATTCTCGAAGAAGAAAACTCTCAAGATGGTGCTTTTCACGAGACGCTTTCACGCCCTGGTCCAGGCTCGGGCATCAAGGAGCAAACGCTGCAACGCTTGCTTCTCCAAGAGGTAGTGGGGAAAGAGGATTCAGGCAACGATAGGCTTAATTTCCTTCGGCTAATATGGCAGAACGCCGACGTAAGTCAGATGTGATTCCAATTCAAAGCACATATATTAACCAAGAATCTAGGTACAAGACGCTCTTGGGACTGTTATCACAGTTCTGCGAAAAGTACTCGAACAAATTCTCAATGGATCGTCAAGTACATCCCACCAACAAGTAGTGGATGTGGATGACAAAGATGGATTTGGGCCCATCCGAACAACCAATCTTCAGAATTCTGCAACGAATGTACGAAAGATGGATGACGACCGCCCTACCCAACATCTGCTCGAGATATGTATCGGATTCTTGGCATGTGGACCGTTCCTACAATCTCCTTCCGCTGAACCAACGAGAGATAAAGAACTAGCACAACTCGTTATTGCCAGTGCAACAACGCGACCGGAAAAATTTTGCCTTGTCTGTCCTCTGTTCTTCAGTCAAGTCCGTCAAGGCACCCTATCTTTGTCAATAAAATACCTGGATGGCTTCTTCGACAAATTCGAGCATTTACTCACAGAATATTCGTACTCGAGGAGCGAACGTTTCCACCAGCTACTTCTCGACCTATTAACCTCAAGCTTGGGTGTCTGGAAATCCGATGACGCCAAAGCGGAGCAAGTACACGAAAAGTTTCGTCAGTTTTGTAGCTGGCTCTCTGGAGCCCTCAGGTCACAAAAAATCCGTTCATGGACTCTTCGGGACGCATTCTCTCGATTTTTGGACAGATATTTGTCAGAAGATCCAACGCAGGAGTCATGGGCCTTGCAGGATGAATTCAAGAAAGAGGAAGATTACCAAGATTGTCTTCCGACTTCGTTACTTCCTAGGCTTAATGCTGATCCTGACATGAGGGTCCGCTTTCGCGCAGCTGTCATCAATGCTCGCCTGTATTCGCTGTCAGACCATCTCCAGGCGCTTCCTCTTGAGATGTATGATCTCATGAAGAAATCATACACCGTAGATGTTCACAAGTGCGTTGCATCTGAGCTGCTTTGCATATATATCATACTCAATTCTTATCTTTTCTAGTTATGAACACATGCTAACGCGCATGCTGTCTCTTGGGAATATCATGGTGGTTAGTTCTGCCGTTCGCCGCGGACCTTATTGGCACTTGCTGGAAACCTGTGTTCATAGTCAGCAGTATTCAAGCCATATTGAAGCTATCCTTACCGGAGTTTCTGAAAGATTGGGCATGCCTTCACTATCGGTGCTATTCGATGCATACGCCTCTCAGATCGCTTACTCCCTTCGCCAAGCAGACGGAGACTTCATGACTTTCCCTCCACATCTATTGGGCTATCGCGATCGAAAGCAATGTGCAGAAGCTGCATTTCGCCCCTTCACACCAACATATGTTCTTACTGATGGCCGAAGGCATTTTGAAAGTCACTGCAAGGTTCTCCACAAAAGTGTAGCGGACGGTCTACGAGATTGCTTTGGCGACATCGTCGGTTATCACATTACAACCTGGATGGATCAATCTCTTGATACCTCTGACGATGAACTAGAACAACATCTGAAAGAAAAGATGGCTCCTTTAGAGGATTTCCGGTCGACCTTTGAGCAGAATGTTGACAGTATCGTCACCATGATATTGCGATCCCTGGGCGAACAAGACTTTTCAGAAAGTGGTCCAATTGTGTCAGCACTGCGATCATTTGATCAAACTAACAAGATTGCTTCAACCTTCCTATCCCTAACTTCACATCGTGCTTCCGATACCTTCAAACCGCATACTCCAAATCTTCCAATATTTCCTACACAGACCATCCTCCGAAGCTTGCTTTGGTTATCTTCTCGGATGCCCAATGCATTTACAAGGCGACCACATACCACGTATTGCATCAACTGATGAAGGACATCCACCACACCCCACTTGTCAACGAACAACATCGCCTGATCAATGCGATGACCATATGGATGGCATATCGTCGGCACGACTTCGAAGATATAACGCTGTTGCACACCGTGATTCATGGGGCTACTTACTTCTGTCTCAGTCAGATTTGGCGCGCTCCGCCAATCAATCCTGGAATGGTCATTTCGATATTACCGAGCACTGATGCCCAAAGATCCTAAAGATCCTAATCTGCAAGGTTCCCGTCTGCCGAATGTCCTCATCTGCATATGTTGCGTTGCTCGTGACTACGCATCCAACAGCTTTGATCGGTCGATTTCGGAGATGGGGAATAACCTGTTAAATTGGATCGACCAGCAAGCTTACTCGTTTTCCAAATTGTCTATCTTTCAACCTGTGATTCTGCGCGCACTTGCGGCCTGGCCACACCAACCTTCATCCCAACTGTTGGCGCTTTACAACGAAATCACGATCATCGATCTGTCTTCTGTCCTCGAAGACCACCACATCACATCCAACAAGTTCAGGCTAGTACGCAGAATCAGGGAACAGTCTAGAGTAAACGGCGATACGGACGATCAATACTCGAAAACCTACTTCTGGCGTCTCAAAGAATGTATACCCCCCACAGATCGTCTACAAGACGAAGATGTAGCGGCTTTCGCCGAGCTTCTGTCCATCAGTCATGGAAAGATATCTAGTTTCAACCCAGAACGCCCTGATCTCAACGCCCCTCGTCCTCGCCAACGCCGTATGTTCAAAAAAAGAGGCACAGCAGAAGATGCTTTGGCTCAGGACGCCATCACTTTAGGTCTCTTTATGATGCTGGAAGATGACGATCCGTCGCACGTATCCAATGCCTACCACACTCTCCGTCTAGTCATGGCCATTTCATCTCCAGAAGAACCTCGTTTCACCCCTTCCGAATACCGAGCGGAAGTGGAATACTTGAAGGCTTATCGATGCTCTCCTACAATACGTCCCGTTACCGACATACGCGAAATGCTCAACTCCGATCTGTACCTAGAATCTGCAAGCAATTTCACTCAATGGATCTCCCTCATCACAGTAGTACTTAGTGATGCCCTCGCTGTTGTGGACCCATTCTTCGGTCAACTCGCTTCAATATTGACTTCAGACACCGAATTCGCAGAACAGGTATTACCCATCCTTGTCTATACGATATTGTCCCTCCAAAGGATAAAGAAGCTTGAACATCTTACCTTCTCCTTGCGGGAATTGTTGTCAAACTATTTCACGGTCGTCCTCTCGTCGGCGAGCGCAGACGTCTCATGCGTCCGGTCAATTGTTGATATTGTTCTACATTTGCGATACTTCTCTCCGAAGACAAATGATGCCCTCGCTTACAACAAGTGGCTAGAAGTTGACTATTCGCTCCTTGCCCGCAGTGCAATTCTCTGTGGGGCTTATACGACTGCCTTACTCTTCGTTGAAATCGCATCCGAGGAAAAATCACATCAAGACAAGGACCTGACCACGGAACACGTACTTTACGAGATTTATGCCCATATCGATGAACCTGACGGATTTTATGGCATAAAAACGAAAGATCTTCACCAGTTTTTGATCAAGCGTTTTCATCATGAGAAACAGTGGGATAAAGCATTTCGATTCCACGGAGCAGCTCTTGAGGCGGGCAGTTCTCGGAAAGGCGAAGAGGAGGGCCTTCTTGAATCTTTCCATTATTTTGGATTCGATCACCTTGCTATCGATACCCTGCGGAATTTTCCAGGACAATCATCGGAAGCTACAACTTCGTCATCATCAATGAGTTACAACCTGGGATGGCGAACAGAAACATGGGATTTACCGGATCAGACTAAAGATGCCTCCAGTGCACCCCTGTACCGTTCTCTCAGGGCGATTTACCGAGAACGCGACCCTCGTGTCTTAGAGAATACCGTACAATCCGCTTTGTTTGCGGAGATGGATCGCCTAAGGTCCTTGGGTTCTGAAAATTTGGCAGAAATACGCTCGGTATCGCAGGACCTTATGTGTTTGGGCCAGATCTTGCAATGGAGGCAGGAAAACGTCCAGGAGCTACTTAAACCGGAGAATATGAAACTCGACAAGTGGAAGGATTTCGTAAATATTGACGCGGCATTTGAGTACGTTTTTTTAAAACTTTTCCCCTGGGAAGTTGCGCTAAATAGCTTGTTAGATTCTCTGACTTGGAATCCCTCATGGCAACGCGCATATCTCTTGTGCGCTCTGTAAGGCAGCGAGAAGAACGCCAACAGATAGGATCCCTTGTGACATCTTTTGTGCGGGGCTTGATAGATGTCGAGAAAAATTGCCTACTTCGTCTATCTGAAGCTGCAAGAGCATCAGGTCAAATACAAGTTGCCCTTAATTCTGTCGTTCGAGCCCAACGGTTAGACATCACATCATCATCCGAGGTTTCTGAAGAATTTGCGAATGTCCTGTGGCTTCAAAAGGAAGAACGGCTTGCTGTTCAGTTTCTTCAGGGCCTTGTTGAGAGAGATGATAGTGCCGGCGACAGCCTTACGGATCCATCACGACATGCTTTATGGCTATCTCGCTTGGGTACCTGGACATCCGAAGCATGTCTCGAGAAACCCACCGAAATCTGGGAACGCTACTTCTCCCCTTCGATTTCGCTTTTGGAAAAGGTCAAAGATGACATTGGCCAATTTGACGTCTTGCAAGCCACAATTTATCGGGAATGTGCGATGTTTTCGGAGCGTCAATATCATTCTACCCTGAAATCGCCAGACGCCATCAGGTGGAAGGTGTACGTGGATCGTAAAAACAAGAAATTGAGCAGCGTAACATGCTACTTCAGATACAACCGGAAACGTCGAAAAAAGAGCTCCTGAGCCACCAGGCACTAGCGAAGAAGATTTTGATTGAAGATAGCGAACGCTTTAAAAAGCACAACACTCTGCGTGATAGCTTCCTCAAACGGGCAATCGATATGCACTCTCGCTGCTTAGAGACTTCCAGTCAGTTCGACAATGACTCGGCCATCCGCTTTTGTTCTCTCTGGTTTGCTAATTTCGACGATGAATCCATTTTGGAATCTGTCAAAAAAGCTTTGGCGCGCATACCTTCACGAAAGCTTGTTTTCCTTGCTGTATGTTGATCCTATGAATCTTTTCGTGGCTTATATTGACCCCTTGCAAAAGCATCAACTTACGGCGAGAATCGCAAATTCGCCGTCATCAGCATTACCCCAGACTCAAGTTAACCTGCAAAGTTTGGTTTTGAGGATGTGTCAAGAACATCCGTTCCACAGTCTATACCAAGTATACTGCTTGTCAGACCACTCGACTTCTTTGGCTGCGGGCAGACGTCAATCTGGGCGCCATTCCAGTCCACCTACTCAAACAGACCGCGGCACCGCCGCCAGTAATATTTTCGATCGCCTGCGAATCGATGAAGTCACAGGCGAACGTGTTCGAGACGTTGAGAAACTGTGCGATGCATGCCTGCAGTGGGCCAAGTACCCTATCGTCGGCGACTCTCGATTCCAGACAAAGCAGAGAGGTGTTCCGTTCAAGATTCCCTCTGGGCAGAAGCTCTTGGAAATATCCAACTTGCGCGTTCCAGTATCCACTGCCCGCACACCAGTTGACCCGACAATGCAATACAAAGATTGTGTGTGGATAAAGCGCTACGATGCAACTTTCGATACTGCTGGTGGAATTAATTTGCCAAAAATCAGCGTATGCCATGGGTCAGATGGACAGAAATACAAACAATTGGTACGATCTTATAAATTTGTTCTGTCCGAAAAAGTTGCTAACCCTCCTGGTTCAAGTTCAAAGGCGAGGGTAAAGATGACCTACGCCAAGATGCGGTCATGGAGCAAGTCTTTGACCTTGTGAACGGCGTCCTGAAACGAGACCGCGAAACACGACGACGAGATCTAAACGTCCGTGATTACAAGGTCATACCCCTTGCTAGCCAAGCAGGAATTCTGGAGTTTGTGGGAAATACCTCTCCTCTTCGAGATTGGTTACACAAATCACATCCTATGTATGAAAATAATCTGCATGTGCCATCTATGGACTCATTCATCTTCTCTGCACAGATATCGTCCCAATGACATGAAACCGCATGAGGTTATGCTTGAAATGAAGAAAGTACAAACGAAGTACGTAAGTCAGCCGGACAAACAACTGGAGTTCTTCCTTGCAGTTCGCAAAAAATTCAAACCGGTTATGCGGCACTACTTCACGGAAAAGCACAAGAACCCGATAACTTGGTTCCAAATGCGTTTGTGTTATGCGCGCAGCATAGCAACCACGTCCATCGTTGGGCACGTACTGGGTCTCGGAGATCGGCATATCTCAAATATCCTCATGGACAATGTTAGTGGAGAGGTTGTGCATATTGACCTTGGCATTGCTTTTGATCAGGTATATATTCGTGTTTATCCTGCAGATGTTGCCCAATTATCAACACCTTTGTTCTAGGGCAAGCTTCTTACCGTTCCCGAGCGGGTTCCATTCCGAATGACCGCTGACATCGTTGACGGAATGGGCCCGTCAGGAACGTCTGGAGTTTTCCAGAGGTGCGCTGAAGAGACTCTCAGAGTCCTTCGCGAGGAGTCAGAGGTCATCATGACAGTCCTGGAGGTCTTCAAGCACGACCCTCTTCATTCATGGTTTGTCCGCCCCATCTCTTCATTTACTGACGTCCCTGATCGCGAATTATGGCATTTTACATAGGACTGCAAGTGAGGTCAAAGTCAAACAAGCTCAATCAGATGCCCCTACAACTACGTCAGCGAACGACACGAACCGGTTCAACCTTGGTATCGGCATCGACATGAGCAGTGGCTCTGCAGATGAGGCAGCAGATCGTGCTCTGAATTCAGTAGCGCGTAAACTGGACAAATCCCTTAGCGTGGAGAGTACGGTTAACGAACTCATAGCCGAGGCTACGGATCCAATGAACTTGGCTACCATTTTCTATGGTGAGTTGGTTGAAGAGTGCTGTCCAGACATCGTGCTTATGTTTTCTTATGTTCGAAGGCTGGAGCCCGCATATGTAGATTGACACTGACATTCCTTCTTAGAAACACCCTTACACCTTTTATTAACGCCATGATACGCTACTTGTTACGGTCTTCTTTTATCTCTCTAGAAACACACTGCACATTTGTATTACTGACTATCAGCACTGAACTGTATTACCCAACCGCTTCCAAAGAATATATATCCTTTGAAAACATGCGCAAAAGTACATCAAAACTCTAAGCACCCAAAATGATATCTCGAGGTACTTGAGCTCCTGCAGAATGGTCCACATTGGATCTACGATCTACAGACTACAAGATGGCTGCCCCTTTTCTACGTGCCTATTTGTCAGTATTTGGCATTATGGACCCTCCTCAGCCAACGGCTTGCCTCGGTGTATAAAGACGTGTAGTCTCGAAGAAAAACTTCATGAAATTGTGCGGATATTGAACACTACTACAATACCAACAAAAATCCCTGTTCGTAAAGGTAGTACAAGCATTGCATTTTGACGACTTGGTGTCGGAATGTAAGAAATAAATTTATAACTCATAAAGGACATGTCATAAGAGTCGTAAGAAGTGAGTATGATATCTTTGATTATGCTACAGGAAGTTCGTTCAATCAATCAGTCAGAGAGCTAGATAATTATTAAGAAAGACAGACAGACAAAATCATGACGTCATTTCTCAGTGCGATGAGACATCCCTGCCTTCAAGGTCGTAATGAGGGAAATCAATCCTCTCCTGATGGGATAGTTGGTCAATGGCCGCCTGGGCGGCCGGGGCATCGTTAAGGAAATCATCGTGGAGGTCGTAAGAAGGATGCTTCTTGTGAAGACGAGGAGATGTCGTCTGCGAGGTCGTGGGTGTGTCGTTATGAGGGCTAGGACTTTGTCGCGGGGGGGCTCGTGTCTCGAACGCGTCCCTCTGAATTATGTTTGGCGCAGACGAGAATGATTCCAAGCACTGCAGTTGGTGGCTGGCATCCGGCGAACTCGAAGACGAACTGCTAGTCTCCTTGTTGTGCATGCCTGGTCTGCTGCAAGTTCGCGAAACAGTTGGAGGTGGGGCATTAGGATTACGTGTATCGCGGTGGTCCAGCGGTGGATTATTCATGAAGGGCATATTTGGGTAATTTGTGTGGCGTCGTGGTCGTCGTGCCCAAGATATATATCGTGCAACGCACACTGTGCGGTGATGGTCATACAAAGTCTTGATAAGATAAGAAGAATATGCGTTGGAGTGCTAGTGGTGCTTTATATATATATTGTCTTACTTCTAGATATTGAGTCTGGTCCTAACGAGCGATCATATGATTGAAACATCGAGGCGCTCGGGCCTAATGGAGGAATGGAGCGGAGGCAAAAACATAGTCTGGGCAAGCGCCCGGCCCTGCGACGACAATTATATACACGCGAGGCCAACTTGTTGTAATTACCTCAATCCGTCGCAGGTACCTTGTGTATATGTACAGCATTATGGTAGCTGTATAGATTAGATTACAAAAAGTCTCAGCCTTTATCTTACCCGTCGGGTTATCTGCGGAATAAGTCGAGATTGTCCCGGTAAAATCCATCCCGTCCCAATACTATTAATACGGGCTAAGACGCACGTTGCGGTCCTTTACACTGCCGTAGAGCTTGATTGAAAGAAACTCGCAGAAGACGGCACCTCGTAAGGGGTATCAGTGATGTGCATGCCGCTGGCTGGCTGCTAGTGGCAGATCATATCTATCATGGCGAAACAACAGGACGCGGGGTCGTACTGGCACAAAGCTTCCGGAGATGAGGACACGGAGATGGGCGGACACATCTTTAGTACAGTGCGATCCTGCAGCTCCAGAGTTCCTTCTATTACACGATGAAAGGGTGGCATCGATAACGAAGCGATTTCGCACTTCATGGATATGAAGGACCTGGGAAGGACGTCCGGAGGAGGCAGGTTCAAGTTGGAAGCAGGAGGAGGATTACACTTACTTACGTTTGATCAACGTCTGATGTCCGGATCTAGTCCTATTTTGAAGATATCAAGTAAAAGTCACCCAAGACCCATCAGCCCATGCAAGGGGCGAACGTAGCTATTTCTGTCGTCGTCATGCTTCAAGTTTGGACATGCGAATGTGAAATTTAGGAACGGACGTTGTCATCCTCATGGTTCACACAGGCCGAGATGAAGTGCAGGTCTGCATGGATAGCCTGCAGCCGTGCGCCTAGGGAGAAAATATAGCGTTGGCTTTTATCGACCTCTTGAAAAACAAATAGTGATGGATGCGGAGATCGATGTCCGCGTGGAGCGACGACTCGGAAGGCCGCAGCTACACGTTCAGAATGCGGCGTTGCTTGTAGGTTTCTTGGTGGCATTTATTGAGCGCTCCTCGGTGGAATATTCAAATGCAGGCACCCTGCGAAACAATTCAGGAGATGAACGGAGAAAAGGTGAGGCTTGGAATCTTTCAGGTGGTTTTTGTGGGATTTGTGAGAACAACAAAGGATGAAAGAAGGTTGATTATATAATATAAGCTCGTCCAGGGCCGAAAGCCCGAATTTATAGAAAACGTTAGCTATCTTTGAGAGTGAGTCTCAGAGAACTTTTGGGATGACATTTCATGGGAGGTTAGTTTTTTTTCACAGGTGTCAAACAAGTCTCCTCTGTTCTCCAAGGAGACGAGGCACGAACGCTTCTCCGCTCCGACAGAGGTCAATTATAGGCTGTGACGTCACGTGTCGGGAGTTAGCAAATTTGCCCAAGGTGGCCAAAATGCAAATACTCTGTTGTACGTACAGGCCTACTTCCTCATTGCCATCATCCCCTTCCCTTGCAATTCCCCTCTTCTCCCTTCCCAACACTCGTCGTCGCCGCCTTCAACAGCGTCCTCGCTATCTGACTCGTCCTCCGCTTTCATTTCCCCAGGGCAAAGGCGCTCGACAGTTTCTCCGTCGTCAGCATTGATATCCGTGACAACCAGCATCCAGACTATTCACAGGCTTTCCCATTCGCTGGATCACCGATTGTTGTCATCTCGCAATCGTCCGAACTTGAATTTCTCCGTTGCTCATCTTTCCCCCTCATCGAGGGTCCAGCCATCGCCGTTCTCGTCAAGGACATCCTAGGCCTCATAGCCACCCACCGCCCACCTCTGATTTATTTTTTCCCTTTTTTCTTTGTCTGGTAGTCACTTCGGGACATGTCCTTTTCCCAAAGTGCAGTCAATCAGCGTTCTTTCCCCAACCAACCACATCGGCAGTCTAAAACGGTGGAATACCACTTGCCTTCAAGAGCCTCCATCCAGGAATACCAGACCCTCCTAGCAGAACACGCTTTAGAGGCAGCAAAGTCATCCGCATTCATTCCCTCCAGGCAAGCTCCTGCCCCACCATCCGCATACCGATCCAAGACTCCCACGGAAACTCTGCCACCACCCCCTGCCTCTGCACCAGCACCCACACCTCCAAGAATACGCAACTCGCTCCAGAAGCCGAACCCCCGAGCACGTAAACACAGCCTCACTTCAGCCCAACCACCTCCCCGTGCTGTCGATCACGACCCCTTTGCAGCCAACGTAAACGACACACCCCTTTCCCAGAACCTCAAATCTCAAAAGTCAGGTTCTATGGCTGCTGGTACTTCGCCTCCACCGCGCCCCTCTCGCGCAAACACGGCCAACTTGTTGAATGATATCATTCCTAATCCGTCCCAGCTCGCCGCCCGCCGCCTGTCACAGCCACAGCCACAGACACCAATGTTCGATGACGGCCACTTCTATGCTGATCCTGCCGAGGCACTCCCATCTGGCCCATCGAACGACTTTAACAGTTCTCCTCCTGGAGGCGCTGCCACCACCAGGATCCGGTCACGTAGTGGAACGACCACCAAGCCTAAGAAGGGCGTCTTGGGATTGATGTCTGAAATGTTCAATCCGACGAAACGGGTAGAGATCAGCACACCCTACGATCCTGTCCATCTCACACATGTTGGATTCAATTCTTCCACAGGCGAGTTCACTGGCCTGCCGAAGGAGTGGCAACAACTATTGCAAGAAAGTGGTATTTCGCGTTCTGAACAGGAGAAGAACCCTCAGGCCGTCATGGAGATTGTCAAATTCTATCAAGAGGGCCACGGCGATGTATGGGATAAGTTGGGCAACGTTGGAGCCACTCAGGAGATCTCATTCTTGCAAACCAAGATAGAGGACAGCTTCCAGAACCCGGTGGGTAGTCTCCTTGGCGTGTTTCATTTACCCTATTAATTTACCAATCCCACAGCGATCACCACCCCCTCCTCCCAAAAAGCAAACATCCCAAACGTCGTATTCTCCTTCTGCCGCCCCAACGGCCTATCGTCCAGCACCTACACCACCTTCCGCGGCTACACCTGCCCTCGATCGGTCTACATCACAACGCGCGCCCACCAAGACCGCTCCTAAATCCACCGACCTTGGCCGTGCCAACACCACACGTGATCGTCGATCGCCTGCTCCTGGTCAAACACCGAGTGGGCAGAATCTCGGCGGGCAATCGAAGTCAACGAAACCTTCGCCAGGATCGTCCTCTTCTGATCTTCCGTTGAAGCAATCCCAGGCTCAAGCCCAAACTGGGGCTTCGCCCGCGGCGAGGGAACGCAGTGATCCTCGGGCTCAGAACCAAGCTCCGAGTCCTGCTGCTTCGAGTTTGGCTAAAGTATCGGGTGTCGCAACACCCCGGCGGAGAGAGAAGAAAGTCGACAAGGGGAAGGAGGAGGATATTGTCAAACGTCTGCAGGCAATCTGCACAGATGCAGATCCGACAAGGTTGTACCGCAATCTCGTAAAGATTGGGCAGGGGTAAGTCGCTTTTCTACTTGGTGTCTTGTGGAAATTAACAATTAATATTTCTTGTTCAGTGCTTCTGGAGGTGTTTACACCGCGTACCAAGTTGGCACGAACCTCTCGGTGGCCATTAAGCAGATGGACCTCGAGAAACAGCCCAAGAAAGATCTTATAATTAACGAGATTCTTGTCATGCGGTCATCGCGCCATCCCAACATCGTCAACTACATCGACTCGTTTTTGCACAAGAACGACTTGTGGGTGGTCATGGAGTACATGGAGGGCGGCTCTCTCACAGACGTTGTTACCGCCAACCTCATGACGGAGGGCCAGATTGCGGCGGTATCCAGGGAAACGTGTCAAGGCTTGGAACATCTTCACAGACATGGTGTCATCCATCGTGACATCAAGAGTGACAATGTGCTTTTGAGCATGGTCGGCGATATCAAACTGAGTGAGTGGGAATTCTACTCATTTATCTATCTCTCTTTCTGCTGGCTTTCTCTTTGCTCTCGGGGATGCTTTGTGCTGTTCTGTTCTGTTTCATGAAAAGATGCTGATGTTTTTTTGATGTCTCTTCTCCGACAGCCGATTTCGGATTCTGCGCCCAAATCTCCGATCCTGCGCACGCAAAGCGAACAACGATGGTGGGCACACCTTACTGGATGGCGCCCGAGGTTGTTACCCGGAAAGAATACGGCCCTAAAGTGGATATATGGAGTTTAGGCATCATGGCTATTGGTACGTTTATTTCCAATGAATCGTCGACGTGCCGTAAGTTGCCAGAGCATGCTTACTCACGCGAATGAATTTTGTTACGTAGAAATGATTGAAGGAGAGCCACCATATCTCAATCAGAACCCGCTGAAGGCGCTATATCTTATTGCGACGAACGGTACACCCACCATTGCGAATCCCGAGAACTTGTCTGCTGTGTTCAGCGATTACTTGGCGAAGACTTTGGAGGTCGACGCGGAAAAGCGGCCTAACGCTACTGAGCTCTTGCAAGTACGTATATTCGAGTTTGCTAATGCTGTCGATGTAACTCAACCTTACTTATCATTACAGCATCCATTCTTCAAACTCTCGGAACCCCTTCGGACTCTCGCCCCTCTCATCAAAGCCGCCCGAGAGATCGCCAAAAATAAGTAAACCTCGACGCATCTATCGACATTATTCATCCCATCATCCTCTCATTGTACCGTACATCTATTGTGTTCTTGTTGTTTTGTGTGTGTTGATTATACAGACATCCTTATGGCTATCACGAAGAAACATAAAAACATCTCTCTTTTTTACATGTTACCCGCAATCCAACCCATTTCTTTAAATATTTCTTTCTTTTTTACCATTTCCACCTCTCCACGCTTTACCCCATTCTCGTCCTTTTTATGTCGTCATGACGAATCATCATACTGAAGTCATATGCGATTTTTACCCTGTTTATTATGCCTTCTGTTTCATAGGCAAAGGAGTTTTCCTCTGGGAAATTATATCTCGGTTGGGGGGTGTAATACCTTTTTACGCATTAAATTTTTTTTCTTTCTTTTTTCGATGTTCCATCCAGAATATTTCCAAAGCCATTCATATTTTTACTGTGTCGTCAGCAAAATGAAGGTTCCTAGAAGAGTTCGAATATAGTACAAATTTGTAAGAATGCAATGATATAAGCTTTCCAGTCGCAAGTATTGTCGTGCAGATTAAGTACCACGTTGAAAGGAGTGCTGGAAGCCTGTATTTGTTCTTCGTGATTTAATAGTCCGAGTCGTAGTCATAAAATGCATAGTCCTCGGAGGCATACGGCCGCCCTTCACCCTCGTCATCGAAAAAACCTAGTATCTCCTGGCCCAATTGAGGAGGACCCACCCAGTTCCTGAAGAAACGGTTGAAGTGGCGTCAGAGACTCAGAGGAGAGCAGCCCAGATAACGAAGCTTCAGATTCTGATGGACCTAGGCAGACGATGGGGGAGAAGCTGCAGATAGCGATGACAAGGTATTAGACTCGGATCGTGGACCTGGTGAATTACCCAAAGTCGGCGATGCTATTCTCGACCCAGATATGGAGAAACTTGAATACGACCGCCCTCATCGAATAAAGGACACTCGTGACACTCGATTTGGGATTGATGGCTTTTGGGAAATGCGGGAGGAGTCGTTAAATGTCAAAGATTCAGCATCCTATGACGCATAGGTGGATGCATCATGCAATGGGTCAGAATGGGTCATCAAGGCAGAGCTTGAAGGGGAGAGCGGAAGAACTGAAGCTGTAGTAGATAAGTTATTTCCCTTGCATTCACTTATTCCACGTAGCTCTGTGTAGCTTGAGTCTTGACAATGCCTTAGACATTTTGTTTCGTAAATAATGTGCGTTTACTTCGAGGTCGACTGCCACACTCGTACATTCTTCAAATTGGGCCTCCTAGGCGTGCCATTACATAATCGTTAATCATTCACTCCACGTCGGCTTCGAAGTCTGAATTGAATCTAACTACGCCATATCGCTCATGGATTCCTCTGAATTATACCACACCAAGCAACAGTTTACCCTCGGTAAATCATTGTCTTAAATCTCCTTGAATTGTTTCTGATGATTATGTGTTAGGCGCGTATAAGGCACTTATACAGCAGACACTGCCAGACGAATCATCTTCGGACTACATTCCTTCACTTCTTTATAAAGCTCGGTCATACATCGCAATAAATGAATCAAAATCTGCCCTCGCCCTCATTCCGGAGGACTCTGAAAATGTTGCATTGAAGGCCGTTTCTTCCCTGGCGCGTTTCGTTGACGCAGGTGATTCCACCAATGCAGAGGCAGCTCTGGAGGAATTGCGAGATCTGTCTGTTGAAATCGAAGGAGAAGATGTTGAAGGCAGTGACAGAGATAAGGCCCTAGTTAGGGTACTGGCGGGAACTGCTTTTGCGCGCGCAGGCGAGGTCGAGGAAGCATTGGAAACATTGGGTTCAGAAACAGAAGACCTAGAAGCGTGCGTCATTTCACTTCCTCACTGCGTATTGCTTTCTCATATTACAGTATTTCATTCAAGTGTGGCTCTCATTGTGCAAGTGTACCTTTCAATAAACCGTCCCGACCTGGCGAAGAAGCAGTTCGACCGCTCCAAACGTTGGGCAGAAGATGACCTTCTATTACAACTCATAGAATCTACGATTGGCCTAGTGACCGGAAAGGACAACTACGCCAACACAAGCTCGTTCTATACAGAACAGTTAGGCAACCCCTCGTTGTTGTCGCCGCACCTCCTTACCGCCAGAGGGGTTACTCGCATCTTGCGAGGCGAAATTCAAGAAGCCAAATCCGACCTGGAGGAATCATTAGAGCAACAAAAGGGAGACGCGGAAGCAGAGGCGGCATACGTCGTTGCTGCAGGCTTAGGTGCACTTAAGAAGGCGGAGGCAGAGCAGTTATGGTCGTACGTCCTTGCAAAAGTCACCATTGCCATCTTTCTTGCTAATACATGTACCAATAGCAAATTTGCTTCTCAACACCCATGCCATCCCCTCGTCGAGGACGTAACTCAAAAAGCTGAACTGTTCGATCGGTATTCAGCAGCGTATGTTGTCCCCCCTCAGGCAGCAACTATATCTGCATAGATATATACGTCCAAGCTCCTTTACGTTGTGTGGCGCAGGTTGGCAGAAATTAGAGGTCGAGTCCAGACTTTCATCAGCAATATTTAGATGATCTGGAGTTATACGTCCCATAAGCTTATAAGTCATCGTCATTTCCAGACTACCGCTAGCGGCTTCTTCAGGAGATGCAACACAAGTAGATATTTGTCCATTCGTAGCATTTTCTCAAATTCTCAAATAGTGACCTCGCTCGACAGCCACCGCAGCATGGAAATCTTGATTGCACCCTCGGTGTCTCAACTCTGCTACCCTTTTACAGAACCGCTGCTATGAATTTCCTCTTCATGGAGGTTATCGCTATTCAAACGCAGAATGAGTTTTTAACTGGAATGCACGACCAATCTCCCGTATTTTTCCTGTCCCTTTGTAAGGACTCGCAAAACTGTTCGCCTCGCAGGATATCATCGACGCACGAGGCAAAGAGCTGATCGCTTTGAAGTCTTAGGTAAAGTCCAAGGGTCTAGTGTCAAATTCTCTGCCTCCACTAGTATCCTCTGCCCACACTACATACCAATGTAGCATGCGCTGCCCACAAATCGTGACAAAACTGACCGGCGGGGTTCCGATAAAGCTTCGCTCATCCCATAGCTGTGTCTCCTCATGCAAGTGCGGCAATCTTGGGAGATAGCCATTCCAGTCTGCAACCTTCTGCAACCTGTCATCCATCCACGTCGACTTCAAATAACGCTTCGATTCTCCAGATCTTGCTTCGATAGGCCCTCTTTTGCGAGTCGCGACATATTCAAAACATGGGTAATATGCCTAACGACGACGTGCTGGATCATATTCTCCGAGCTTGTCCAACGTCTTCGCTCGCGGTCCTTTCTCTTGTCTCTTCACACATCCGCATTCTTGCATTGCCTCATCTATTGCGTACGATCTCTCTCGATCGAAATCCTCAAGAGCTCCTCACCTTCCTGAATTTCATCCTCAACAACACACAGTCAAGGAACGTCGAGGATCCCGACGTTGGTCCTCGAACAGAGATTTTGGGCGCAGGCAAATACATAGTCAAACTCGAAATTGGGTCTCTCGCCTTAGAGACCACGGTATGGGTTGTAGACAGGCTTGTTCCTGTAGAGAATGAAGAATACCCCATATCCACCTGGGCACCTATTCTGACACGTGCTTTGGCGCTCATGCCCAACCTCCACTCCATCGTCGTCGACAAGGTGGAAGAAATTGCCTTTCATTCCCCCGATTTTGCCCTCGCGCTCTTCAGCCTTCCCCGGCTCACTTATATCGACCTGTGGAGTGTAGGACTCGTTGCATCAAAAAATTTTGGCGAGGCGATGGATTTGAGGAAAGACATTACCAACTTGCAGACGGTCAAATTCTGTGTACACGGTGACCTGGAGCAGCTGGATCTCACCGCAGGCAAAGGAATGGGAAGTGTCCTGTTCCACACCAGGGGTTGTTTGACAGAGATCGATCTCAGTGAATGTAACCTGCGCGACTTGCTGCACGACGAGGAATTGGAAGAAGGTCGCAACGAAATCAAAACTCCGGCGATCTTTCCCAACGTCATGATACTCTCTCTGCACAACTGCGATGTATCTCTTAAAGCCCTCGCAAGTGCATTCCCGGCCTTGCGCACCCTCATTTTCGGCTTCTCACCGTTCTCGCATCGCGATGCACCTTCCCAAACCCACAATGTTTCATTTCCGAGTCTGGTTTCTCTCAAGGGACGATACAAGGACCTCTATGTTTTCCTTGATTCCACTGCTGCGCACAGCTATCTACGTCGTGTGGTGATAGACTTAACTTGGAGATCTGAAGACGACGATACGACACCTGCATTCGCTGTAACGCGAGCCGTACCTTTTCTGAAAAGTCTCCACTTCACCCACAATGAGGTCATGCCTTTATCTTGGTGGAAGGCCTTGGGCCACACTCTACCTCATTTGACATATTTGTCCATTTTGTTGGATGCAGACTCCACAGATGAACTGGATCTCTTGGTAAGACTCGTGTCCTATTCACCGTTGGTTTTGAAGGTTACTAAATTCTACTCAGTGCAACCAGGTTCCTCGCAGCCTTGCTTCCGTGCCCCTAGCATATGTTTCCCTCATTCTCCGGGGGACTGAATATGTAATAGGCGACGGTACAAGTCCAGAAATCCAGTCCTTGCTCATAGCACAGGCCATTGCGCTCCCCTATGCAAGGAACATACCGACGCTGAAGCATATCGACATCTGCAAGAAAATCAACGAAGTTGACGGTTTGACTAGTTGGTGGAGCGTGGTCCGTGAAAGTTATGTATCGGGCGATGACGTGTATGTACAGGTGAAAGCTCTAGATCCATATGAGGGGAGAGCCTTGAGAAGCTGGTATGACCTGGAGGCATAGGATGACGCATGGCGAAGCGAGCCTCCCCGCAGAGTGCGACACGTAATTTGTATGTCTGTACGCAACTACTCATCTGTTTGCCTCTTGCCCCCCAGAGGACACACGTATCGTCATTTATTTCAACACATTTCGCCCTCTCTCTACATAATGCAATTGGGCCTGGAGCCGAATATCAGGACACAATCCAACTCCACCAACTCCTTGTCGCGCTGTTTGGGTGTTTTCAATGAATCGTCGGCTTCTTGGTGCAGCAGCGACCGCGGCGATCCGGATTCCGAGTGAGGTAGGAAGGGCTATGAAGGTTTTGTTGACTCAGGACGGCTTCGGCTTTTTCTGGGATTTTGATCTGAACGAGGGCCATCCAGAGGTCTACTTACTGAGAAGTTCTTACGGACTCGTTGGTAGCAGATGACTGTAGATTGACGGCCTCCTTCAACGAGCGGACGGGGTTGGGTGTATGTCGAGGGGTAAAGGAAAGTTGAGTTGACCAACGAACAAGGAATAACAATTATTGAGCGGAGTAGGTAGCTACGCCAGATTGGCATCCCCGGCCCCAACTGGTTGGTCTCAGCAACCAGGCAAGGTCATGATTATCCGAACATTTTCGACTATATCATTTAGAGGGCAGTTCGTGTGGCAGATATGCGGGGTGGGCTCCACCGTCGGAAAGCTGGTATTGAGGGGATCGAACAATTTAGAATCTTTCTATGAAATCTTCCGCGAAAGGGTTACTTATTTCGTTAGCTTGAAAAGGAAAAGCGAATGAACGAGACGAGACAGAAAAGATGCGTACCGAAATGTGATAGAATTGGGCTTCGCCTCCCAAGGCATCTCTTGAGCGGTCGAGAGTCGATCTTTGAGCCCTTCCCAACCCGCAGCCTACTGCTAGCCGTGCATACGATGCAAGTGCGAAAGACGTCCTTGCTGAAGGAGATAACGCCTATGGATCTATGCCACCCTACTTCGCTGCTAGTTGTCAGAAGGTAAACGGAGAAAAAACCCTAACCCTGACAGCCCTTGTCCGTTTTCGCGGATTTGAGACCTGAATATTGAATCGTGGCGGATTTGAGTCCCAAATTTTGGATTTTACTCGGACAACAAAACCCGGGAGCTTCCCGGGGTCTATCTTAGAGCGTCGGCCAGTTCTCCCAAATCTTCCACCTTCAACACCATGTTCCGCAAAGCCGATCCTCCGACATTCCGACACTCATCAAGACCGCCTACCCTTCCTCTAAGCCCTCCTGCAGGCTGCGATCTCCCCTTTGGGGTCTTCTTCTCGCGTTGTTGAGAGCAAGACTTTCACCGCCCTGCCAGTTGGGATTCTTTGATGAGCCGAACAATCGAGTATGTAACACATTCACATGCCTTGCCAAATGCGCCATGACCAGGGAATCCCAGGCAATCATACCGATTACTTCGCGTGAATCCAAGAAGCGTAGTCGGGTCTTGTTCGCCCCCACTTCCAATGATAGCAGACATTCTACCTGTCAGTATTAATTTCGGATGGGAACTAGGCTATAAAATGGCCTCTCCACTTCCTGCTGGACTTCTGCACCCCATCTGCACCGCTGCTCGACGAACGAAATGTCTTCTTTTTTCAAATGGTCTGGCAATGTACGCAACAGTTTGCACTCATAGATGCATTTCACTCATAATGTCATTCAACTTCAGGCGAACGGCTCTGGCGTGCAAAGCAATGGTGCCCCAGCCATTGACAAAGAGTACCAGACGATCAACAGCGCAAATGAGCCCAAGGCTTTGAAGGAGTTCCGAGAGCATGTACGCGCCCAATTCCCTTGCTCGCAGATGACCCTTTAAGCTTTAAGACCTGTTTTAGATCAAGAAAGGATTGCCCGTAAATACGAGTACTCTTGTGCGTTTCAACTTCAAACTTATCACGTACCCACGTTAACGGATTATTTATCCATTGCAGTCCGCTGTGGTTGACCTCATCAGGCATCAAGATTCCATTGACGATAGGAAGTTGCTGGTACGTAACAGACTCTGATAGCATACAATGAAGCGGCGGTCTTGAAAGAATTTATTTAACAGCTCGAGCATGCGCTTTCGTTTGTTTCCAAGTTGCCCGAGGGACAGGTGGCCCTCACCCTCAGAGACAAGATCATCCAACTTCGTCAGTCCAACATCATCGAAGGACGAGTCGTGTGATCGATTTACTCAACTTGTTTTGCACAGTTTACAACGACCTCGCTCATCCTCCTGCCACTCTTGTCAGCAACAAGTATGCGTGGCGTACTGCAGACGGCTCCTACAATAACATTGATATACCGGATATGGGCAAGGTAATGAAGCTTGAGTGGCTCGAACGTGCTCAATCTCAATTGCTTTCTTTAGGCGGGAACCCCTTATTCCCGATCAGTTCAGCAAAGCCACCCTCTGCCCCAGAATCAGCTTCCAGATGCGGGACTCATATTTGATACGTGAGTTATTTCTGGACATCCAACCTTACCGCACTCATGGAATACTCTTTCAATTCTGCAGTCTTCTACGACGAGAAGGGGTAAGGTTACTTGGATCCAGTCTTTGTTCGTATCTGATTCCAATGCACCATCTTAGTTTGTGAAGCATCCGGCCGGCCTGTCTTCCCTTATGTTCGCCTTCGCCACTCTCGTTATTCATAGGTAATCTAACTCTTGGCCATTTTAAACCCCTCCTGACCCGGTGTTTATCATTTCATTAGTGTTTTTCGCACTTCTCATCGTGACTGGAACATCAATGAAACTTCTTCATATGTTGATCTGGCCCCCCTTTATGGAAATAGTCAGAAGGATCAAGATCGAGTGCGAATTAAAGACGGTCGGGGAATGCTTCATCCCGACGTCTTTGCCGAAGATAGGTTGCTGCTTTTGCCACAAGCTGTTTGCGTTCTGCTAGTGCTCTTCAACCGAAACCACAACGTAAGTTTCCCTACCTTCAAAGAATAAATTAGCATGTCTGATGGTATTTTCTAGTACATTGCAGCTAAGCTCTTGGAAATCAACGAGAGGGGAACTTTCATCGATCCAGCGACTCTGGCGAAAGATAATCCCGCCCAAAACGTCCAACTTCTTGCACAAGAGGAAGAGATCTTCCAGACCGCGCGACTGATTAATTGCGGCTGGTTTGGAATGGGTACGACACTCTTCGCATGACGTCAAGGATCTTCTTACGACCTCCCCTTGCAGTGGTATTTTCGGATTATTTCTCTGCTATTCTTGGCCTCGTCAGAGATGGTAGTAGCTGGAGTCTCCTCCCTTTCGATGTCGGTCTTTGCTTCCTGCTACTGTTTTCATGACTGATATTGTATGGATTTATTAGGAAATGAGAAAGCTAGATCACTCTTTTTTCGAAAGAGGCAAAGGTAATCAGTGTAGTGTTGAGGTAGGCATTTCCTGTGTCTTGCAAGCAAATCTCACCTAATTATCCTTTTTTTTTTTAGTTCAATTGTCTTTATCGTTGGCACGCAACGATTAGCCAGGAAGACGAGCAATGGACAGGACAAGTCTTTTCGGATCTCTTCCCACAGAAACCTGCAGACCAGCTTACTGTGGATGACTTCAAAGTTGCGGCTTATAAGGTCCAGCAGACGCTGCCCCCTACCACTCAGTGGCAGATTGGAAAGTAAATTTTTAAATTGACATAACGAAGAGCATTCCTTAAATTTCACGCAGCCTTCAACGTACAGCAGATGGGTCCTTCAAAGATGACGACCTCGCCAATATCCTGCACAACGCGTGAGTTTCACGGCCTCTTGTATTCAGGCACTTCTCATGGTGTTTGTCAGCACCGAGCATTCTGCTGGCGCGTTCAGGGCTCGTGGTACACCTCGTGAGATTCTCTCTCTCTCGTGTCATCTCGACACTCAAGTTTCATTTCAACAGCGGTCATGAGGTTGAACGAAGTGCTAGGTATTGAACAAAGCCGGAAGTGGGGTGTCTGTTCATTGAATGACTTTAGAAGGGTATGTTTAAATCTCTTCTGGCACACCCATGATTCTAATGCATGTCTTGCAGTTCTTGGGATTGAAGCGTGAGTCTTGGAATACTGATGTTCTGTCCTTCTGCTGATCAATTTCTGCAGCCTTTTCGTCCTTCATAGAGTGGAACTCCAACCCAGAGATCGCAGATACGGCCGAGAAACTGTACGGCGATATTGAATATCTCGAGTTGTACACTGGATTGCAAGCAGAAGAAGCCAAGCCTCTTGTGGACGGTGCAGGTCTTTGCCCAGGTGAGAAGGCTACACATATCATACCTTGACAAATTGGTAAACCTTTCGCAGGTTATACCATCAGTCGAGCCATCCTTAGTGATGCCATCGCCCTCACGCGCGGTGACAGGTTCTTCACCCATGACTTCACACCCTACAATCTTACAGCATGGGGCTTTGCTGATTGTCAAAGGGACCCAAATGGCTTTGGCTTTGGCAGTACTCTGGGACGCCTCTTCCTCCGTACCCTTCCCAACAATTTCACCGAGAATAGTGTCTACACCTTCTTCCCTCTCATGACTCCAGAGTCTATGAAGGCGAACCTCACAAAACTAGGCGTGGTTGGTCAATATGATTTGTCAAGACCGAAGGCGAAATCGGCGACAGCCCCAGTCAACAGCTACGCCTGCGTAGCACAAATCCTCAAGGACAAGAAGAACTTCTCTACGCCTTATAAATCAAGACTGGTCCGAGTCCTTGATCGTCCTAGTGGGTGAGTATTTTCCTATATGATGTGAAGACCATGGAATGACAATCATGTGCCAGATTCTTCCCTGTCGAAGACGAGAAAGATCGATTGGCCGTGGTATCTATACTCGCCTCACCCGACCTGCTGGAAGGAATCGGCAACTATTTCTACGAGTCCACGAAAAAGCTCATAGTTGCCAATTCGTTCACTCTGGTCGGCAGCAAAGTTGCTGGTGTTGACATTGTTCGTCAAGTCCTGAAGATCTTACCAGTATACTGGGTAGCAACAGATCTGGTAGGCTTTCTTTCGGGAATCGTATTTTTGCTATACTGAGAATTTGCAGGCCGGAATCCAACTTAAGACAAAGGAGCATCCTCATGGTGTTTACACTGCTGCTGAGCTATCTGATGTTCTTGGAGATATTTATTCGTATGTGTTCTTTCGTTATCCTTTTACTTCCTTCGCTGAAATATCGTCGGATAGTTTCATCTTCCTCAATGTGGAAGCATCGAAAGTGATGGTCCTGCGGACAAAAGTGAAGACGCACATAGACAACTTGCTCCGCTTGATTAAAGGTGGTCTCTCCCGAAATGTTGGCTCCAGGGTAAGGCATTCCACTTGTGGGTATTAAGCTCATCGACTAAATACGCGCCTCATTATAGTTGTCCATGTCTGGCTTTGTCGGCACTATTTCCGGCTTGTTTGACTCGAAATCCAAGCACTCTGAGTATCATGAGATCATCAAACGTCTTTACGACCTTGGCCACTCTACTGATCAACTCGCCAACACGATCCTTGCTTTGATGGTTGTTTCCAGCGTGGAGCTTACCCTTGGTAAGACTTCTCTTGTCAGTCACTCACAAGGTCTCTTTAACACTTCTCGAAATAGCCACAACAAACGCAGTCAATTTCTACCTTGGTAGTAGCCAAGCCACTGAAATAATTGCCCTTGTCAAAACCAACAAAGTGGCTCAGTTTGATAATTATGTTTATGAAGCTCTGCGTGAGTAGCTTTCTGGCAATGAGTCCTCTCAAATACTGAGTTAAACGTACAGGTCTTGACCCTGCCTTCCGAGGTGTCTTCCGTAAGGCAACCACTCATTTGATTCCGAAGGCGGAATTTGATCATACCATTCACATGTTCTAGGTGTCTCACACAAGGATCAGACCATCGATGGCCAAAACTTCAAGAGAGATGATCTTGTATTCCTCGATGTCGCTTCGGCTAACCTCGATGTAAGTATTTGAAGATTGTCCAAGCTTGCACAAGCTCATGATTTCTGGCCGTATTTCAAGGAAACCGTCTTCTCCAATCCTTCTACATTCGATCTTAGTCGACCTACCAAGGACCGCCTGTTTGCTGATGGGGCATTTGTGTAAGATACATTTACATGCGATGTGCATTCCACAGGTTTTCTGACATTCACATTTATTTATCCTGTAGCTACCTTGGCGAGGGTCTTACTATCAAGGTTTTTTGCCTTTTACTTTGCCGAATGGCTTCCCAAAGCTGACTTGATCTGTTCAAGGTTATTTCTCAGGTTTTGCGTGCCGTGTTCGAGTTCAACAACGTCCGTCGTGCTCCCGCCCAGTCTGGTGTACTCAAACGGTGAGTTCGATGCCTGTCAGATGCTTGCTTAATGAGTCGACTTCTTGTCAGATTCGAGAATCCCAATCGCCCCGAGCTTGCCTATGCCTATCTCAACAATGCACAACTTCTGTCGGAATTGCCTACCTCGTTGACAATTCAGGTAAGAGTTCAACTGTTTTTATCCTCCTTTTTTCTCTCACGGCATGTCACAGTACGATCTCAAATAGATCTAGCGACAACATTTTGTCAGATACTTGCAATTGACTGGGATTGCCGCAAGCTCATCGAAAACATATATCCTTTACGGACTCGTCGTCCATACGTTAGTTACTACATCACATGTGTCTCAGTTGAGGTTATGCAAAGTCATGAATAGTACTCAAACGCAAGACAACTGAAATCAACGTCTCATACTACTAATACTATTGGATATCTCCACGAGCAAGGATTCAATCCTTCCCTGTCGTCTCTCTATGTCATCGAGGCGACTTGAAAATGCAGATTGTTCTGCATTCTCGCCAGTGGTATCCTCCATATCTCTGATCTCTTGAGCTGTTGCTGGTCCTGGATGTTGCGTCGTCGGTTCCGGACTTTGTGTTCGCAATATTCCATGCTCAATCGAGGATTTCTTAGCCTGAGCATTGTGCAGAATGTTGGCGAAAGTTTCGGAGGTCGCACGTTTTTGCGAAGACTGCATGGAGGTCAATCGCCTTCTGGTCGCTGGGCCGTAGCTTACGCCTTGTACCACTGGGTAAGATTCTCGCATGCCGTCATCATCGACCAGAAGTGGGTTGAATACTTGAGCCAAAGGACTGAAAGTTTGGCCTTCGTTTCCACGATTCATCATCGAGTCGAGTCTTGCGCGAGGAATCGCCTTCGGCGGCGATGAATGAGGAAATGGTCCCCCTCTTCGCATAGATGAGCCCGACAGTCTTCGCATCGAGGCTCCTGACAGACGACGCTCGTGTTGACTCGAGAAATCGTCATTATGGTCGCCGGTATCCAACGCACTGTCAAAATCTCCCTCGATATCGAAAACCTTGGATAATACGTAAATTAAGGCATCATTCGTCTTGACCTTGGCACTTACAGCATCGATGTCCGCTTCTGCACCTGCCAGCCCTTCAAAGAAATCTAGAGGGGATATATGTGAGACCAAAAAGATGGTTTAAAATCTGACTTACTCATTCTCGTCAGTGAGCGAGGGAGTGAATCAAAGACTTTTTCTGCCACATGAGCAACGGTTTCATAAAACGTGATTGTACCCGCGATTTTGGATTGTCTTTCATAAATTGAGATTGCCAAGAGGATCGGGAAGCTAGTCAACCTTTTCAAGCGAAGAACGTTGGTTTCTATGGCTGTATACAATGGTAAGAATATTACCTGATCATAAAGACATTGACCTTGAGGATCCATCATCAACGATGGAGGATGGAAGAGAGAAAATACGTCGACATACCTTGTGGAACCATCGCGGAGAAAGAATATAGCTCGCAGGCAACATTATGCAGAGGGCCACGAGGTTGACGGGAGGCTGATACGAAAACAAGAAATCTGCCTTGACTCTGAATGGGACGTTCATTTGAGAGCAAAGAAACAACCACTAGAGGTATTCACCCTTCAATAGTCAACACGGCTTTACGGAACATTGCCTAGATGGAATCCCGAATCGACAATGAGAAATGATGTAGAGCAAAGGAGAAGAGCCCTACTTCGGCAGCTGCATCCTCGTTGACAGATGCAAACGTATTGGAAAGGATCTATAGATATGTTGGACCATGTATCTTTTGACAGACGAGGCTGAAACGCACAGATACAAGAACTAAAGGGAATGGAAAGATCAGTCATAAGAATACAAATATATGCACACATGACGGACCAGTTAGCAAGAGGGTATTGCTCAGGCAAGCATATGTCACCATCAGAAGAGGCCCAAAGACTGGATGGAACTTGGCTAGAAGTCTGTCAGCGTCGTTGCTCAAGTGGGTATACAACAAATTGGCCAACTCACTTGCGTTGTCAAATCCAGCTGCATCAAGTCCAAACCATAAATCCAGCATCCACCAGGCGACTGTTCTGCGTGATTTCAGTCAAAACTTTACTCTTCTTAACAGGAAATACATACCCTGAACTATAGCTGTCACAGTCATCACGTTTAGCTTGTTAATCGACCTTCTCGTAAAGTACTTACGCGGCTGAATCACGACTGAGTCTGTAATATCACAGAGACGTCAGGCAATTTTTTCACGTAAAAACATTGAGTACTCACGTCCAAAGCGCATATAAAAATCCACAAAAACAAAATGCAGCAATGACCATCAAAAACGTGAATTGCACGATCATCGCGCGCAATGCTAACACCAAAAGGTTGTCCTTGAAGGTGACAAAAGCCAATCTTCGAGGAAAAGATCAGACGAGGACCGAGGGTACAAAGATTCTGCGCATACCGAGGGAACATGAGGCAAGCAATCAAAGCAAGAACATCGATTCCTAGAACACGGGCCCAGCGCTCTGGAGGTTGATTAGTTGGATAGCTGGATGACGAATATAAGAGAGAGAGAAAGCTCACCATGGTGATACACTCCATACAGTCGAAGAAAACCATATATGAAAAAGGTAGTTACTGATTATATCGATGAGTAGGAAATCCATGACGGCAAAGGTATCAACGAACTGAAAGCCAAATCAAATCCATTCTTCAGGATAGTTAGCGACTGTTGATTTTTTTTTCTGAAAGAGCGCGCACCCATGTTCCCTTGAAATAGACTGTAAAATAAAATTGAGGGTTTATCCGGCATTTCTAAGGAGAAATATATGACCTTTGATTCCGTGTTCTTGCATGGCCGCGAATTTTTCGAGGGTAAAACCAAGTCCATATGACATGAAGGAGATTTCCCAGACATTGAGTCTGTCACTCTCATTGAATTCAAGGGCGATGACGAATAGTATAAATAGAATGAGGAAGCTATCAACCCGTGTCAAAACAGATAAATTAACATAACACTTGCGGAACACTTACTTGAGATATTCAAGAACAGAGCGTATGGAAGGGACCTTTAAGCTGCAAAGATTGAGGACGAATCGGAGCAAAGAGTTGCTATGATGTCACGAACCGATAATGGTCAAGGAGAGGCGCTTTATGTGGGTCATAGAAATGAATTGGAGTTCGTTTGTACGTCTGAATAGAAGAATTAGAAGTTACAGACAGGGCTTTCTGTAGACCCACATCAGAAAGGATAGAGTGGCTGCTTTCAGCTTGATAGACGCATTTTCCGCTAGGTCCAAAAATATGAGGGCGCCCGAGTTAACAGGTTCAGGTATTTTACTTACGACCAGATTGCATTAATAACTTTTTGACAAGCCGAACTCTTGATGAACCGCTTCGCCTTTCCGAGTATAGCCATCTCAATGGCATTACCAACCCGTTCTTCCAAGTCGTCATCCCTTTCTTCTCTTGCTTGAGCAATCAAGGCTGGATCGGCGCCAGAATATACAAGCCAACTTGTCGTGAGCGATATGGTAAGCTTGAGGAGGTTGTTGCCGTTGGCTCGGAAAATCCGTGTCGCAAGAATTTCGCAGAGGTGGGCTCTGGAGCGGGATATTGTGGTTGTGGTCAAATTCTCGTCTCGATCGAAATGAACGCGGTTGATCAAGCAGCAAAATACGACAGACAGATTGCCCTCTCGTTGGATTGCAAGGTATTTCTCCACCAGAGGGCGTACGAGTGTATACGTGAGATCTGGAGAGGTCAACTTTGGGATCGTTAGAGCTCGGAAGTGGAGATACAAGTTGGGACTTATACAACACTCACTGCTTCATAACTCAGAGGCGTATCTTTAACAGCGTGTCAGGAATATCGGCATGCACAAGATGTAAGGACGACTTGACCTATATAGTGCTGTGAACAAGGAGAACAATTAGACCATTTTTTAAGACAAATGCTGTTGAGAATGGCACTCAAGGCCCATTCCCAGCTGTCTACACAACTCACCATAATGTCCTACTCTTACGATAAGTCTCCGCGCTTTCACGAGGCACTGAGAGAAACGTACTGCTCTTAACATATGAATTATGGGGTATACAGACGTGGCTTCGACATCTTCACTGTATTCTGTGTTAACGCTACACAAAGCTACCAATGGGAGCATATGCAACTGACCAGTGCTGCAATAATGGTTGAAGTTCAGGCTGGGATTCCGACATGGTAGTGTTACGAAGAGAGGCAAAGGGGCATTAGAATGGAACAAGTAACTGGCAATAAGAAGGATGGGCGCGAGGAAAATGTCAGTAGTCAGAACTTTATCCCAATGATCACTGTTATGATGAAGCAACCGCAAAATCCCCTCACCTTCGGCTTGTTTTCTTAGAGCTGGTTATGCGACTTCAAAGAACCACCGTATAAATTTACGCGCTTTCTGGGCAGTGTTGTATGGAAAAGTAAGGTTGAGGTCGCCCAGTGGTAATGCAAGTGAGCGCAACCAGCACGTTGTGGTTGCAGGATGTAGAAGCCAGGAACGAGTGGTGGGAGCGTGAATTATATCTCCGACGCACGCGTTGTCGCGTTGCGGGGCTTTGGTACAAGACACCTGACCTGCTTTGGCGCCATCATCACCGACAGCTCTCCTCTCGTCCCCTCAGGCAGAATGCAGGCAGGTCCAAGAGCCCCGGGAAGCACCCAGCCTCCAGTAAAAATATACAACGCCGTATATTCCTCAGTTCAGGTAATTTCCTTCACTCATTATTAGCCCTAGCCTTGTGACACGGTCGCGTCATACCGCAGGTCTACGAATGTATGGTTCGGGGCATCGCCGTTATGCGGAGAAGAAACGATTCGTACGTGAACGCGACACAGATTCTCAAAGTCGCAGGGGTGGACAAAGGACGTCGGACGAAGATCCTCGAGAAAGAAATTTTGCCTGGGAAACACGAGATTGTGCAAGGGGGATATGGTAAATACCAGGGAACATGGTGCGTATTATCAATTGTCAGGAGAGAAAACGCGTAAATAATCGTTCCCTTTTATTCTCCTTAGGATTCCTTTGGAGAGAGGCCGTGACATCGCACTTCAATACGGAGTGGCTCCATTATTATCGCCTTTATTCGATTTCACCCCGAGCACTTCTTCATTAGGCGCACTTCCCGTCAGCACACCCGCCGGTACAGCCTCTCCTCGTCCATTGTCAGCCTCCTCGTCGTATTCCAGCATTGGACCTACAGGCAACTATATGGCGGCTTTGCCCTCCGCGCTTGCCCCGCCTCCCATCATGCCCGGGTCTGCTCTCCGTCTACTCAACCAAGGCAGAGCGCAAGGACTGTTCACCCCTTCAACTTCTGGCCTTTCAGCCTTGGCTCAAGGTCGCCCGCCTGGCTTTGGGTCGCCTGGCCCTTATCAACAAGGAGGTTACAGTCAATCACCTCAGCCTCAGCCCCAACCGTCGCAGACACCTCCACCAACTACAAGCTTGAAGAGACATCGTTCCGAAGCTGATGTAGACACATTGAGTGGCGGACACCCAGGTTAGCAACAATTTACCGTTGCATTATTCCGACTTACCTTAAATATTTCCCAGAATTCTTGCAAGCGGACCGGTCGAGACCGCCTTCCGCCAACTCTCAAAGGAATGGCGATGAAAACCCTTCGCCTGCCAAACGTCCTCGTACAGACTCAGTAGCACAAGAAGGCCCTTCCTCGCAACCAGCGAGCTGGCAACCTTCCTCACGAACGCCAATAAGTTCCACCATTCCCTCTAACTCTCAGCAAACCTTTAACGGTACCCCTCGACCGTCCAGTTCTATGTCTATTACCAACGGTGCTACAGGGAAACCGACAAGTCGATCTCCTGAACTTGACGTCCACAAGGTCCGGTTGGCTTCTAAACCCATTATGCCACGCGCCGGCGAGCCTGTATCTCACTATAAGGACAGTAGAAGAGCAGCCATAGTCGCTGCAATATGCCAACGTGATGAAGCTGGGCCTGTTCTTGACTTGCTTCGAGAAATTTCAACAGACCCATCTAATCCTGAAACTCCATCGCAATCGTTTGATATAGACACGGTCTTAGACGACCAAGGACACACGGCTCTACATCTCGCTGCTAGTCTTGGAAGACAACAGATAGTCGACGCGCTAAAAACGCAAGGCGCTGATATACATCGGGGCAACTTCCTCGGAGAAACGCCGCTCATCAGAGCCTGTCTCGCCACACATAATGCAGACCAGCAATCTTTCGGTACCCTTGTCGTCGCACTTCATCCTTCAATACGGACCTTGGATACGTCGCGGAAATCTGTCATACACCACATTGTTTCTCTGGCAGGTGTTAAAGGCCGCGCTGTGGCTGCTCGATATTACCTAGATCAAATTTTCCTATGGATTGCACAACAGCAAGGAGGCGATTTCCGTTCCATTGTAGACTTGCAAGATGAGCACGGAGATACCGCCCTGAATATCGCTGCACGAGTAGGAAATCGCAGTCTAGTCAGGACTCTGTTGGATGTCGGCGCAAACCGATTACTACCGAACAAATTGGGTCTACGACCGGGTGACTTTGGAGTTGAAACTGAGGTAACAATTACAGTTTTCTGAGTTTATAGTTTGGATTTTCATTCACTCTTCTAGGAACTGAGTGGCGGCCCTCGAGCAGAAGATATATTATATTCATTGCGTTCTGGACCTCCTGCACCCGTTCAGAAAAGTCAAGACGTGATAGCTGGTGCGCTACTATGCTTCATTTGCTATCTCTTCAATCCTAATATTTTCCTAGATATGACCGCAATGATTCAAGGCCTAAGTGCTGAATTCCAAGGAGAAATTAAGACTAAGCAAGACTCGCTCGATGTGACACAAGCCCACCTTCGCGCAGCAACCCGCGAGCTGTCCGAACAACGTAAACAAATCCAGGCATGGCAAGCGCGCTGTGGAGAACTCGACCAAGTTAACCAACGCGTGCGGAATGTCGAGAAGGCCATCATTGATGAAGACCAGTTCGACTGGACAGGCAGGACGGACCTTGACGGAAACGATGCCCGCGGATCCGCCGGACCTGCTTTCCAGTACCGAGGAGCCAGCTCAACGATGATCGGCATCGGAGGCTCGGTGGATATCTCATTTAGCGTTGACTCCGAGCCGCCATTACCGACGACGGATTCAGTGGCGACATTAATTAAATTGAGGAGGTTGAAGGCGTGGCATATGCGGATGGAGAAGCTTGTCGAGGCTAGACTAAAAGGTCTGCAAGGTGCTACTGCAGAAAAGGAGTATCAGTGCAAGAAGATTGTTGCACTATGTACTGGTCTTCCAATCGACAAAGTGGAAGATGTGAGTAGCATTGACCTGATTAAAGAGGCCAATATTCTGACTTTTCCTAGATGTTGGAAAATCTGGTCATCGCTGTTGAAAGTGAGGCCCAGATCGTTGATCTCGGTCGCGTCTCCGGCTTCATGCAAAAGGTTCGCTATTGTTGTCCTCGCCCACATCTTTCTCGTTTAAAACATTCTTTCTAGGTTCGGGATGGCATTATTTAGTCCTCTCGTGTCCCCTCGTATAGTCACACCTGCACATCGCTGTATATCACAACACACATGGTCGTTATTTAAATGGTTTAGTACATTAATTTACAACTACACATCCTCGGGAGCAAAAAGTTGGAAATTTCGGTTATATGTTCCCGATACAAGCATTTTACCATCACTGGAAATATCCACTGACATCACTTTGCCAGCATCTGTTGTTAATCTCTTCAACAGCTGCCAGTCGTCGGCACTCCATAGTTTGACGAAGCCATCATATCCTGAGCTGGCGAAGAACAGCCCGGAACGATATCGCCATTCTTCTTCTGCAGCTGCGTACTCCTTCTCTGGAGAGTCAGGTCTTGATTCGTCCTCGCCCGTGCCGTTCATGTGCACATCCGAAGGGACGTGCTTGAAATAAATATCGTTCGCGTGGAAAAACCTGACATCCGAAACATTCGAGACGTGTGCAGGGATGGTATAAATGGATTTGATAGCGCGCATATCCCATATGCGTATGGTATCATCCCCAGCACCTGTAGCCACTTGATACCTGCAAAAAGGGGCATGAGTGAATGCTAACCATAAAGATGGAGAGAACATCCGAACCCATTTGGCGAGAAAGCCGTTGCAAATATTGCCTGAATATGGCCATCGAGAACCATCGCCGTCTTCCCTGTTCTTAAATCCCAGATGCGGCCAATGGCATCAAGCCCTCTATAAAAGCACAATGCACTCAGATTATTTCTGGATGATAAAAACTCTGAAGACTAACCCAGATGCGACCAAAGCACCATCATTCTGGAACTCGACTGAATATACCTCTTTAGAGTGCCCTTCCTGTAGAAGGAGTTCTTTTGAAGTATTGACGTCCCATAGCCTCCATGTTGTATCAAAACTGGCACTAGCGACGTAATCTCCCGAAGGATGAAATGCAACGCGACAAACACGATCCTGATGTCCCTTCAGGACTGATAGAGGACTTTCACTGGATATTTTTTATGTGAGGGTACGGCATATATGAGCACGAAGAATATAACATACCTATTTATTGACCACAGATTCACGCTGCCTTCTCCGCCTCCACTGACTAGGTTGACAAGATCTGGACCTTGTGACAATGTTGCTTGAGGATGCCATGCAACGCCTCCAACACGGTCGCTATGCCCTCGTAAAGAACGAATGGGTGTGCAAGATGGTACATTCCATAACTTTACTGTACCCGACCAGCTGCCGGTGGCAAGGATTTTGTTGTTGGGTGCGAAACGGACTTGTGATATTGGCCGTTCGTCGCCAATTTGCGAACCCATATTGGAGAATTTCTGCAGCAGTTTGTGAGCTGCACGCGTCGCCCAGAAAGAAATAAAGACCTACTTTCACTTCTGCGAAGGCTTTCTTTCGAATGTCAACCACACGACCGAGATCCATTTTGCTATCTATTCGCTGTTGGGCGATCCGCTTTTGAGCTCTGCAAGGGAAGACAACAGAAAAGAGGCATTGTAAGCACCTTGTCTAGTTTGACCTATCGGTAGGAAAAATCCAACCTAGGAAGAGAATACTCTGCTATCCGCCTCCGTGCTTCCAAAAGTTCCAGGGAACCAGGCGAGTAGAATTCTTCTTCCTTGAATTTAGCAAGGTCGGTCGGGCTTCTCCAATAAGTTCAAGGTTTGCGTAGACGTACCTCTTCTTCGCTCTCTTCAGAAGATTCTTCGTCAACATGCATGGCTTCATCTCCTCGCGCCGCAGTTATTTGGGACAGGACATAAATGAGACGGTCTCGTCGATCTGCAGCCTGTAAGAGGGTTTGACCCGGCGAAAAAAGGCAGAATGACTACACTTACTCGTTCTCCAAAAAGAGTTATAGGTTCTCCAATCTCCCTTAGTCGAGCTTTGACGCGATTATCGTCCGTAGGGACTGCCATCGTCCGCGCTTTCTTCTTTCGTTCCAGTTCATCGAGTATCACTTTGTTTTCGAGGCGAGCTCTCTCCGATCCCAAGTAGTTTCCATCGTCGATCAGCGTTTCAAGAGTAAGTTCCGCCATGATTGGCCCCCACGATTTTAGCGAACTCGACAGGCAGTTAGGATTAGTGGCTGGAGCGAAGTCTACCAGAGTCTACCCGCACTTGAAATTCCCGACCCTATTTGGAATTTGTTTGGTCGAAGGAACTATTCCTAACAGAAACTAGTAAGTACTGCTTGCCAGCTCCGTTCCCTTCAATTGCAAGTTGTACATAGTTTCAGACAGTTGGCGGACATGTTCTGCATTTCTCCTCGGATGCGTTCAAGCTGATTTGCGATAACATGCTACACCCACGATGCTTCGAGTGTTTCTCGAGGCAACGCGTATGTGTGTTACTCGAATCAAATAACCCAGGCCCTCCATGTTCATCCGACGTTCTGCGTTACGATTATAATTTATATCACGTACCTATTATGTCTGCGTCTTTTTTGTAGGAGATAGTTTGGTACCCTTCAATTGACCATTCTGTTTCTTTCACACCTCATCTTAAGAGATCGAGAAAAAGACCCAGGTGTGCCCTGCAAGCTGTTACATTCTATGCGAAAGAAGGTTATGTTTTGTCAAGGTATCTTCAGAAATACCTACGTTTACCGTGACATTGCCCGGCAGTTCCACCAAGGCATGCAGGTCCACACAATCACTGCTAAATTCCCAAAGCCCCATCCTATGCCTCCAGGTCATACCAGCTTCTCAAGGCTCTCCCCTCATATGCATCTATAGCTTTCACCTGTACACACATGTCATCGCCTGACACAGAACTTTCACGGACCACGCTCCACCAGCTGATCAAACCCTTAACTTCGTCGATTATCTTGCAGATGTCGATATGCTTCAGCGTTGGTATGTTCCTTGCATAGGAAAGCGCAATGGCCTGCGCTGTGAGCAAGGACTGGATTTCTGGACTTGTACCATCGCCTACTACAGACTCAGTCCCTCTGAGACTGAGGGAAACATATGCTAGGGGCACAGAAGCCAGGCTGCGAGGAACCTGGATGCACTGAGCGGAATTCAGTAACCTTCAAAAGTAACGGTGAATCGGACACGAGTCTCACCCAGAGATCCAGCTCATCTGCGGCATTTACATCCAACGGAATAGCTAAATATGTCAAATGCGGTAGAGTGCGGCCCAAGGCCTTCCACCAAGATAAAGGCTTGAGCTTACGGTGGGTGATCCTGCTGTGAGTGAAGTGGAGACTCTTTAGAAAAGGCACAGCTCGTGTTACCGCGAACGGAGGTGTAGCGTCGTCATCTTCAGGGGTCCAAATCGTGTCCACCACCACACGACGTAGATGACTGTGAGTAGCAGTGGAGTCAAGGAAAACGTGGAGGTCCTTGTATTGTCCCTTGATAGAAACCAGACTCGGAAATGAAACTTTGTGGGTTTGTGGAGGTGCATCGGGATGCGAGAACGGTGAGCCGCTAAAAATGAGGGTGCGCAAGGCCGGGAATGCACTTGCGAGGGCTGTTAGAGATACATCGCAGCATTCCAGAGTAAGTATCACGACGTTGGGGAAGATCACTGGAGTCTTGATTTCGTTGCGGCCTTCTTCCGATTCCTCGTCGTGCAGTAAGTTGCGCAGGTTACATGCACTGACATTGATCTCTGTCAAAGGCCCCCTGGTATGGAACAGAACGCTTCCCATTCCTTCGCCTGCGGTGAGCTCCAGCTGCTCCAAGTCATCGTGTACACTGAATTTGACTGTCTGCAAGTTGGTAACGTCTTTCCTCAAGTCCATCGCGTGCCCAAATTGATTTGAGGCAAGGAGTCCTACACTCCACAGGTCAATATAAGTGAGCCGGGGAAGGCTGAAGAGCGCGAGGGCAAAGTCAGGGGAATGAAAGGCAATTTCTTCTACCTTGCCTTCGATGACAATGGAGTGGAGGTTGGGCATGAGCGCCAAAGCACGTGTCAGAATAGGTGCCCAGGTGGATATGGGGTATTCTTCCTTCTCTGCAAGAACAGGCGCGTCTTCAACCCATATGGTGGTGCAGAAGGCGAAATCCACTATTTCGAGTTTGATTATGTACCTGCCTGCGCCCAAAATCTCTGTTCGATGACCAACGTCGGCATCCTTGATGTTCCTTGATTGTGTGTTGTTGAGGATGAAATTCAGGAAGGTGAGGACCTGTTGAGGATTTCGATCGAGGGAGACCGTACGCAATAGATGAGGCAATGCAAGAACGCGGATATGGGAAGAGACAAGAGAAAGGACCGTGAGCGAGGATGTTGGACAAGCTTGAAGAATATGATCCAGCACGTCGTCTTTAGGAGTATTACCCATGTTTTGAAAATGTCGCGACTCGCAAAAGAGGACCTACGGGTGCGAGATCTAGAATCGAAGCGATATAGCTGAATCAGTGATGTGTACTTAGAGCAAAGATTTCAGAAGGTTGCAGACCGGAATTTGCGTACCGCCGTGACCCGTTGAACCTGCGAGCAACCTGCGAGTAACCTGAGCCTCTTTACCTTTACCCAATTTACCGCGACTTTGTCTTTGTCTTGCTGAATTCGCAATGGTTTTACATAAATGAGGTATCTTGCTGCTCTTTGGAGAACAATTGCCAGTTTTGAAAGAGAACAAGTACGATCAACATGCTTACGGATTATGTGTCCTGGCAAGCGATATTAACCCCTAAGTGTGGTAGAGCTGTCCGCGCTGCATGAGGCTTGTATGCTATTGAATAACTGTCCAGCACATCCAGATAGATATCTTTTCTGAGAAAAATACAAAGCCAGGGCGTTGTGTAAATGATACAATGCATAGAGGATTGGATGACCAGGAGTTCGTGGGACATCAGCCACCCATATTCAATTTTGAGATCGCCTGTCACTGGGCAACCATTGCGAAGGTGGTAGATTGAGCACCACGCGCCTTTTCTATAAACCACTCACATTGTCTTTTGCTGTCTCTTGCTGCCTCCTTATTCACCGTTACGAATACTGTTTTCTGGCCTTCATCGTCAGTCAGAACCCCCCTGAATTTTACATCTCAATGCAACACCCATCCCCTGGCCCTTCCAGCCCAATCCAGCAACATCTGGCTCCAGATCAAAGCTCAAGCAAACCTCGCCCGGACGACTGTAATCGCCAGTTATCTTTCCGATGACTGTCAGCTCATACTACCCCCTCACTTAGATGTCTATTTCGAACGATCTACAGCAGATTTCAGTTCAGATGCCGTAGCGCGATCGACAGCTGCCAAGCTCAAGTTGGAGTCCTACTACAAAGTAGCAGTTGACTCTGCGATAGAACGCAATGCGAGGTGGGTTAGGATTGCTTCCCGCCTCCTTTAGCTGACTTTACTCTCTGTGCCAAAGACGGATTGAGATGGAAACAAGGCTTTCGCAAATGCACACGCCCGATGCCAAGGAACGCGAGATACGCAAATACAGCAAGACCGAGTCCCAACATCTACGCCTCAGGAGGACCAAAATAAAGCTGACGGACTTCCGTACCGTGAAAGTTATTGGAAAGGGGGCATTTGGAGAGGTTCGTCTGCTTTCGCGACGCGTCGATCGCAACTCTAACCGCACGTTGCGCCTTCCAGGTTCGCTTGGTGCAGAAAGTGGACACAGGCAAGGTCTACGCGATGAAGAGTCTCCAAAAGGCGGAGATGCTCAAGAGAGACCAGGTATGCTTCCGGTTACAACCTCCGACCCAAATCATCTCATCAGTTGGCTTGCATCATAACTACAGCTCGCCCATGTGCGCGCCGAACGCGACGTTCTAGCCGAATCCACTTCTCCATGGGTAGTGCAACTATTTTACTCATTTCAAGACCCTCTCTACCTCTACCTCATCATGGAGTTCCTTCCTGGTGGAGACTTGATGACGATGCTGATGAAATACGATGTTTTCTCTGAAGATGTCACGCGATTCTATATGGCTGAGTGTATTCTGGCGATCGAAGCAGTCCACAACCTTGGCTACATCCATCGGTATGTGTATTGTCGCCCTTGCGCACTTAACTATTCACAACTATTCGCGCTTAGCGACATCAAACCCGACAACGTTCTCATTGACAAAAACGGTCATTTGAAGCTTTCGGACTTTGGACTATCCACTGGACTGCACAAAGTATCGGATGGAGAATATTATAAACGGTATTTGGAACAAGAAAAGACGAGAGACAGTGCTCGGAATAGTGTTCAGGTCAACCCTATCAACCTTACGATGAGTCGAGAGCAAATTGCAACCTGGAAGGCTAACCGTCGGAAGCTGGTATGTAACCACCCTCTTTTCTTTCTATACATGTCTGTTATAAATTTTGCCCCTGACCTAGGCTTATTCCACCGTTGGCACGCCGGATTATGTGCGTTGCTAGGTTTTGCTGTTATCTCCGGTGCTTATTTCCCTGTTTTCTTAGATCGCTCCAGAAGTCTTCTTGATGAAAGGCTATGGCAAGGAATGCGATTGGTGGTCTTTGGGTGCCATCTTCTTCGAATGTCTGGTTGGCTATGCACCATTTTGTTCGGACAATCCAGGAGATACTTACAAGAAGATTATCGACTGGCCAAACTATCTCTACTTTCCAGAAGAGGTTATATATCTCGAGAAGGAGAAGATCTCATCCGAAGGTTGGTAGTTCTCGTCTATCCGGCACGATTTATATGACTACCTCTTTGTGAATATAGTATGATGAATTGGGCTGACAAGCGCCTAACCGTGAGCCAGATCAAGTCCATCAGTTCTTTTACGGCGCAGATTGGAATTCACTCCGTCATATCGAACCTCCTTTCGTTCCACATCTGCAGTCAATCACGGACACGTCTTACTTCCCAACTGATGGCCTCGATACCTTGCCCGACCAACTGGAAAAGGTGGAGGGTGTAGGCGCAGAGAAGGACTTGGCTTTCTTGGGGTGCGTTTTTATTATTCTCAATTTCTCTTCTATCAATTTGACTAATATTGGTGCTTGCCTACAGATTCACATTCAAACGCTTCACTGGTGGAGCACAAGCATCGGGATAGATATCGGTGTCTATCGTTGTACAATATCTATCCCCTTTTTTCTTACCTGGAAGATGGTTTCATACCGTTGATTATCTACCAATATCACAACTAATCGCAAAGCAATCACGTTCACTGTCGTTACCCCTTTTTCAAGTGACGAGAAGTTGTGAAGGTGACGTCGGCCCGCCGTCCCGCTTGCTGCCGGTTTGTCGAACTTGCATGCTCCTGATGTCCTCCTGACCAGTATCTTCCACAATGAAAATGTGGGATTCTTTGCGATTTCTCAGAGAGTATAGGGTGCTCTTAATGGCCGAATTCTCCTAACCGGATCTTCAGCTCTTCCCTGCATCTGTGCCCAGAACTCTTATTGCTTGCCATTCAAAAAACCTCTTTTCCAATCGCACCCTCTAACTTTTGAAATGTCGACCACCGAGGCAGTTACAATCGCCAATGCTGAGATCTATAACCCTCGCAAGGTCTTGGATCACCCTGAATTCAGAGTTCTGAAAGCCGGCGAGAAACCTTCGCCCGAGGCAAACCTCGCTGCTTTCTACAACCCCGCACATGAAATCCACCTCGTCGAGAAACCTCGACCTAAGCCGGGACCTGGTCAAGTTCTGCTCCACGTACGCGCCACCGGTATCTGTGGGTAAGTCTCTAGCAACTCTCCTAGACTGAAAGGATAGCATCTCACCACCTTTGCAGAAGCGATGTTCACTTCTGGCAGCATGGTCGAATTGGCGATTCCATGGTTGTAACTGATGAGGTCAGTCCTCCGCCCATTGAACGAATGAGTGCTGGAGATATATATTGCAGTGCGGCTCTGGACACGAATCCGCTGGAGAAGTCGTTGAGGTGGGTGAAGGTGTAACCCAGTGGAAAAGAGGTAAAGTAAACCCGTCGATTATTTAGAACTCTCGCGGCTTCTAACCTGATCCTATTTGTGCAGGCGACCGTGTTGCAATCGAAGCTGGCGTACCCTGTTCCCAACCTGCATGCGATGCCTGCCGTACAGGACGATACAATGCTTGCCCTGATGTAGTCTTCTTCTCGACCCCTCCATTCCATGGTAATTTCACTTAAATTTAATCTCTTCCTGGCATATCTGACATCCTTGCTCATAGGAACTCTTACACGATGGCACTTGCACCCTGCTCAATGGCTTCATCGTCTTCCTGACTCCGTGTCCTTCGAGGAAGGTTCGCTTTGCGAGCCTCTAGCTGTAGCGTTGGCAGGCATCGAGCGTTCAGGCCTTCGTCTGGGAGACCCTCTTCTCATCTGGTAAACTTTATATATGCGCAATCCGAAATATTTTTAATGCTAACAAGATTGTCATGGCAGCGGTGCTGGACCTATTGGCCTTGTTTCCCTCCTTTCCGCGAGAGCAGCTGGAGCAGAACCCATCGTTATCACCGATCTATTCCAGAACCGTCTCGATTTCGCGAAGAAGTTGGTTCCTGGTGTACGCACTGTCCTGATTTCGCGGAACGCTACTTCCAAGGAACAAGCAGCTCAGGTCAAAGAGGCGGCAGGAGGCCCTTTATCCGTCGCTCTGGAATGCACTGGTGTTGAGAGCAGCGTTCATACGGCTGTATATGTGGGTTTTGCTTATTCTCGACTTCCTGAGAAACGCCGTCGAACTGATGTGGTCTACGTAGTCGGTGAAATTCGGTGGCAAGGTCTTCATCATTGGAGTGGGCAAGAATGAGCAAGTGGCAAGTGCACGAATCCCAATGACCGCTGCTGCCTAATAAATATCTTACAGTTCCCTTTCATGCACTTGAGTGCCAATGAAATTGACGTCAGTTTCCAATACCGCTACGCGAACCAAGTAAGTTTCGGTGAATCGCACTTGACTCGAATCTGACTTCTCTCTTCCAGTATCCGAAGGCCATTCGTCTTGTTGCTGGTGGCTTGATAAATGTCAAACCTCTTGTCACTCACAGGTTCGCACTGGAAGACGCAGTTGCTGCTTTCCACGTTGCTGCAGATCCAGCGCAAGGCGCTATCAAGGTCCAGATTCAGGACTGATCAGATCTACCTCCACCACTGTTCAAGTAATTCGATTCAATTTGTGTAACATTGCATTCGGTCTGTACATACGCAGAAGATACTCGTTTTTTTAAAAATGGTTGACTCCTTTGTCGCAATAAAGTTGACACTATGATAGGGATCATATTCAGGTCCCACCAAAACTATCGCGATGTAAAGTACAACAAGGGAAGAGTGTAGTATAATAAGAACGAAAAGAAAGGTCTGCTTAACTAGGACATAGAGATAAGTTAGACGATCCACAGCTACACAGCGCACCAAATTTCCCTATCATTTTCCTTACCAAGGACCGCCTTGACCCTCATTCCTTGGGCGACGAGGCCATCCAGAATCGCTCGGCCGGCGCACATTGAAATCATGTCCATCGCCACCTCGCCCTCTGCCCCTGGGTCCACCTCTTGGACCTCCTCCCCCACGATTACCAACATTTCCGCGCCAGCCGCGCTCGCCACGGTTACCACGGTCGCCTTGTGAAAATTGAGGACCACGTTGGAAGTCTCGTTCGTACTTTTGCCGCTCGTAATCTGGATAATCTGGCCGATCATAACCTGGGCGGTCATATTCTGGCCTGTCGTACTCGAAAGAAGGGTGTTGAGGAACAGGTGGGTTGATGCCGAGTGGTGGTGGTGGTGGCTGGAATGTTGGAACATTTTGAGGAGGGTAATTTATCGGATATGTATCTGGAGGAGGTGGCATCCAAGGTTGAGCATTAGGAGGGACTGACGCATGCTGGCCCATTGGAGGTGTTGGAATGTGATGTGAGGGTGGCCGATTCAGATTATGCAAAGGCGGTTGCCCAACAGTGGGAGTGGGTGAGGTAGAGGAGGCAACTGTATTTGGCTTGTCGAGGCCAGGGTTCTAAGTACTTCCTGAAGTTGCTCAGGCGTCAGAGATGCTACCTCTGCAGCAAGGGCGTCAGGCGCAATCGGTAGACCTGCATTGACGGGGGAAGGGAGGAGGAGGAGCACCACGAGGCGGCATTTGAGGTACAGGAGGGGGGGTTATATACGTAGGAATGTTCATTGGAGGTGTTTGATTCATCGGCGGTGTTTGAGATGGTTGGAGCACGCCAGGCAAAACAGTCAACTTCCCTTTGTTCAGGATCCAAATGCCTAGCAAATAATCTCTGCTCCGTGTCTGCGGCAACTTCAGTTCATCGAGCAATTCCACAAACTCAGGCAGCGATTCAGTCTGAAGCAAAGGATCATGTACAGTTCACGGCCCGGGTGATAGTCCTTTGGCCTACTTCCCCATGGGAACACCAGACCATGGCGACTAATATAGATAAGCAAGTCAATGATCGATGAGTAAATATGCATGGATATAAGTAAAGAATGTCCATACCTTTTTGAAATTAAGAAATTGCAGAAAATCTTGAAGTCTTCCTCATTTTCCTGTGAGGCAGGGACGAAAGCCGCAGCGTACAACTCTTTGGTGGCATTCAGCCGCATTTGCAAGAGGTATTTGACTGAATTCTCAACAGGGACGCGGCCTTCGATCCTGAGCTGTTCCGAAGGGAATAGCGTTTTCCAGAGCGGTGAATCTGGAGGCAGAGGTCGACCAGCAATTTGTCGTGCAACAAGGCAAGTCTCTTGAGGAACGGTTGAATCCAAAGGCATCGTAATCTACGTAATATCCATTTGGTCAGTTATCGATATCCATACTGAAGAAGAGGGCTTACCTTTCCAGTCCAAACTTGAGGAAGGTTTTCGACGTCTCGCGGAGGAATTGGAGTAACGATTAGTTCATCCAGTGCATCGTTATCCTTCTCTTCCAAAAACATATCAAATCTTGATCATCGGCCTCGACACTCTCCAATTCCATGCATCATCTTTGTCGCTTCCATCGGCATGTAGTTCCTCTGTGGAAGTAGTTGGAAGAACAGGCGCAGGCTCGATTGTCGTGGATTCAGTGGTGGACGGTTCCTCCTTTGTCGCATTCCACAGAGAGTTCAGGTCGAACGAAGCACCACGCTGCCTTTCTGGTCGAGCTGCAAATGGTGATATTCCCGTAGGTGTTGCTGAAATTGGGCTTGGAAAAGAAATGTCGGTTGGCGAGGATACAAAGTTGGGTCCCAAGGCCGGTTGAGGTGGGGCAGTAATGGATGACGTAGCAGGCTCTTGTTCGTCGTCAATGTTAATAAGATCCGCCAGGTTTAACTCGGGCTCCGTATTGATGAGGTCAGACGGCATCTGCATGTATAACTGTGGTCTGGAGACAGCGCCTGTGAAGTCGTTAGGCCCGGTAGCCGTAGGCGACATAGCATGGACAGGAACTGGCGGAGGCCCTCCCCAGGGTTGCTCGCTAGCCGTCGGACTCTGCTGTACGGTAGGAGACTCAGGTGGCACAGACATCGAAGCTGTCCTTTGTCTTTGTGAAGTCCTCAGACGCGCCATGCGCTCCCTCTCTCTGCGCTCATCCTCCTGCTGCTCGCGTTCTTTGTGGATTTCAATCTCACGCGCACTCGCCACCTCGCCATTCACATCCTCGATGTCCTGCAGACCTTTATGCGTGATCTTTGCACGCGGCACGGTAGACTTCAGCAGAATCGAGTGCTCGAGCGCCTCTTTCTCGGCAAGCTTGATGGACTGCTTCGTCTCCTCGTCTGCTAGGTCAGTTGAGGACATCAGCGCAATCTCTCTCGGAGAAATATTTCCAGATGTAATGCGTTGATGAATAATGACACGGTCAACTTTGCTAAGGTTAAACTGCAGCATCCGAAAACGCTCCCTACATTTGCAAAAGAATAGGGAAAAAGAACAGAAAGTCAGCGTATATTATATCGAAAAGTAAATCAATGAGGATGGTGACGCACTTATATTTCCCTCCTGCGTGAGGATGGCCAGCCTTATCCGGTTCAGAATAAATTTCGAATACACAATCCTCGAGATCCTTCGAGAACTGGAGTGATTCCTTTATCAGGGCTTCCTTTTCCTCGTCACTGAGCTCCTCCAGCTTCTTGCTGATAATTGTCGTGTTTCCGTCCTTTTGATCCTCTTCCACGTCCATGTCTTCTGCTTTGGTTTCACTATCGCGACTGACAGGGACACGGGCATTTGGGTACCGCAAAAAGACGTCTCTGAAAAGCTCCTCTAACTTCCCCAAACAGTACTTTCGCACTGGATCATCGGTAGCTGTATGCTCATGACTGTCTCCTGACCTCTTCTTTTTGGGTGGGGGTGGGGAAGAAGACCGAGCCACGTTCCTCGCCTTCCGCTTTAAACGTCCTTGGGCACTAGGTGACGGGGACGTCGAGATGTTACCGCGACTCAGCCGTCGTTTTCCGGCTTCGGCAACAGTATCGGAAGCCGAGACGGTAGAAAGTCGACGCAAACGTCCATGCCGCTGTGTGGGCCAAATAGAATGAGGGAGGTCCCGGTGAGCCGGACGAAGTGAGACCAGTTGAACAGCATGGACGTACCTTATCTGTGGTTTGCTCCTGCTCAAGATGCCCCGCCTTATCCTCGACATACTCATCCTCACTACTCGAGCTCTCCTCCGACTCATCTTTGGGCTCTGGAGTTCTCTTGCTTGCTTTTAGCGCCACTGTCCGTCTGGCCACGATGGACGATTCGTCACCCGAGTCCTCCTCGATAGCCTGATCGCCTTCCCATACCACTGGATGAAAGAATAGATAAGTCAGTGCCCATTGAACAAAATGAGCCGACGAAGGGAAAAGGGCGTGGTAATAACAAGAACACGAAGCCATGCTCCGCTCTGTACGGTGTCACTGTGCCGTCTGGCCGCTATACCTCGGGTGTATCAGGCACACATGTGCAAGGTGAAAACACTCATACAGGTCTTTAAACAAGCGGTACCAGCGTAGCGCAGACTCTGAGAGCATATATGACTATGACTGACGTAGCAGGCACTTGGGGCGATATCCTATCGCATCGTACAGAGCGGGCGTTTGTCTTCGTATCAAAAAAGGGATGCAATGAATGAACAACGCAGAATGCAGACAGCAAATGTCACGACCATCCTCAGACAAAAAAGTTACAGAGACAGGACATTGTTTCTTCTCCCCGAAAAAAGGAAAAACTACAGATGGCAGGTGGGAGGTGGGCGTACAGGTCACGCCAGTATATAAGTAAGAAAGTGGGACAATCCACTCACTAGCTGAACGACGTCCAGTCGCTGTGGTACATGTGGGGCATATATATACATCTAGTTCACAGACAGAAGGGGTCAGTTAATGATGGAAAAGAAAGAAAAACAAGTGACTTACTAATTTCCTCCGCCTCTGGCTCGCTCATATCCACACATGTAAAATGATACCTGAATCCATAAAGTCAGATCGCCATTTCCATACATAAAAGCAAAAAAAAAGCAACACACCAAATCCTGCATTCAGAGCAGTAAATCATGGGCGACCCGTCATCGCCCTTTGAGCACGTACAATCGACAGTGTGAAGTGAGTCCTGTGCTTTATGCTTTCTGGCCTTGATCTTCTTGTATCCTGTGCCCGAGATCGCGGAAGGAATGGCGACGGACGACCTCACATTCTCCTTCCCGTTCCCATTACGCGAATCCACGTCCATATCATCAGACGGCATGTGCTTCTGTGCATGTCCACGACTTTTGGATCTCGTCTGCGATATCGCCGCCGCAGAACCCTTGGTGGACACACTAGCTCGTGTTCTTGCTCGAGTGCTCATTATAGGGTCAGTGACTGAAAAAAGAGGGGGGAAATCGGGTGGACACAAAATGTCGATGATGTCGATGACTTCGCTGTTGTGGCTTGCTTGAGACACGCAGTTTTCCCACCACGTGATCCGGAACTTCGTGTACACTCACTGCAGTGTATTATGAGTTCGTTGGACTGTCCAATGACCTGAACGAACCCAAACATTGAACTGACAGTCCCAAAATCTTTTATCACAATAATCTGACAACACGACTGTCTACTTGAAGACTTGGATCTATGCCGCACATCGCTAATATCAGCGTCGCATTTCCCTGCACTTGGCACTTTTGACATCAATGAATCCGGCGAATGTTCTGAGCGACTCTGCAGCGGAATTCAAAGAGGCATTCGAACTTGAACTTGAACTTCAAAGTTTAAAGCCTGAAAACCAACAGGACGGATAAGCTGGATGTCTTTACTGCTTGGACACTATTGTTCAATGGTCAATATTAGAATTTAGGAGCCTTTTCATCAGGTCCGCATCAATCCCGATTCGAATTTAGTCCCTTATTCATACTATACATTTCAAGCTCTGTATATATACAAATCGATTGTCATTTGTAAGCATATGGTCGGCTTAAAGAGCGTGTATTACGCCCCATATACATGGCATTGTAGACGGTTATTACCTGGCCTGCGCTTCCAAGCTTTTCTAGCTATGAGGTTCATTCACAGGAAAGTAAGCGAGACTCTTGTTGACTTTGGATGTGGACAACGACCACTGATAGCGAAAGGCCCAGGGGCAGAAAGGGGCCCTTATGAGGTTCCTGACGCCCTTATGAAGTTCCTGAGCCGTTATGAAGTTCCTGGAGCCGCAATCAAATTACGAAGGAACTTACCGCCTGATAGGATATAACGCGCCGTTGAAGTTTTCATAACCTAGCTCCTGCTCCCTCCATCTTCGAGTTCTCGACTTTCGATAGTGTGGTATTTCCCCTTATTTCCCTCAACTCGTATTTCCCCCAATAACCTCCAGAAAACCGTCGCCATAATGAGACTCACCGTCTTTTTCTCCGTCGTTTTCTTGGGTCTTGCTATTGGAGTTGTCAACGCGCAAGCCCAACCACGCTCCGCGCACAACACGCTCCACCACATCTCGCGGGCAGAATTAACTGCTCGGGAGGCAAATCCTGAGCTTTTCCGTAAGCGCGATTCAGGAAGTCCCTCGCCAAGCGGCAGTCCTGGCGGTGGTAACATCTGTGACTTCACCGCGCCAGCTAGGCGCGACACCGCAGTGGCAGAACAAGTGCTGACTGCGGCAGAAATGGCGGCTTTCTTGATGGGTAGAGGTTCATTTATCTCGTAAACATCCTATTCATCCTGGTGTAAACGTGTATTAATCCTCTCTGTTTCATTTAGTTCCAATGGTACTCAATACATAGACGAGGAATATGCGGAGACACTGCGACGAGCAGCGAACTCGCATAGAGGATTTTATCATCGAGTCTACAATGTCGTAAAGGATAGCCTCGGCAATAAGCTCCTAGAGATCTCTATCCCACACTACAAAAAGTGGAAGAGCACTCTGGCTCACGGCGAACTGGTATACTTGTCTTCCTCGTAAGTTGCCCTTTAACTTCACGCGGCATATCTTTGACTGACTAATCCATTCGATATGTAGGACTGGCATCCGTGCTCAAGACATTGACAAATTGGAACAAAATCTCATCGCAGATCCAGCCTTCACTGATATTCAAGTTCACGGCTTCCGCATTTCCCGGAAATTCTTCGAGGTCGCGACCTCCTATTAAAACCAGAGACGCTCGCGCTCGTCGTCAAGGATTGCAGGTCTGAAACCGACGATTTTCTGCTCCTTTATTTCGCCTTATCTTTAGTATTTCTGGTACGCGAACACAATTGAGTTATCTGTTTTTGGGTTTAGACTATTAGATGGACCCGGACTTTTTACGTGAATTTCTCTCTCAAAATTATATATCTGACGCCAGGAAGTCATATGATAACACTCGCCTTCTACGTGCGGCCTTCGCGCCCATTCCTGCCCGTTCTGCGTTGCAGTTGCAATGATGCGTGCCATCGCTCCTCCCTCTGCCCTGATTCAGTCAGCTCGGCCTATTTGGGCCGGCACGCAATTGATGGATGCGCCACACAATGCCCCATCATGCGTCAAGCTTCAAGGGTCATTGGTCCGTATCATTCCTATTAGTACAGTAGTAGGAAGAGAACAGATGTAGCTGACAATGGATATACAATTCTTCAAGTCTCCATTTCTGGTCCGTATAATAATGGTTTTTGTAAAAGAGTAGAAAATGTTCAAGACGAGAAAGAGAGAATGTCCGTGACGAGAAACATAAAGTTCGCAAATTCTACCATCCTGTTTACAGTGGTAATGATAAAACGTAACTGTAAAAGGGTGAGAAAGCTAAGTCCGAGTCCTATGGATAAGGGGAGGAAAACCCCAGGTAATGTCACGGTTACAAGAGGAAAAGGTTCTGTGTAAAGCGGTGCTCGAGTTACACAACTTATTAGAAAATATTACTGACTCACAACTTCAGAAGCTGGGAAACTATTATTCATATTATAGGCTTCAATGTCTCCAACAAAAAAGATAGAATTCTATCGCCAAACCGATGCACGTTAGCAGTTTCTTTGCTGCTAAATATATGAGACATACTGCGTGGACATCATAGGCAATGACTGTAGGAGGCTGAGAACCGTCGTTGTTGATCCATTGAGCTTATATTAATAGATTGAACAGATCAATTCCTCGAATCATTTTAAAGAGAAATGACAATTAACCACGGATACCTTTTAGCTGACGATTGGTTTTATCGACGGACCAGATAGCGGATTCCACGTAGACCTGCCTTGCAGAAGGAACCACAGGATGTGCCCCTGGTGGGGCTAATCATGGCTTATGAGTACTACGGCGACAATGACAATATTGGCCTGCATGACTTACTTAACTCCACATTGGTGAAACTCACGACGCTATCGCCAAACAAATGAGAATGCGGGATATCCCATGAATAAAAAGGAGATATACCTACGAATGCCCGGCTTAAGTGATGGTATGGAAGCCGTCGAGGAGCTCCCTGCTCCAACGTAAAAAGGGCAGGAAAGGTCGGATTCTGATTAGGTATGTTTTGTTAAATGCGCCACATTGTTTGGTATGAGAGACTCGCACAGTGGCTAATATGTTAATTTGCGTGGGTCGCAATGCGTTGAAAGTTAATTCAACAAGCAAATCTTTATCAGACCCAAGGAAGTTGACTCCGCTTCTGCGAAGAGGTCGGTACTTCGCTCAGTGTCCTCGGAGTGAAATTGAAATTGAATGCGCACATAGTCCCAGGTATTTCCAAGTTTCTTACATGCCCAAGACTACTGTCGTTCAGCTTACTGCGAAGTTCGAGTCGACCAGTCAATCTAGAGAAGAGTGAATACGGCTCAAAATAGGAAAGAAAGCAGGTATCATACTTGACTGGAGGAAATGGCGATGGGGATGGGGACACGCGTGAACCTAATACGCGATGCTAGGTAGATATTTTACGATTCGTTGTGAAGATAAATTGGTACAGTACGTTGCACAGGAGTCGGGCCGTCCCTGGCTGCCACTATTTCTTCAGAAACTCCGGGGGATTGGGAGGGAGACCGCGTGCGAGTCTTTGAGCATTGGTCTCTGAAAAGGAGAAGCGACCACCCATCCAGCGAAAAGCCCAACAATCAGAAGAAAGGACAAGTTGTTAATCATATCTGGGTCAATTAGTGAAAGGGAAATGTAGGCAGAGCCAGGGGGAAATCATGAATTCAATGTGAAGGCAGGTTTTATCGGAGGTCTTTGTCAATTTGCCACCCGAAGGGACCGGTCCAGCCAACCCCAAAGACATTTGCAAGACTTGGATGGATGTAAAGCCGGCGTCCTTGTTTAATCATAGCCATCAGCGATGTATACGGCAGGAGAGTGTCAGAACGAGTATCTCAAAGGAACGTGTTTCGCACATGTTCTAGATGCTATGAATACCACTCAAGCCAGATAAGAAATGCCATCTACGACGATGACGTGATGTCCAACATACATCGGGATTGCAGCGGAAGAAATCTAAAAGGTCCAGGAAGAACTCGAATTAAAGAAGAAAGAATTCGGAAAGGCCACACTCTTGAAGACCAATATGCAGGAGGCAGTCAAACGAGGCTCATACGTCGAATCGAGGGCCGTTAAGGAGATAGCAGGGGTATAACAAAGGATCGGATGACCTGGGGGCCAGCTGGTGAAGATATTTATCATGCAAGTTCCGGGCGAAGTCACGGTTATTTCAGAGATGCACGCTGATTCCGGAAGCTTACATAAACAATACACTTTGAAGGTTTTCTATGGCTCCAATGTACTCGTATCACATAAGTAAGCCTAGAAAAGTCTAAAAGTCGTTTGACTGAAAACCCACCAACGATGGCAATGTCAGAATTCCTGTCGCGCTTGACGCCTTGAGGTCCGGCGCTCGCACTTACTTAGCAGTTGGAGGACGTGATCTTTTGCACTGGCAGAAGGGTAATAGAAGGGTAACGCGATTCTTGTGAATAGCTGTGGATCCATAATGACGCAGTAAAATAACGATGCCTGAATCTTGTCACTAAAGTTTCACCATCTAACTTATACCGCCAATTCAATCCCGCGCGACGCGCGTCAACCAGGAAGCGTGCGCCACATAAATTGTATTTGGGCATTTGTGATCGACCTTGGGCTGGCCGAATATATAAGTGCCAATGGGTACTTGTCACCTTCTTTCTGCATCTTCATGCTGTGGGTCCGCAAACCTGGCTTTTTGCCTCTGTTTATCGAAACGTACGGACCTTGGCAGGCCGTCTGAATTCCTGAGTTCAGGGATGACGTACCTGAGTCCCTGCATGCGCCTACCACTACACAGCTTTTAGATGGTATTTCGAATTCCCTTGTTCTCCCCAGCGGAAGCAGGCGGAAGCTTTATATTCCATGCTCTTGCATGTTTCAATTCAGTCAAAATTGCGGTCACACGACTCCATTATCCATGGTCTCAGACCCCGGAGCGACTCTCACCAAGGCGAGCCAATTCCACTCACGCACTGACGGCGATCCCATGGGTGTGGTGAATCGAGCAGCTTAAGTGCTTATTTGAAATTTCTGCAGGGTTCCATTGCGAACTTGAACAGTAATCTATGACATATCGCGCCCCTAACCCGTTGTCGATTTGCTACTTTTATGCGTGTCAGTTTGTATTGACCCAACAGCTGATGTGTAGCATGCGCAGCTGGGCTCTCCTTTATGCCTCATCGGCATCTTCAGTCCTTCGTGTAATACCATAGAGCTTTGGAGATCTAAACCTCGAGATGGGACTGATCTGTGCGAATTCGAAGGTACGTGGTGCTTGCTTAACATACACATCACGATTGACGCTAATTATCGCATACCCAATAGGAAGTTCCCAAGGCCCCGGCAGTTCGCTGGACCCTACTATAAACACCTCCACATGCATGTCGACGGAGAAATGCCTATAATCGGGTTTCCATTACTCGCTCGGATCAACTCAAATTCGTCCTGATAAGGACCCGACATAGAGGTTAACTGCCATGATCCCGAATCGACTGAATATAACTTGAATTCCTCCTGCCACGTCTGGCCGACTCCAGTGACATGACTATCACTTGGCGGCCAAATCAGAACGCGCACAACCGACTGGAGAGGCTGTTTTCGGATGACGTCGTCTTTGGAGTGCCCGTCGTCGGCGCCTTCTTCTTTAAAGTTCGGCCTGCGGTTATCTGTCTGTGTTCCGGATTCTTCCCTGATGATATTGATCCTCCAGCCTCGGATACGCGATAGTCCGTGTCAATGGGATAATTGGTATGGAGGATAATGCATCTGATGGCAGGTGCGAGAGATCGGCTACGTACTAGCCCGCGCTCTCTGTCTTATACTCAGCGGAAATCGCTAGAAAAGGAAAGCGCTGGCGGGTACCTCACGGGCGCCTATTCTCTCTGAAACTTTGAATTTTGGATGGTAAGCGGTGCATTGCTCTGACGTCCCGTTTATTAATCGAGGCAATTAAGCCAGTAATCGAAGTGTGTATTGGATCGTGTCATGATTCATCCGCGGTATATATAATTAGATATCTCTTGTCAAATTCTCGTCTGCTACTAATCATGATTGGTGTGCCTTCTCCTCTTGCAACACAAGTCTATAGGATCAATACCTGGACGTCTCGCCTTGTACAAGTTGACACCGGCACCCCAATCTCATATGATCTTGGCTATATTGTAGGTCCAGGCCTGTTGACGAATTTCGAAGCCTGAACACCTGACTCGTCCTCTGCCGATTTTTGTCAAAAAATAAAATTCAGACACAGGTTTCAAAGCCGCCGCCGCCGCGTGTCTTTCCGTTTGGGAGAATCGCGGCTATTTAAGGTGTGATAGAGCATCTATCAGATAAAGGCCTATTCGGATCATATGCATCTTATCATCATGTTCACTGTGCTGCGCAGTGTGCGGGTTGGCGTGGGTTTAACAGCTCTCCGTGTCTTTATAATGTACAGCCTTGCTACTGATCGCGACTGCTCGCAGCATAATCCACTGGTCTGCCGCGGTGATAAATTGGAATAAAGCACGTACCACCCACGGCTATAACCTGTGTATTTTTATCTTTTTGTATGGTTGAACCCTAGATGCTAATTAGCACTATATGTAGAAGAATAAATTACTGTTTCAAAGGAAGTGCCCAATGTCAGAATAAATAAAGGAAGGCGGGGCACGCGACTGGGCCGGATTTGCACGCACCATTCTTGTCGGCTATAACAGCTTGGGAAGGAGGCCTAGGACCCATCCAAAGTCCAGTGTCCAGTGTACATCAGATGTATGCTCAGATGTATGCCCGACACACGCACATATGGACCCCACTGGCATCTACCCATATGCATCATATCAGATAGGTAATAATACTAAGTTAGTCTCAGGTATGGCGTATGTATATCATCACGTCATCACGCCAACTACGTACTGATTCTTTCACTGAACACAGAGACGGACAGTGACACGGTTATTTTGCATCACAACACCCTTATCGAGAGCGTAGTTAACATTCGCGCATGACGCGCGTGCGCACGCTTTACGGCGGCGACGCCAGCCTTATAACCGATCTTTAAATATACTTGTAAACTATGTACTGTACGTCTGACTTCATCGCTACTAGTAAGCCTTAGGCATTCCGGCAGGAAAATATGTATGGACATTGAAAGCCTACATACCTATTCTTCGAATTCGCCCAAAATCCAAATCCGACAGAAATAAGTCTTAGCACCAGCATCCTCGCATGATCACAATACCCCATATATCACGTATGCATCCCATGTCAGGGTTTCGCGTTCTCGAGGACGCGCCGATCCAGAGCCACATATGTAAACGCCCTTTATCGAGCCACCGAGGGGCCCTAATCTCAATCATCACATGCATCACCAGTGCGCGGGGTAAACTGGTCGAACGCCCCACTGGTCTTCCCGATTGTGACATGTCGCAGTGAAAAAAGAAACTTGGAATCCGACAACGTTAATTGAATCTCCAGGAATAGCTTGTCCACTCAGGCTGCATTACATCGGAAGAACTCTCGAACTCGAACCCCAGGTCCAATAATACCTTCAAGTTGCACAGGGGCTCCCTAGGTATCATTGGACCTATTGAATAGATTATACGGTCGAACCCCTCATAACACATACCTCTGATAATGTATAACCCCTTATAACCCATAGCTCCATCTGTCCACCAAGTCGGTGGGCGGGGAATTGCATAGCATAAGCATAGGCAATGCATAACGCATATCCCTCAGCGGGCAAAACGCATAGGTTTTGGGCACTATATTCGGTAGAAATTCTTGAATTTAGGGTCAAATAATTGGTTTGCTGATCGCCGCCACTGTACATGAGCAGTTTAAAACTAGCCTTTTCGCCTGCAAAATTATCATTTTCGTGCCCTTTGGCATGATTTTCACATATGGACTCTAATGACCATGGGACCACTCTCACTGGGTGTATCCAAGGAAATCTGAGCTTTCCTTTGCAGGTTTATTCACAATGGCCTGCTGTATAATAGTAATACTGTTCATGCCATATTTCAACACCAATACTTCAATTATTGTTTGGTATTTTGCCTATGGAATTTCGAATCTATTTTTATAGCCTACCTCTGTTAATGCATAACTCTGCCCTGGCCGTCCACCGAGCTCCACCGAGCTCCACCGAAGGGTATGCGTTATGAGGGATTCGACTGTAGATCTGGCATGGTTCTATGATGATGCCAGACGTTGATGGCGGCGATGCCATCGACCCGTGCGAGCGAGGGAGAAGGCTAAATGTCAATGTTCCGTGATTGTATGTTGGATGGATGGATCACGCGTGGGCAGAAATATCATACTTAACGTTCAACTCGGATCGATTGAAGCGATAGGGCATCGGCGTAGTGGAGAATCGATTGGATCTGTATTTGTGGCTCCCTCAGGCTCCTGCAGGGGCCGTAGGTATACATGAAAAGGATGCGGACGATCGAGCAAGGATTCCCGGGGCAGGAGGGTGGAACATCGACGTCCTTGGAAGTTGGATGTGGGTGTTCGAGCAACTGGCACCCGAATGTGAAAGTACTCCGTCGAAAAGCCTGGAAAAACGTACTTACCAGCCGTTCGCTCGGGCGATTCGGATTCGCGAAGGTCGTTCGTTACCTAGTTACTGCACATAAACGTTACTTTCGTTCACCCGTTATATTACAGTTCTTTCATTCGTTACATTACAATTCTTTCATTCATTCATTACAACTTGTCATGAACGATGCGCCATCCCCACCCATCGACGCAGAGGAGGATGGAAAAGGGCCATCAACTGGAACTAGTGGGGAGGCCAGCGACTGAGGAGACCACGACAATTAGGAAAACGGTTAATGGCCGTCAGCCTTCGAATTCTTTAATTCCCAGTGGTCATGAATACGTACGCACCGTGCGCAGCACTTGTAGTACTACCTACCACGGTCATCGGACCGGACCTCCACGATCATATATGCATATGCAGATGTGGGCAGTGCAGGAATCAGAACCGTGGAGTACCCCCACGAGCACTCGAAGCAGCAGCCTTGACAGTGATCACAGAGGATGGACAGACAGACAGACAGAGAGGAGCTCGTGGTGACAAATGTCAATGACTGATCGAGGCCTCACGATAGGTGTGATCGTCCTTGTGACCTTTGGCAATTGATGAAAGCCAAATGACAGTCCGAGTAAGCTTGGACTTGGAGTCTATAGAAGAGAGGCGCGTTAAATTTGTGCCGTGCGACATACGATACGAGTACATGCCATTGTCGTCTCCTGGACCTCAGGTCCGCAGCTTACTCGAGTGTTGAGGAGAGATTGTTATTTTCTCTGTATCTCCGTATCTCGGTGTATCCCGGAGTAAAAAAAGACGGTCGGACCTGGACGGACGTGCTTCTGAGCTTCGAAATTTGATGGTAATTATTAGTGTGTATCAGATAGAAGATACAGTGAGCGTGGCGGTGGGCGTATCGCGTATCTCTCGCTCGTGCGGTGAGGGATTATCGGGCTGGCATATGACGAGGGATTTAGACTTGACAATGAAAGAACGAATAGCGGCGTATCCGCGGATGCGATTAGGCGAGCAAGGGCACCGGACATGAGAGACAGCTATAGGCCGGCGAGTGTCGGCGGGGACTTCGCAAGTTGAAATGCGATCACGTCGAAAAGTTCGAAAACCAAGGATAATATGTATCATTTATTATCAAGCAGTCATCCAGTAGACCAAGGAACACTATGGAAGACGAACGACGGGGACGGGGACTCCCAGTGCCGGTGCATGTACAGTGCCTGTAAGTGCATGTGCCAACACGAGTGATGGCACCCCAGCCGAGGAAGACGAACTTGGCGCGAGAGAGAAGTCAGAACCGCTGGCATAAGCGTTATCCGATGTTTGTTATCCTACAGTATGTTAAGCAGTTATTCTGGGTGTGTGGAAGCGCGTGGCATGGGGTCTTCGATTTTCGATCCGGAGAAGCAGTAAGTAGCTGTTGCCAGTGTTGGGCTGGTCGGAGAATAGGATGGGATGGGAAAAAAGAGGATGTGGAATGCTATGCACGTTCGATGTTCGTGATAGCGCACCCATGATGGCCATGGCAGGTATAGATGGGTGGAACCGAGACGGAGGATGCATTTTGGGTAGTATATTTAGGGGGTGGCGGGATTGGCTGGTTGGGCGAGGGATTTGTACAATTGGAAAGCTGATTGGACGTGGATGCGCCATAGTCGGAAGCAAGTACTAAGTTGTGATACACTTCAGTTTGGATGGCAATTGAGCGAGCGGGAGTACTGACGTCGACGGATAAGTGCGCCCGAGTACGAGTCCATGGATAGCCCCAAGGAGAAAAGAGGGCGAGGTCGTGACATTGTACAGATGATTTCATGTTGAGGCAGTGGATGTGCAGCCGTTTATGGATGTTTTTCGGGTGCCTCGTGGCACAAGTAGAGAGGAAGCCATGGCCGGATGAATTGTTATTGGACAACAAAGGCGAGACTTTGGAAGGCGGTGTGTTTGTGGCGGGGGTGGGTGGAGGGGCTGAGGAGGATGGAAGAGGGCGGGAGGGGGGCGTGTTAAGGAACGACCACGGTTGTGGCTGGTGGACATTTGTAGTTCTGATGGGTGTTCGCACGAGTCAACGGAAGTGCGTCATGTCTTCATCGCCCAGAGTCTGCAGCGCTGGGACTGGACGGAAGTACGTCATGTCTTCATCAGAAAGAAAATAGGGTAGCCTAAAGAGGGAGTGCGGCGGTGAGCAGAGTTGTCTCAGTTTCAAGGTTGGCTTTGCCTTGAGGCAGGCCCTAATTACGGCGTCAATCCAGCGCTGTTCCCTCATTCTTCCTGTCGCCTTCTTTCCCTCTTCTTCTACGGAGATAAACATAGATCAAGTTTGTCTATCTGCTATTCTCACTACCTCCTTCTCTTCCCGCGCCCTCTCCCTTACATTCGTCTCTCATCTCGATAGCTGCTGCCCTGCCAGCAGCAGCTGTTGGCCTGAATGGCGGCCGCTTTCCTCCTCAGCACCAAGCCAGCAACTGGGCCCTTCCACCACCACAAACCCTCCTCGCCCCAGCGCCTCACTGCCAACTCGCCCATCCCATCCTCGTCCGCGTCTTCCCGCTCCACCAACACTCCCGAGCTTATCCCGCCCCAGCCAGAGACTTCCTCCAAGGCATTCCAGCGTCTCCGATCCTCTCTTGGTCAGAGTCTGCGCACCGCGACACGCTCAAAGAAGTCTTTGCCCTCTGCACCCTCCGTCGATGACTTTGCCACGTTCAAGGTGACGAGTAAAGGCAAGCAGAAGGAAAAGGTTACTACCGAGGATCCACCACCATTGAACGGTAAAGGCAAAGAGAAGGAGAAAGAAAAAATCAACATGCTGCGTAGAGTCACCTTCCGCCGCACGCCCTCGCCCGTCCTCCCTACCGCCCCCGCCAGCAGCAGCTCGAAAGATGCCCGCACCCATTCCAAAACATCCTCCTCACCCCAAAACCCACCACCCAACGGCCGCCTCGCCGGCTTCACCAGTTTCATCACCCCCAGCATGCGCCAGGGCTCCATGTCTTCCCCCGCCCTCCATCTCTCATCCCAGCCCATCCCATCTCCCCGATCGCGTCCCTCCATCCCCGCCGTCTCCTCCTCCACTGCGGATGCCCTCGTGTCGCCATCGCCGTCCCCGCCATCGAAGCAGCGCGCGAGGCGGACGACTTTACAGCCTGCGTCTGCTTCAGGAGCGGCTACGCCGGCCCGAGAGATCAGTGGGCCTACACTGCTGTCGGCCTCAGGGTCGGCCTCGAAACATGATGCCAACGATGGCCAAACAGCGAGAGTGAATAGGCATCGCTCGACCAAGTCGTATACGCCTGCTATACCGTCGTCGCCGTCGACCCCGACCGTGCATTTGTATCACACGCCACGGGAAACGACCACGAAGAGTAGAAGAGACGGGGTGGAAAGAGACGGAGGAGGAGAGAAGGAAAGAAGACGAGAAAGAGAAAGAGAAAGAGAAAGAGAAAAAGAGGAAAGAGAACGAGACGATTCACCTTCCGCGTCTTCCTCGCCGCCAGACACGCCTACCCCCATCCCGCGCACCAACCAGCTCGCACGGAACGCTTCTAGGTCCTCGCCCATGGGTGTCCACCACTCGACCGGCAGCGCCATCAACATGGCCACCAACACACCATCTACACCCATCCGCGCCCGCTCGCCGTCCACGCGTGTCGCCTCCCCCACCACTAAACCCAGTCTACCGTCGCATTCGAGTTCGGGGGCGGGGTTGAAGAGAACTCTGACCTCCGCATCGACTTCGCATCTTCCGTTGACGCCGTCGGCGTTATCGTCGAGCCCGCCTTCGACGCCCACTGCGCATAGAAGGCCTTCCGTGGACGTATCTGGGCCAAGAAGGCCGATTGATAGCCCGCTACCTTCCACGCCTATATCTACAGCTCGGAGGCCGTCGTAGATGCTACGGCGCGACGTACCTCGATCGATGCTCCGAGGAGGAGCAGTACATACCACCACCACCACCACCACCACCACCGCACAGCGAACCCACGCTCGTCGCCCACAAGCGTGAGGCGGCACGCCGAGTCTCCACCTCCCTCTCCCTCTCCTGCTCGTGTCGTCCCTGCCAGGGCGCTATCTGCATCTCCTACTGCACCGCGCCTCAAGTTATCCTCGTCGCCCAGCCCCGCTGAACCGTCCTCGCCGCTCCGCGCAAGGGCGATATCGCCCGTGCAGAGGACGTATGCGCAGAACCGGCATTTTAATGTGTCGAGTGGGTCGTTGGTGTTGGCGCCTCCTGGGTCGTCGGGGGCGTCGGGGGCGGCGGGGGTGCGGAATGCCCATCCGGCTCTGTCGTCTTCGTCTTCGTTCGCTGTGGGCCAGGACCCTTTCGCCCCTGCGTCTTCGTCTAGAAGCACAACCACGGGTCAGAGTAATGGCGACGCCAATGCTGCAGACCACCGCGACGTCATCCGTACCGCTACGTCGATGATATGCAGAGAGGTGCTGAAGCCGCCGCCGCACATGTGCCGCACCGAGCAGGGCTTGCGGGATTGGGAGGAGGTGGAGGTGCGCACGCGCGCGCTTGTGAGGCTGGAGAGGGTTTGGGGGCGGGTTGGGGGTGGGAGTGCGGTTAATTTGGTTGGCGGTGGCGGTGGCGGTGGTGCAGGTGGAAGAGAAGGAGGTGGTGGTGGTGGAGGAGGAGGAGGAGAGGAGAGAGAGCGGAGGCTGTTCGTGGATGCGTTGAAGGATGGGTATGTTTTGTGCCAGTACGTGTTTTTCTCTTTCTTTCTTTCCTTCCTTTCTTCCTTCCTTCCTTCCTTCTCCTCCTTCCTCCTCCTCCATGTCACGATCCAATTTCTAACCTCTCCTCCGCAGACTCATGAACAAACTCCGCTCCTCGTCCATCGTGCGCCCGGACCCGCGGGAAGACGGCTTCGTGCGGACGTCCAACATCACCAAGTTCCTCGCCGCGTGTGCCTCGTACGGCCTGCCCGACGAGGACCTGTTCCTGCGAAACGACCTGATCGAAGGGAGTAGGGAGGGCGTGGCGAGGGTTGCGTGGACGGTTGTTAGGCTTGTAAGGTTTGTGGATGAGCCGGAGGCGAGGGGTGCGGGTGTAGGTGTGGGTGTTGGAGGAGGAGGAGGAGGAGGAGGAGGAGGAGGAGAGAGGGTGTGGATTAGAGGACAGGGCTTGGGTCGGGATGCTGCTAGAGTACGCGACGCAGATGGAGATGGAGATGGAGATGGCGGGTATGCACGGGCACACGCACCATTGCCGCCGCCGCCGCAGACGCCTACCAAGCCCTCCAAGTTGACGAGCGCCAGTGCCAGTGCGAGTCCGTACGCACACGGACGTGGGTACGCGCAGGGCAGCGGCGGCGCATCGCGCAGTGGCGCCTCGGCGTCGACGCCCAATCTCTTTTCGACGTTGTCTTCTCGAGATCACAGCGATAGAGACAGAGACAGACACTCGCCGACGTCGCCGAGGAAGATGAGGCGGTGGACGCCGCCGGAGGATATGCCGCCGTTGAGGTCGAATAGCCCGGATGAGGGGAGTAGTGGGTCGCCGACGGTGCGGCATGCTGCGAGTGCGGCGAGGCGGCGCAGGAGAAGGAAGAGCAGCGCTACGCCATGCACGACTCGGACCGGGAAGCCGAGTTAGGTTGGGGGAAGACGGAGAAGACGACATGGAGGAGAACGAGGCAGAGGTTAGGCCGGTGCCGGTGCCGCAGATCATGCGCCCGCCCCCGCGCTCGCCGCTGCGGACGAAGACGTCGAAACCGTCGATGGGGTCGAAGCAGATGGACAAGGCGGGGCTGTTCTCGTGGGCGCGGAACGCGGCGTCGCCTGTGCCGTCTGCACCGGGTTTGCCCCGCTCGCCGAGTGCGATGTCGGTGTTGAGTGCGAGTTCCGTCCAGTCGCAGCAAACCGAAGGCGCAGGAGGAGGAGGCAGCGGCAGCAGCAACTACACGGACGCACGTCGTTTGCCGATTCGACGAGGGCGTCGATTGGCGATGCCTCGCTCCGGGATGAGATTACGATTTCCGCCACAATAACTATAACGCCAACTATCATCAGCGCGACCAGCACCACCATAACAGTCCGTACGGCAACTACAGTAACAATGCTGCTTACACCCCAGCAACGCGCGGCAGAGTGTAGCGTCCAGTGCGTTGTCCGCGGAGACTGAGACGACGGCGACGAGCGCGGTGTCTAGCTTGCTTGATGGTTCGGAGGTGGTGGGCGGAGCAGCAGCGGTGGTTATGGGTATGGTATAATAACTCTGGAGCAGTGGTGGGAATGGGAACATGTACGGCACTATACGCACTATCACTACGGACCTGACGTCCGAGGCGCCATCTATGTCGCGGACGGAGGGCAGCATGGTTGCGGAGGAGGTGAAAAGGAAGCGCTCGGGTGTGGATATGGGCATGGGTATGGGTATGGGGGCAGTCCTGGGCGGCGGGCTGAACGGTTTAAGTGGGAGTCCGGGGGGTTTGGGCGGGGGCAACGCGAAGGCGATGTACGGCATGGGCAGGGAGCGGAAGATGAGCGAGCCCCTGTTTTGGATCTGTCGCGGGTGGCGGAGGAGACGGACGAGAGCGTGTCGTCCAAGGGCCACACTGCAAAGGAGAGCAATCGAGAGGGCCGAAGAATCCGATCGTCCCAGGAGCAGCAGCAGAGCAACCAACAATACCCGAACCAGAGCCAGCAGCACCTCCAGCAGCAGCAGGCTGACAAGTCCGAGAAGCAGCAGCAGCAGCCTGCGGTGTACCTTCGCAAGGGAATATGGCCGGATGACTTCAACGACGCCTTCCAGCCGCAAGGGCGTTCGCAGGTCCATCTATCCCCGTTAAAAGGGCTTCATCGGACCACCCGCACTACAGCAGCAGCAACGCAACGGCAACGGCAATGGGGGCGAGGACGACCGCTCGCGGCAGTCGACGCCGGTCTCCATATCTCCGCCTCGGAAGCTCGCCATCGTCGGCGCGCGGCGGAACGACGGCGAAGGGCTGGCAGCACAGTTCCCGCGGAGGCCCACGCATCGGCCACGGCACAGCCTCGATGCGCTGCCCGTCTCCGCCCTCCTCCCGAAGGAGGCCCTCCTGCGGCGCGAGGCCAGCCCGGACAGTTTGGCGTCTGCCTCTGCGTCGTCCTCCGGGCGCGTCATCCTCCGCCGGAATAGCACTAAACCTGGTGCTGTTGTCCCTGGCGCCAGGGCAGCTATGTGCCGAGGAGCAACGGCGGTAGTGGTGGCAGTGGCAATGACAATGCGAGCTCGCCGGAGAGCGATGGTGGTGGTGGTGGTGATGCTGTTGCTGCTGCGCCTGTGCCCTTCCCGAGATCCGTGTCGGCTTCGGCAGGCGAGAATGGAGGAACGCCGTCGCCGCGCTCGTCGATTGGAGCGGATAATATCCTGCACAGTGAACGGCCGCGTCTGGTTCGTGGCGTTTTCAGAGTGATATTGAGGGCTCGTCGAGTGCTGCTGCCAGGAGGAGGGCGAGACCGAACTCTTACGATGAGCTTGGTGCGACGCCGCGGTCGAGGTTTGAGAGTATGGTGAATTTGGGAGGACCGTCGGGCGCGACGAGTGCGAGTGATCTTTTGTCGCGCGATTCGATGGATGGAAGGGCTGTTAGGATGCGACTTGTGGTTCGAGAGGATGGGAAACCCCCCACGCATTTTGTGAGTCTCCGTTTCTCTTTCAGTGTGTTGTTGGATCCGACGGAGCTCTGACCCATCGTTTCTTTTGCCTTGGTATAGCAATTGGGCAACTGTATCGGACGTGGCCAGTTTGGCTCGGTGTATCGTGCTCTTAACCTCAATACCGGCCAGATGGTTGCTGTGAAGCGTATCAGGCTGGAGGGCCTTAAGGAAGAAGAAGTCACCACGCTGATGAGAGAAGTCGATCTCGTTAAGAGCTTATCCCATCCTAGCATCGTCAAGTATGAAGGCATGGCCCGAGATGATGACACCCTTAGCATCGTTCTAGAGTAAGTTCTTAGCCTGCAAGTATCCTGTCTGTGTGTCATAATTGACATGGCAACTCTTTCCTCCTCCTCTCTCCTTCCTGCTGGTCTTCTAGATATGCCGAAAACGGCTCTCTGGGACAAACTCTCAAGGCATTCGGCAAGCTCAACGAGCGTCTCGTCGCCAGCTATGTCGTCAAAATATTAGAGGGTCTGCATTACCTCCATACCAGCGACGTGGTGCATTGCGATCTCAAGGCAGCCAACATTCTTACTACCAAAAACGGCAACGTCAAACTGTCCGATTTTGGTGTCTCTCTCAATCTCCGAGCCATGGAGCGAGAGATCAAGGACGTTGCTGGGACCCCTAATTGGATGGCACCTGAGGTCATCGAGCTCAAAGGAGCATCGACGAAATCCGATATCTGGTCTTTGGGTTGCACAGTGGTTGAATTATTGACAGGTCGACCTCCGTATGCTGAGATCCTAAACAGCATGTCTGGTATGCTTTCTTCTCTTTCCAATGCTCTGGATATTCAGCTGATGCTTTCCTTTTTTCTTTTCATAGTCATGTTCCGCATCGTTGAAGATGATATGCCACCTTTGCCTGAAGGCTCCTCAGAGTTGCTGAAGGACTTCCTTGAACAATGTTTCCACAAAGATCCTACTCGTCGACCCAGCGCTGAGCTGCTCTGCGAACATCCTTGGCTCAAGAAGAATTGGGTAGCTTTGAAGGTTTGCATTTGTTTCTCCGTGTTAGTAATCCGACAACTGACAAGCATTGTAGGAGCTCCGACCTCAAGACAGCATTCCATTCCTTCGGCGAGTCAGCACTGACTTGCACAAGTCAGATGCTGTTCGGTACTTATCCCAGTTGGATGTTTCGGATTCTCCTATCTCAGCATCACCCAAGCGCGATGATGTCGGAAAGATATCTCCCATTGGCCGTCGGACCTCTGCTGCATCAGTCCGGCCTCTTGATAACGAATTCTCGCCTCGTGAACATACATTTGTCAAGACGACTTTCAGCAAACGTAAGTTTATATTCTACGTCATTCCTTCTAGGTTCGTTCTAACCGACTGGAAAACCGAATTTAGCCATGGTATGCCGTGTATGTCAGCTGAGCGTCAAAAAAACTGCAGTCCTGTGTTCCCAATGCAGCCTCATTTCCCATGCCAAATGTGCCGTCAATGCACCGCCGACCTGCGATCTACGCGCACAACTACTCCTTTACGCTCAGTACGCTCAAAACGGAAACCCTGCGAGCGCATATTCGAACCCGGCAGACATCATCAACGATATCGCTCAGAATGTCGCCATGTCAGATATACCCTTCGTCGAGCACAATACGCCAGGAACTAGCATGGATTCTCCTCAACCTCCTCGCTCGCCTTCGCAGGCAAATAATGCGGAGCATCCACCTACAGCTTTCAAGTTTATGGCTGCCTTCAGGCGCTCTCGTACCAATTTGTCGCCCGAACCAGTAGCCATAACCCCTTCGTCTTCATCCACGCCTCCTTCAAAAGACCCAGATGAGATACCGGTACGAAGAGGCCGACTGTACTGCAGAAACGACAAGAGCGACCTTTATCGGTGACCAGTGACAGTACGGGTTTGAGCAGTTTGCGAAGCGCGGCAACTGCAGCTGAAAGCTTTTCGAGTCGCCAGAACACTGGGCAGCGGTCACAGGTTTCGGGCGGTGACGCTGACAAGGCAAAGAGACATCTTTCTGAAGGTACTGCTTTGGACCGTGCGCGATCATCCAAAATCACCTCTTCGGCACGTTCAGAGGCCACGAACGAGCATGAGCGCGACGATGTCCGTTCCCCCGATCGCCAGTTGCCTGGCTCTCTTCCGACAGATACAAGAAAACAAACAAAGAAACATAACCCAAATCGTCATCCTCCAGCAATTGTACACTTCAGTAGATACTAGTGATATTCTCTCCTTTTTCACATGCCATCCATCTGCATTCATTCTTTTTATGGGACAATGGAGTCCAATTTTTTATATCTCCTGCATCATTCGAACAGTTGTTTATATCGTCTCTTAACGCATACCTGTACTTGTATAAATCTGCATCGTCCTCGTTTTACCCACCACCACCAATGATGTTCCTGGAGCTAGATTAGCAACTTCTTTTATCAAGTTGGGTTCTGGGTCCTTTCTTCCTGCATATGCTCCTCGCACTGTCGGGGTATATTTTCTTTGAACGATTTTTCTGTGATAGTCATAATCTAGCTGGTTGTTATTAGTAGTAGTATATACACGGCATGGAATCACAAGCACCCCTCAAATGAAATGTCGCCTGTCTGGGATGATCCTAATTAAAGTTTAATCGAGGCTTGAGCTTGATTCCATGTAGACTCGAGCACTGCTAGTAAGCGTATTTCGGCGACACGTGCTCCAGTAGTAAATATTATCTCTGGCCAGAAGGATTGAAATGCACTGTATTTGAGTAGTGACATCTGAATATTATTGAATCCTGAAAGCCACACCAAACTCCTTGTACGCTTTTCAAGTATATCCATCTTATCTTCAGAATCAAGCGCCCAAGATACTCTAGCTCTCACTGCGTGCGTTATCTACCCCGAATCCAATTACTGGGAAATCAATTTTCCTTGCTGGCAGTATCGACATCATATATGGGGCTTGCGGTCGACTGGCAAGCCTCTATCGTAGACACCTTGACATCACAATCTTGAATCCACAACGGCCTCACTGGGGACTCGGAATGGAAGCAAGACATCGACTTTGCACCCTTTCGCGAGCAAGTAGATTGGGAGCTAGACACGCAGGACAAGGCGGATGTGTTCGCGATGTATCTAGGGCCAGATTCCATGTCGCCTATTAGTCTGTTGGAATTGGGTCTTTATGCAAGATCGGGAGCGTCCAGTTAAGATAACCGATAGCTTTGAAAGGTGCGTCGGGATGCTGCTATACAGAGCTCCTAATCGGGGGATTTGCCATAACCCGCTTATTTATTTAAGCGCCCTTGCTTGAGCGCCTAGTACTGATCGATCACCTTTCGAAGGTTTGCGGCAACTCTAGCGATCTAGTAGTGCATGGCTCATTATCCCCTAAAGTTACCTACTCCAACAGTCTTACGTAGCGGAACAGCAGTGCTCGGTACCTCCAGAGCCTCGTTACAAAGTGGGCGTGCGATAGGTGTATTCTTGTGGCCATAAGATTAAGCAAATCGAGATTCAAATATCCAAGGATCAGACTATTTTCCAGGCGTTACAGTAAATTTACTTTAAATCCAGCAATACAAGGATCTTGGACGAGGTGATCGCAACCGACATGCCAGTTTGGAGGGTGTGCGCATTGCAGAGGCCGTCAGGATGGACATGGATCCCAATGATATCACATCTGACGGGTTGGATGTTCCCGAGGGCTTGACAAGTGAATTCGAGAGGCGCTTTCTACAGGTTCTTATGGACGCAGCCAGCGTATGCATATGTTACAGAGAGGCAAAACAGAAAAGATTTCAGGATGGTGCTGCAACCAAGGTTTGATCCTATCCATTACGAGGTCTAGATCTTGTTCATAGAAATTTAGGCGTTTATTCGAAAGACAAGTAGTGGTGTCCCAAGAGCGGTGATTGACAAATCGGTTTCCTGCCCAAATTGACAGGTCGCATTGTTAGAGTGCTCTCTCCGACTCGGAGTCACATATTGCCGGCCTCTAGACATTGGCATCGAATGCCATGATGATTAGGAGACATGGGGAAGCATGTGGAGGAAGTATATATTGCCAACATGCTGGAACGCAGTGGCCAATAAGAACCATATATTCCAGAGATAGAACGGAAAGATAACGACACAATGAACCAATCTGGACAAGGAGAAATAATTCAGAGGAGTATCGAGAGAAAGAGAAAAACTGGGACGCTCCACTGGTATCTTGAAGACAATAATACATGGGCCCGCCGGTTCAACCAAGAAAATTCTCAAGGACGCCGCCCAGTGACTATTGATGGCGGAGACTCATTGGGTAGGGACATTCGCTTTCACCGGAATCGTGTACTGCCATGACATGCATATACATGTCATGAATAGCAAGGACGAGATGATATGCCTTGAACCAATGGTAAGTTATGAAAAGCAAAGCGGTGAAATTGAGCGCTTTCAAGAACGTGCGAATAAATAGGAGTACACAACGCGTCTTCTTCGGAGGAACTTTTTGACAAATCATGATACTCAGGGCTGTTCACTTTTTTTATGAAGCTAAAGTGTAAAGATGCTTCAGAAGAGTCCAACGAGGTCTCCTCACAGCTTTCACTGATATCTCACACCAGTCCGGTTCCCCGCCACCCCAGCTCTCTACTCACGACCCTTTGACCATGCAAACTCAATGCTTTAACCGTCGAGCGACCCATCTGACTCTCAGAGCCTTCGAGGCCTCTGTATTTCCTCAACGTTGGACCCATCGCAATATTCTGCGCACATATCACGCTGATTTGGCCCCAGTCGAACCCCTCAAACTTCCTCGAGGACACCACAGTCTGCTGTCTTTGGTTCATGAATGCAACAACCTCATCCTTCCCCATAACCCATGGCACATAGAGAAACACCACACCATTGCGACGCGAACCTCGAGTGGGGGTACTGTCAATGAAGAAACTGTCGTACCTTTCCTTATATCTCATGACCAGCAAGAAATTCCCATTGGGTTCATAAGGCCGCAGGTCGTGTCGGCGTTAGAGGAGGACCACCAAAAACACCTCGTTTCCGGCGCGGCATCGCCCTGGGACCTCAGATACTCTAACGAACAGCCAAAAGTTCTCAAGTCCGTGGCTTTCGCCGAGTGGGTGAATGAAGGAGGGAAATATACACGCACCATGCACATGGAGAGGTTAGTCTCTGAGTGGAAGAAGCACAATGTGTTCAAGGAAATTTTGAGAGGTATAATCTCGTCCGTCTCAGAGAAATAATTAAATATGGCTGATGATACTGTGTGTCCAGGGTGGAGCGACGAGGCCTATCCAGTATATACCCATCCACCGCAGGAAGTCAATGCAACCCACGAACCCGTGGCTTTCGCCATTGAGCGCGCCGCCCTTCCTTTATTTGGCCTCGTCAATTTTGGGGCACTACTCACAGGTAAGATCGAAATGTTCCCTTTTTTCTCGAACAAGTTCACGAACAGACCTTATTTTTCTAGCCTACGTTCGCGATCCATCGACTGGTAGAATGATGTTGTGGATACCCCGTCGATCTCTAAATAAACGAACGTAAGTGACTTTGAGATCTTTTCGCAGAAGTCAACCCAGTTGAAGAGACTCGTCATTTTAGGTGGCCTGGTAAGCTAGACGTCACAGCGGGCGGAGGCATGGGACTGGGCGACTCGGCAATGGAGACTATCATTCGCGAAGCGGCAGAAGAGGCTCTCCTGGACCAGGACTATGTGCAACAATGGATCCGGCCCGTTGGTGTTCTGCCTTTTCCCAATCGCTCACCTGGAGGCTGGATTCTTCCTGGGATGTACTATCTCTTCGACCTCCCATTGCCTTCCGACGGCTCGATAATCCCTCGAATTAATGCCCTAGACGGCGAGGTGGAGAAGTTCGAGCTCCTTGAGGTCGAAACTGTCCTTCAGCACTTACTAGAAGGCAAATTCAAGTCCAGCTCCGCGCTGGCCATCGTCGATTTCTTGGTGAGGCACGGGTATATCACCGAGAAGACAGATCCACGGTATCTAGACGTCTGTCGGCTACTCAAAACCGATATCAAGCTTCCTGTAGCTTGGAGAGCCCGCTCATGATTTGCTCATGTCCACGGTCCATATATGTGGCTGGGATAATCAAACCAACAGTGTACTTAGAACTTTGCCTACTCATGCCCACTCACTGTCCTTCTATTGTATTAGAACATAACATAAATTATTCGCTGTATATACCAACTAGAGCATACCACAAGTCTCGGTGCTGTCCATGCAAACCATAGAATCTCATAATCCAGCTTTTGCTTTCTTATGTTTTCTTCGCACCAAAAAATTAAGCTTCTGTTGACCCTTGCCCTTGACATTTACTGTTTTCGCCGCAGGTTTAGATTTAGTGGCGGCAGCGGTCGGTTTAGCGGGAGCCTTCTTCGGCGGGGCCTCCTTCTCGATCGCAGGCGGTGGCGGCATCTCCTCATTTTCATCCTCCTTCTTAACCGCTGCAGCTTTCGGCTTTGCTTTAGCCTTTGCCTTCGCCGGTTCTGGCTCGTCTCCTTCCTCGACGGATTCCCAGTCCGAATAATCTTCCTTGCCTGGAAAACGATGCTATCAGTGAAATTTCTATGCAAGTATAAGAAAGCGAAACTTACGCATGTAGCCATTCGCGTCGACTGTTCTCCGAGTCTTTGTTAGTTTTCGCTTCTTCAGGCCATTACGCCCAACAGGGACCACTGTCTTCGGTTTCCTAGGCTTCACCTTGGGTTTTGCGGGCACATCCTCCGCCATGCTGATGTCTTCCTCTTGCGCCGCCACAGAGCTATCATCGCCGTCGTCGTCGTCGCGTTCATTTGAACTGGCGTTCGTTGATGGCACGCGCGACACCCTTTCTACTTGGTCTGCAGAACAATTAACTGATGAACAAGACTTATGGCGATACTTTCAGACATACCGTCGTCAATATCCATCAACGCCGCCGCTTTGCGCTCAGCTTCAGAATCGTCAGTACTTTCTGTTCTGAAACTTGCTCTGGACTTGCGTCTTGTGGGCCTCGTAGAGATGGTGTCCTCTTCATCATCCGAGAGTACGACTCGGCGTTTGGCCCTGGCGTTACTTTCTGATGCTATGGCCCGATTTTCTGGCGTCCTCTCTCTTGTTTCCAGCCCTACTGAGGACTTGCGCTTAACGCCTCTCTGCTAGCGGTAATTGAGTCGATGCAATCGAGGCGCATATAACACTAAAAGGCTACTCACAGCAGGCTGTTCATTGCCCTCTTTTGCAGGTGCCACCTCTTTCGCACTTGTGCTTGCAATGTCCTTCACACTTGACACACTCGCAGCCCGAGAAGGAGCTTTCGCGGCAGGTTTGGAGAAGAACAACTTTTTCTTATCCACAGCAGATTCCTCCTTCTTTATTTTGATCGCTGCGGTTTCTTTCGGCTTCGAGAAAAATTCAAGTTTTCCGGTAGCTTTTGGCTTCTCCTTGGCTTTATCGGCAGCTGCACTCGAGGCCTCTTTTCCTTCTGCTTTAGCAACCGGTTTAGACTCTGGTACTGCGGGTTTCAATTTGGATGGACCAGCAACTGGTGCAGGTGGTTGAGCCTTTTTCTTCGAAGCGCCCACCTGGTTATGTCTTTAGAGTCTCTCGATGGCCATGTATTTTCAGAAGCGTACCTTAATTCCACGGCCTACAACGCGTCCGATTGTGGCAGCAAATTCTTTCCCCTTTGCTTTATCTGTATCTCTTATATACGCTGTAGGTGCGCAAAGTAAACCAGCATCCTATGGGTTCAGAAAGGACATCCTCAAAATTAATATTTCTGAGCAAAGGAGATAGTCACGTACGTGTAAGGCAGAGGGTGATAAACTGTACACATGAATAGAGTGTATTTCTTCGTAGGAGGCTCTCGCGGCTATCCAAGCGTTAAAAGAGGGGTTGTCGGGCATGTGTCCAAAGGCTTACCTTCAAGGTCCCTCTCATTCACAATCATGATCTTCGTTTGCGGCACCTCATCGCCGTCGTATTCCTCCCCCTGACTAGCTGTTGGCATGCTATCCATATCAACGTCCTCGTCATATCCCTCCTGAGAAGCATTCTTAACCGTGCCGCTCAAGAAGAAGGTGGCAAGACAGGTTTGAGATTGATAGGGCGCGTTGTGATGATACGTCGCGAGTTCACTGGGCAGACACGCTTTCAATAGTCGAATATGGCCTGTATGCCATTTGAGACTCACTTCTTCGCAGTATTGACGTGTATCGAGAAGTGTCTGCTCAACGAGCGATATGTTACCTGCAAGAGAGGAACATCAGAAGGCGGCCAGCGTTGTATTGAATGAAAAGGAGACATACAATGTTCTTCTCGATGAATATTTGTTTCGTTAAATAGTCGGCAATCGCTTGTGTTGTCATTCTTACCCTCGGTGAAGTAGAGATGTGGGTTTGAAGTGCGTGCCGTCAATGGAGAGTGAAGCTTTGAACCTTGAAGCGTCAGAACGTGACGCCAGGAATCATGTCTGGAACGGCGTCACAGAAAATAGATTGCATCACGTGAATTTCCTCACGCGTCTGTGACAAGCCAAGCTTAAGTCGTAAGCAAGCGATTCAACTCTTCTTCAACTAGACACCTTTCAAGTTCGTTCTTTGCAAGACACCCACAACGGTCAGACAGGCTTAGCAGTCACGAAATTTACTTGGATAGGAGTCAAAATGACATATCCGAACATTTCGGTCTATTTCCACATCCAGCGAAGCGAAGTCCATCACATGCATATAGCTGCCTATCGGGAACGCTAAACTTGCGGTGAACACACGCAAAAGCACTGTGTGTTGGTTGACACTTCCATCGCAGCTATGAACTTTACCTCTGATTCAGAGCCGCCAACGGAAATCCAACTCGGTTTTTCCTTTCCGGAACCATCTCCTCTCATCCATGATACGTCGATAACCTTTCGGCTGGAGAGTCCGTACAAAGCTCCTATTCCACCAACTTCGTCCACCGTAGAGGAGGAACATAGCGAACAACTTCGGAGGGACTTGGATCGTTTCTATAAAGAGAACAAGCAAAAGATCGAGAACTCTTTGGATGTTGGATCGCAAGAAAAGGAAAGCAAAGGCGCAGATGTGGACAGTGCCATCGATGTTTTCCTGCAAACGGCTAGTGTGGTACTGGAGGGCCTGACGGCTCTCGGAAATATTCATCCCGTCATCGGTGGTGCGTATTGTATCTCCCATATTATTCCCGATCCTAACTGGCGTGATTCCAACTGCTAGTTGCTATCTTCGCATTTCAAGGGGTCATCAAACTGGATCTCGCAAGACGAGACAATGACAAAAAGGTTCTCGCGGTTATACTTCAAATGCAAAACATGATGAGTGCGCTGTTTCAGTATGTTCCTAGATATCGGATCAAGTTCGACAAGACTTGCTAAATACTCGGCTTCAACAGACTCCGTGAATTGAGGGGCGTTCATTTGCATGAAACGAGCAAAGATCAGGAGAAAGGAGCGCTACAAAGGCTAATCGAAGTGGTCGCTCAAAACATCACTTCCTGCAGAAGTGATCTTGCGTATTACACCAAGCGAAAGTTCATTTGTCAGTCTGTTTTTTTCCAATTGAAGCGCTCCTATATTCTAATGCCACTTCATTAGCAAAGTTGATCAGCGCCAAAAATTATGAACAGCTATTCGCAGATCATATCCAAATATTCGTCCTGAGGCGATCTGAACTCCAAACGGCAATAGCAACTTACACTGCTCTCGGCGTAGATGCTGCGAATATGGCGATTATCGAGGTGGGGAACAAACTGGAGAGCATGGACAAGAAATTCGAAACCATGATTCTGGCGATATTTCGGAAACTCGATACCCCTCGTGAGCGAGATATCTTTAAGTTCTTGGACAAAAATGGAGGAGCACAGAAGTGCGTCGAAATGACGAACTCCTAAGGAAGCTTCTCTCGGATTCTGGAGAATCCTTGGCGACGGGGAAGACGGGTCAAGATGATTTCGCGACTTTACAAACATCTTTGAAGGATGAACTATCTGCCGACTTAAAGCAGATTCTGGAAAAGAATCAAGCGCGCTTCGAGAGGCTCCTCAATGTACAGAACAATAACATGAAGCGTATTTCCGACCAGATGGAGGATCAAGGACAAGTGATGTATGACCACACCACTAAACTTGGCGAGATCCTTAACAAGGTTACGACGGTTATGGTATACGAGGAAGGAAGGTTTAGGAAAAAGGAAGTCAAACTCAAGGACCCGGTATGAACCTGCGTAAATCTTTATGATCGTCGCTAACTCTTCCTCTTGCCTCTTGTCCTTAGGAAATTCAGCAAGTTTGGGAACGCATGGTACATTCGAGATTACCTCAATCGAGTGGCAAACTTACCTTTCTCTCAGGGCCTGGATAGAAGAAGCGTCAAGGCGACACACTTTGTTCTCACTTTCCGAGATCACATTCTCATGGGCTACTCCACGCCTTCCACTCCACAGCCGCGACGTCCGACGGATCTCAACGATGATCAGCCGTCTGTGCTATTGTTCTCTACTGCACCTGCCCCCTCTTCAGACAAAGTATTGCTTCCTGCTCAAGAGGATCCCGAAACAGAAACAAATCAATGGATGTTGGAATATATCGATGCGGCCTACGTGCAGCCCATTATCGAGGCCATCGATGACGACGGGTCCGGCTTCATAAGCGTACAAGAAGCGAGTAAATTTGCCCTTGCGCGGCCCAAAGAATTAAGGTATAACTATCACTCGGACAACTATTCATCTGCTAATTTCCAAGATATCATCCATAGTTTGCTGCACTGGATGGCCTATTGGGCGGCCGGTAAGTGGCGCATCCTTTCTTACTTCCCCATTTTAACATCCACCAAGGATGGCACATCAACATCACGAATTATCGATGGAATATCTATTCCGTTTTACTCGAAATGCATGATGCACTTCCATCCATTCACTTAGCCAATAGGTCATACATCGATGAGTATCTCAGCGAGATTCCCTTTCGACGAGTGGAAGCTGTTCTCCGATCTATACGACCCCTCCCGGACAGCGCCGACAAGGAATCAAAGCTATCCGAGATGGCAAATTCTATCGCTAATGCTGAGTTGCAACGTCTCTTGGCAAATTTGAACGAGATGTCCTTCATCTTAGAATCGTCCCTTGATGTAAATGCTGTAGGTGGTACTGAACGGGTTGAAACTGTAAGCAATTTTGATGTCTCATTTACTGAATTAACGGATGTGATATTAACGATCAATTGACAGTGGATTTTACCATTGTTATACCTTGTCTTGAAACATCATCTCGCTATCATGAAACTTGCTCAGAAGCTTGTCCTGGACCCTGTCGAACTGTCGACTCACACCACTTCTCTCAGATCGATATTTCTGGTTTTCGACGACCGCATGCACAACCTTGAAGGTATTGCCATCGTTGTTGGCTATAAATATCACGTCACTGATGTCCCATCTATTTTGCTAGCAAAGTTTCGTCAGGTACATCGAGACGTTGATGCTCGGTTTGAAAGTTTTGCATATGGAATGGTAAGTAATTCTCTGTCAAGACAGACGACCCCAGAGCTAATAAAAACCTAGTTTTTTACTTCGTTCAAGAAAAAGGAATATGCACCCTCGGAGAACACTACTATGACATCCAGAGAGCGACAATATCTGTGCCATCCTCTGGCCATATCCGAGGCAGAAGAGATCACGGACAGCTCTATTCTTGCAAAGCCTCCGGGAGAAAACTTCGAATTTGATGAAGGCGAGGTGAACAAAATATCTGTACCCTCGGAACGTGACTTGCATCCAATAGAAGGGCTCTGGACTTGCACATCTTTTGAAGAAAACAATGGAGCAAGAACATATTTTGCCCCCATCATATTGAACATTGGTTCTATTGTCGATAGTAAGATAGAAGGGAAAGGTGAGAACTATCTTGCGCAGGTGGAGATTGTTGGGAATATCAACTCTAGCTCCTCTGACGGGCGTATTGACCTCGAGTTCAAAATATGGTCTTCCAGCAAATCATATCGTAGTATGGAGTGCAAAGGCCAATATATCCAGAGCAGGAAATCATCCAAGGCCATTGGACGGATCCAGAAGACCCTAAACCCGAGGATGTAGTTGCCGACAATGCAAACAATGATGGCTCCGAAGAAACCGACGAGGAGGATGTAGGAAGCTGGGATGATGAAACAGCAAGCCAAGAAATCCCGGATGCTGAGCAGCGATCCTATGGAGCTTTCTACATTAGAAGGACCCCTCCTGATGTGATTCGCTTCAGACATTTGCTTGACGGTCCTGGCCCTGACTCTGAGCCATCTTGGAATTCCTGGACGGTTGCTCGCAAGCGATGGGCATTCGCTAGTGCGGCAATTCTCTACAGAACTCGAGACCGGATGGGTTCTTCAAGATTTTTCCGTGAACGGATTGCTGAACGCCGGAAGTGGACCGAGCTCAGCGTCCGATTTGACCTGGCGGATAGGATGTCCTATTACTCTTTCCATAGATCCTTTTCCGATGCAGCATACGCAGAATGGGTAGCCCTCATACAGAACGTCCACCCGAGGAACGCCAGGATCTTCCAGTCGCTGTCAAACTATTGGTGCCAAAGAAATATTTACCAGATGTAAGTGAGTTTTGACGCGTCTCTTGTCTCTCTTCAGTGAACTGATTTGCAGTTTCGCTGTCTCCGTCTCAGGTGTGGCAACGTCTGCGATACCTGTCGTCGCATTATTACATTTACCCGCTTCCAGTGCGTTACATGCATGAGGGATGACATGAACAATCAAGTCGACCTCTGCGCAGACTGTGTCGATAAACCTACAGTCTCGAAGTTCTCCCTCAACAACGATTTCGCTCATAAACTATCTCACTCTCTTATCCGCTCGACGCGCTTCATGCATAAGTATGAACTAGCCTATGTGATTCCCAATGAAAGACTATGGTCCGAAAGGCTGAAGAAGCGGTTCAAAGCAGTGGAAATGAAGAGCAAGCCTGTTACAGAACGTGGTAACAGAATATTGAAGGGCATCGACGACAATTACACAAGCGAGGTTCCCTCTGAAGCACCTCCAAGATGTGCATGTTGTGACGAGGAAGTGACTCTGCCTTGCTACGTTTGCGTTCTATGCTGTACGTTCCTTGATATCCTGTCGTTCTTGGTGACAAAAACTTACTGATTATTGTCGACATCACAGCACTTTTCTTCATATGTCTCGATTGCGATGCGATCGCAGGCCCTTGATGAAAGAAAATCCATCATTTCGGACGCATACATACAACCATCCCTTTCTTCGGATTCATGACAGCGATGAAGTCAGGCCTATCAAATCTGAATATGATCAACTGGAACGACAACTCGAGGACATGGAAACGAGACTTAACCAGGAAATCATGGAAGGCCTTTCTTCGCTTCAAAAGGAGATAATTTCGCAATGGAAAAGACCCGGAATCACGAAAAATGGGGCCCAGAAGTCCATGAAGGGAAGCGAGATGAAAGACGACGAAGTAAACTCTCTGGTCATAGACCACGGTGTTAAAGAAGTCGCAGAAACTTTTTCAGACATCGATTCAGATATAAGCGAAGAACCTGGTAGTGCTGCAGAAGTGGATGCCAATGCTACCGAGAGACTTGCATCCAAGGACGAGGGGATGACCGCGGTCAAGTCTAGGCTAGAAGAAGGCTTGAAAGCCCTAGAGTTGAAGGTCGAGGAAATAGGTAAAAGGGGCCAAAATATGTCCCAGGAAGACAGGATCAGTGCACTCGAAGCCAAGGTGGATGAGAGATTAAACGCTTTGGAAGCCAGGGTGGAGAATCAATTCGGGGTCATGTTATCGTTGTTGCAGGAGCTGGTTGCGACGACTAGACCCCTTACTATTGGCACCGAAGCTTGAGACATGTAAAGAGTTGGTATTTGCCCCGGCCTGTTCATGTGTAATATAGGAGGGCACATGTTATATAAATATAAGTTACTGGCAACTACGAGCCAACGCAAGTTGGTATCAGGAACTTCGCAATTCTAGATCAGATATGGTTGGATTATAAGTGACCAAGATGAACAGAGTTGCTATCGTTAAAATTCGAACCACCATTAATCCCTAACTCCCTTCATTGAGCTTCATATATATGATGCATCCGAAGAATATTTCGGGCCGACAGCTTCGGGAATTGGGAGCGAAGTGGTTCAATCTGAGAATCTACGGGCTGCATGTTTCCGAATTTCACGATCATCGCGATGTTTAACTCTCGTAGTCTATGGTATGTCGGCCTCGAAAGAATATCATCAAGTTCTTGCCAAGCATCCCAAGGTAGTTGGGCCGGCGTTATTCCATCCAGAGACATGTTCGGGTAGTTTATAACCTTGATGTCGACACTGATGATTTCCAAAGCCAAAGGTGTGGTGGTTGCGGCAAAGACAGATAATGTCCAGGAAGTGAATCAAGAAAGATGGAGAATATTTCAAAACAAGTTGTGAGATGACGACGATGGTATGTCTATAAACAAGAAAAGTGTCAGTCCGCAAAGTATGTAAAAATTTGTAAGTAATTCTTACCATCGCAAAATTTTGGATTACATAGGGCAAGTACTTGAAGCGACTTGCCTGCGAGATCGATCAAAGGTTGAACGGTCCATGAACGCTCTGGACGTGCCACATATAGTTTCTGCAAGGGAATGGATCTCAGGGTAGGAACGAGAAACCACGGGATTATGAATTCGACATTGACATCCAGACGGAGAGTTTTTAGATGGGTTATTGGTGATTTTAAAAGTCCATTTTGAATTAAACCAGTAAATTCGCCATGGGGGGAGTCGATTCCAACACCGAAGAGGCCAAGGGCAGTTAGATTCTTTACTTCATTTAGGACAGCAGTTAGCTCAATCCTAGTGAATGATCCATCATGAAACATGACGCATGATAAAGAAGGAGTGGCAAGTAGGGCTCGGTACGCGGCTTTGAGATTTGGAGAATACTCGTCCCACACGTCCACATGGAAGGACATGCTTCGCAGGGATGTTAGTTTATTAAGGATGGCGGCCAAAGTTCTTGCTGCGGGGCCATAGATTTTGTGATTGGTGTCCTTCAAAAAGGATGGGGCAAGTGTAAGATGGTGGACGTAAGGGGAGAGATATGGTTACGCAGCAAAGCCTGCAGTAGGATGCTGAGGCTTTTGAAGGGGTTCTGAAGTAGCTTTAGATACAATTGAAGAGACGTTGTCGGCAACGGTCGCGCCCACGTTGGTGTTACAAGGGCACAATTCCATAAGTAGGGATTCGCGGTCGTCAACAAGATATTCAACAATAGAATCACTTGAGGCGAGAGAAGGGGAGTCATCCATGCTCGAGTCGGCGGTGAATGCTGGTGAGTTGTAGAGAAGCAACAAATAGATCCCGAGCCCAAGTTCATGAAAAGACGCATGACAACCCACACAATCCAAGCTTCCTCCGAGTCTATCCACAGCTTCAGGTCTACTAGACAGACGACAACAATAAATAATTTCAGTGCGACAAACGTGTGACAGTACGGACAAAACATGATAGCTGGACAATGCAATAAAGCGATAAAACTTAAAATAACGAAAGCTGCAAAACAAGAAGGAAGTGAAAAGTAGAGATGCTGTAAATGCGTAATGGTCATTGGTCCGTGTTCGTTCGTGTTCCAATCATGAATATTCAGATCCTCTGTGCAGTTCTCCCGGAGCGGGCTCGCTTTGAGGCCTTTCTCGCTCAGCCTCCCTAGCGTTCATCCTCTGTTGTCTGACGTCCATCATGATCTGTCTGCCTACGGGCGACATCTCTGACGATGAAGCAGGAGAGGGCGTCACGTTCAACGGAGGGCGGAACATTGCTTGCTCAACGACAGTGCGCAAAAGGGACTGAGAACCAGTGGTATTCGAGCGAAGGGGCGTGAAGGAAGTCTGTCTTGACGGAAAGCGCGAGCTGGTTCTCTTTCTTCTGCCCAACAGTGGGCGAAACCACTTCAGCCTTCTTGCTCCTCGACGAGTATTCGTCATAGCCGTTACGTGTCAGAGAGTTGACTGACGTTTGAGAGGCGCTCCGTTTGTGAGGTTGTGCCTTTCGCGAGAAAGAATTGCGGTAAAAGGGTCGGACACTGATGTGGATGAGGAATTTGAGAGTTCGACCAGGCGGATCGTCTGCGCTTAACACTGTCAGACGACGATTTCTTGGGCAGCGCCCGAGGACCGCGAGGCAGACGAGAAGGGCCGTCATGATTGGTAGATGGGTAGGCGCTGTGACAATTACTTTCGTAGGCCCAGTCATGATAACTTTGATATCATTCTTCTTCATTTCCTGCAGGTCATTAGATGCGTCATATGTTCTTGAGGTTCTTGATGGACATAGAGGGTAGGAGCATAATGGGGGTCATGACTATCATCCGAGAAAGCAGAACGAGGTTCTCGTGAATCTCGCCTATCGAGAATAGAAGGCGTCCTTTCTATTATACTTGAACGAGGTCGTGAGGGTTTTGGGTATCTTCGGGAAGACGTTGGCATCGCAGAGATTCGTGTGGGGGCAAATGTGAATGGAGGAGGGTCATTGAAATGAAAATTGAAGTTGGAGCCATTTTCGTCAGACGGCGAGCTGAAGCAGCTCGGGAGCTCTGGAGCGTTCTATCCAGATTTGCGACGGTAGTAGATTGTTTTCGAGTTAAGAATCCGAAGACTTGGGAAGCTCTTTGCGGTGTACTCGGATCACTGCTCCTGTAGGGGTTGTTCTTCTTGCTGAAGTCTTCCATGTCTTGAGAAAGGTCGGTCATGGTACTAACTTCGACTTCCATGGATGAAATGGCGGGGTTGTCAAATGTGCTGTTGAGATATCTCCGTCTGTAATGAAAGAGACTTCGGGTTTAAGTGCTCGGTGTAGAACTGCGGTGTAGTTGGTGTGTGCAGTCCTACAGAGGAATGAGACGATGCACTCTCAGTTTCACTGAGTTTGAGGTCATGAGTATTTTTTTTTGGGGGCAAAGGTGCGAACTTACGCCAAAATCGTTCTGCCCATGAAATATCTCCTTCAGCACTTTCGTTTCCATCCCGCGAGTTCAAGCTCGATAAAGCGCCGAGAAGCTGGCGTAAAGTAGAACCGTTGCGGCAGACTTGAGCACGGCCTTCTCTTGGTGGCGCAGGTGGACTATCATTAGAGAATGCATCGGCGGAGAGTTTGCCGTGCTCATCGTACAAGTCGATGAGGCTCGCAACAGAGGGATCTGAGCGCAGTCTGAGCACACGACTATCTTCTACTAGCAATAGTGAGGTTCGTTTTTACTGGGAGAGGTAGGCTTTTTATCAAGATCTCCATTGGCGAGGGAATTCCGTGATGCGTGTCTTCTACGTTTGTGAACCGTGACATTATATGTTCCTCGCTGGCTCAAGGTTGTGCTTGCCAAGCTAACCGACGATGAAGCTGGAGTCTGTATAACATTATTTATAGGATGCGCTGAAAAGGCACCTCAATAAGTTATCAGCCGAAATACAAGCCAAAAACAGCTTACGCAAAGGCGGTAAGGTCGCGTAATTCAATTCAGAGCTCTCCACGAATCGTGCTGAGGACGACCTCAGAAGACGTCCAACGGCGGCTTCGTGCTCCTCTTCGTTTACTGCAGACATGCCTGACCAAGGCAGTTCCGGTACCGGGACATTGTGGACAATTGGAGGGCGCTGCTTCTTGTTCTTCTTGCTCCCAATAGAAAATAAACGCTTAGGAGACCCATTAAAGATCGTAGCTAAAAGGAGTGTGGTGAGCTGGACTTTGCCTTTGGGCAACACGATGGGGGTTCTCGGAGAGGGCATTCACGGGCGCCCCTTGAATTGAACTTGCGCCAAATATGTACAAAGGTCCCTTAACGCGTGCAAGCACGTGAGGGACCAAAACTTACATAAGACTATCCGGTCCGACTCTTCGAGCTCCGAGATGTTCTCATGAACGTCCTTGCTTCGAGACCAAATAAAGCTAATACGCACACGACCTTGAACGAACTTTTACGAACAATGCCTCATATGGTTGAGAACGTAGGCAGTGCCGCCAGAGACTTCTGCATGCTTGAAAGAAACATTCTCTCCCATCTTAAACTTGCTCTTCTGCTTTCCTTGTTGTCTTCCTCTCTACTTCTTCAAGTACGTCTTGTACCAGGGACAAATGACGGTGGATCCAAAACCACCGGAATACCTCTCGCTTCAATCGACTTTGCTGCTGCACTCGCTGCCATTGTAGCAGGCGCGTGGGAGTATTACAGTGGGTATTGGGATCTCAGGCGACAAGAGCGTTTTTAGCTGCGGCAAAGTTCGTGATACTTTTGATTTCAAGCATCCGCTAGTGCTAATTCAGTCTCGTTTTCCTCTCAGACTTCACCTTTATATCATGGGGTCCGTCGCTGGTGTTGTCTTTGGAACTTGTATAGTGCTACTTGTTCAAGAAGGTTGATCAGTGGTGGCCTGCCCAACTATGACAGTATGGTCAGTCCATTATCACAGGTATCTCTCAACATTACTGACCATGCTCAAGCAGCTCTCACTCTCGTGTCTTCCATCAATTTACTCCAAGGGCGGTATTACACATCGACGATCACGTTGGTTATGACTCCAAGTTTTTCCCGCACCCCTGCAACATCTCAAGTCCTTCATATCAGCGCATGTCTTCTTGCATCGGACAAGTACATCGGCCTTGATCATGACACGCCTGTCTCCCCACAAGAATACTTTGGTCGGGGTTGATGATTATTGATTACGTCCGAAGGTTGGAATTCACCAGATTACACGTAGATAGGACTTACGTATTTACAATTTTCTGTGGACATTGTCAATGGACGATACTGCTAGTACTACTTCTCGTCATCAATGTCAACATTTGCACATCGGCTTGACCCCGTCAAGGACTATCGGGAAAAACGTGGCCTAAAAATGGAATCTGATGGTTCGATCTTTATATATTTCCTGACTGAAAAGTAGCTCGACTCTTACGAGTCATTTCCCTTATTTCATCTTTTAACAAATTCATTGATCTTATCCCTTCTTCTCACCTAATTGCACGACTCTGACACGAATATCCCGCTATGAAAATCAGTCAAAAAATACAACAGTCCTCCAAGGACGACAAGGTCTGGTGGTCGTTCGAGTACTTCCCTCCCCGGACTGCTCAGGTGTGTGATCTCGATAAATAATCCATCTCTGAACCCCCCTCTCTAACCTGGTGCTTATTGTTCTGCTTTAGGGACTGCAAAATCTCTCGACCGTATAGAGCGCATGCGAGCACTGGGTCCAGAGTTTATAGATATAACATGGTATGCCTTTTTTTCTCCTACGACCCCAGATCCCAAAATTTTATAATTTTCTTGTCACACAGGAATGCTGGTGGGCGAACGTCCGACTTAACGTCGGAAATGGTCAAGACATGCCAAGGGCTTATTGGACTAGAGACTTGCATGCATTTAACATGCACCAACATGCCCAAGGAGAAAGTGGATATTGCTTTACGGGTATGTTTACGTTTCCGGAATTAGCGGCGTTGACTTAGGAAGGTTACCGCATCCTGTAGGACGCAAAGCAACACGGATGCAGGAATGTGCTAGCATTGCGGGGCGATCCTCCACAGGGAAAGGACGAATGGGAGGCGGTTGAAGGCGGGTTCGTGCACGGCATCCATCTCGTCCAGCACATTCGACGTGAATACGGGGATTACTTCGACATCGCTGTCGCGGGTTTCCCCCAGCACATGATGCTTCCCCCGGAAGAGCGCGACAATGAGATCAGATGGCTGAAGGAGAAGATCGATGCTGGAGTCAATTTTATCTTCACCCAGATGTTCTACGACGTTGAGGTCTTCATCGACTGGGTCAAAGCCATCCGAGCAGCAGGTATCACTATCCCAATCGTCCCTGGAATTGCTCCTATCCAGACATGGAATGGTTCCAGCGTGCTACAAGTCTCGCCAAGATCACGATCCCACAGTCTTTCCTCGATGCCCTGGAGCCGGTGAAGAACAACGATGAGAAGGTTCGCGAGATTGGGACAAAGCTGGTCGCAGACATGTGCCGCCGAATCTTGAGTGCTGATATGGGGTTCGGGGTCTCCATTTCTACACCATGAACTTGGAGAAGGGTACCAAGATGCTACTCGAGGAACTGAACCTTGTGCCGAGAATCGAGACGATCAAACCCCTGCCTTGGAGACAGGTACGCATTTCTTGCTTCCGAAATTTCCTACAATCCTCACAGTGGTTCTTTCGTTAGTCTCTCACCCCGAACAGGCGTCAAGAAACGATTCGCCCAATTTTCTGGGCCAACAGGACCAAATCCTACATCTCTCGTACTGAGAACTGGGATGAATATCCTAATGGACGTTTCGGAGATTCGCGGAGTCCTGCATACGGTGAACTCGACGGTTACGGTGTGTGGATAAAGCAGTCGGCAAGTCAATCCGAAATTTTTAGTGTTCATCTTTGCTAAACGGCTTGTTGTCCATAGAAAGAGGATGCTCTTAGGCTATGGGGCCGCCAACAACGTTTGCCGAAATCGCATCTCTCTTCGCGCGTTTCTGTGCTGCTGAACTCTCAGCACTCCCATGGTCAGACCAAGCCCCGTCAATTGAAACTTCAGTCATCGCGAAGCAACTATCCCAAATAAACGAACTCGGGTTCTTGACGATCAACTCTCAACCTGCTGTTAACGGCGCCAGGAGCGACGACAAGGTGTTTGGATGGGGTCCAAGCAACGGTTATGTCTACCAAAAGGTACTATCACCCTTTTATGTACGTGCAGCGAAATAAAGGTACTGATGATGAGTAGGCATATCTTGAATTCTTCGTCAACCCAGCTCTTCTTTCTCTCCTTCTGACTCACATCGAGCGGGACAGCAACATCACCTACTACGTGATCAACAAGCGTGGCGACCTTCGCACAAACACTCATTCAGACGGTCCTAATGCTGTGACTTGGGGCGTGTTCCCGGGCAAAGAAATCATCCAGCCCACGATTGTCGAGGCAGTCAGCTTCATGGCCTGGAAGGTTAGTAACATCCACAAGACACTTTATTAAAGCAAATATTAACCTTTCGCCGAAAGGACGAGGCCTTCGAACTTGGCACGCAATGGGCGAAGCTGTACGAACACGATTCACCCTCTCAGAAGCTCATCTCCGACTTGATGGAGACATCTTTCCTCGTCAACGTTGTGCATAACGACTTCCATGACTCCGATGCTATCTTCCGACCCTTCTACAAGGCCGGGGCCGAATACTTGGCCTTGAAGTCCAAGACGACCGCTGGCAATGGTCATGCTGTCAATGGCCACTAAAAACTTTCGGCCTTACAACCATTTTACGCCTCTCTCTGTACAGCTACCAAATATCTTTCTTTATTCTTAGACTCGGGTTCAACCCCCGTCAGTCTTTAGCCATAACCATGGGTTTTCTTTCGGCACACCATTCATTTTTCTTGTCATATCATATCTCCGCATTTTGTTTTTACCAACTCATCACAACATACAGACTCACATACTTACTCTGCATCAACTGCATTTACCACGTAGATATCCCACGCGTCATATGGCATTAGTTACTTGTATAATGGAAACCTATCGTTGTTCCAAACAAAATTACATTAGTTCATTACTTGCTACACCTTGTAAGATTACATCAAATCCGAAAAGAAAAAGTCGTTATTTGTTGGAGGAGGGCCAGCCACGAGACCAGTGGGAATCTCCACCATTTCGCCTGATAGATCTGTTATGAAGCATGGCGTGAACGGAATGCGCAAATAATTGATAGAAAAATCACAAACCAAGCAATTTAATCTTCAGTCCAATTTCTGTAAGAGCCTGGACGAATCCAGCCGTCTCCTTCGACGATACATGTCCGCCATCCCTTCTCAGCATATTCAAGCCGTCTGTCCAATCAGCCCATCTTGATGAATCGGGCGCAATGAGATCCGCAAGAGAGCCCTCATGTGCGCTTAATAGAGAAAACGAAAGAGGTGAGGGCACAGGAGCCGATGTTGATGGGAAATCATTCTGGTCACGGAGAACATTCGGAGGAGGAGCACAGGTACCGCCAGCAATTTCGCTTACGAGCGATATGTCAATCCTGTCAGGAAGATCCTCGAGGCCATTGCGGACTGGAAACTTGACAGCACTGTCAACGTAATGCAAGTATTTCAGGCCGGTATCCTGGAATCAGTCAGCCTATTGTCTTTCAATAAACACGCTTTAAATCACCAATCTCATAAAACGCCATGGTCGGTTTGACCTTCGAGTAACGCCATCCCGAGGCGAAAGTTGTGGGGTAGCGTTTATAAACCACGCGCCCTGGAGCAGGCACTGAATCCTTTGTTGCCTTACAAACTCAAACGACTCCTTGTAGAGTTTAGCACGGAGGTTTCTAGGAGAAAATAAGAATCCGACATGGTGCTAAAGAACACGACACACACCGAACGGGTACCTTGCTCAACAAATCATCTTCCAGTTCTAGCTCCTTCATTTGGCGATCCCTGACGGCACGATACTCGGACTCGAGGAAGTCATACTCTACTTCATGCCATTCGCGGGTGTTTTCCTTGCGGAGGCGAGCTTGACCCTAGAGACAAAGGATGAGAAATACATTGTCCGGCAGTAGGGCAATGATACTTACTGGCTCCGAACTAGAGCTACAACGCGACTGAAATCTCCACTGGTGGCGCCGCTTTCACTCCACATGCGTATAAAGAACTGCGTGGCCAAGGAATGTACTCTGTGGAACTCGAGGAAGAACGGTTGGAAGGTAGTTGCCGTCGAATCTGTTTGTGGACTTTGTGAACAATGACGCGGCACGACATAAAAAAATCAGGACATACAGCCTGGAGCGAATATTGCCCAGTGTTCTGATAACAATTCGACGACTTCGTTGGATGCCTTTGCTATTGGGCATCGCCGTTCCTCTGGTCTGCTCAGTTGCTCCAGGATGACCTAGTGAAAACGTATAGCCTCCTCTTATCACAGAAAATGAAGAGAGTGCGAACCTTCGGGAAGTCTGGATCACCCTCGACGAACTTTTTCTATGTAAGTAGGCTAAAGTTATTCACTGTCTCTTGTTAGTTAAAAAAGCAAAAATCACTTACCAGACACTCTAAGCCAAGAACACCAACTTCACTGAACTCTTGCACTATGTCTTCTGTGTCAAATCCGAGTTTACGCCATTTCAGGATGTGGCCATTTGGATCTACCTCCTCGTCAAGTTTACTGCAAGCCCAAATGGCCTTCAGAGCGGCAGCATGCAGCTCGTCTATCTCCGGATCAACTAGGGTAGTTTTCTTGCGATATGTAACGCGGACCATATTGGCTTGGAAGTCCATGCAAGATGTCAAATCCTCAATGGTATGCAAAGACATCAATCGCTAAAAATAAAGAATTAAATTCTGATTTCTTTGAACAGGAAGAACAGAAGACATACGACAACAGCTTTCCTAACATTCAGTCGTTCCAGTTCCGCGATGAACTCCTCCCATCTAGCATCATTGGCATGTGCCAACAAGGAATTAATGAGCATCATGCTGCAACCAAACAAAATGGTCAAATGGAGAATACGAGAGACACTGAGTCCAAAGACATACCTGTATTGTGCCATAGCCATATCTGCACTTCCCAACCGATTAACTACTGTTTCCAAGGACCCCCTTTCCTTTCTCATCTGTTCAAACACGACTTGAAATCCGTATCGATATACCGAACCCGGTGGTGCACTTGGCTGACTTCGACTCGAGCTCGCCGCTTGCGGTCCCGGGACGCTGCTAGGATCTGCCTCGACGAGCTTCTTGAGAATGGCGGTAGCAGGGCGACAGACATTGATCAAGGATTGTGGTGAGGCTAAGATTTGCACGACTATCAGGATGAAGTCTTCACTCAGGTTCGACCACCCGTAATCCAGTTCCATTAAGTTTTGCATCGCTGTGAGTGCATACTGGGATCTTAATTGAGAATTCCGAAGGGGTAGAGGGAGTAAAGAGGACGTACAGCAAGAGTATTCCCAGTAGCCGTGAATATGACCTGCACAAGCTCGTTCAAGCCATTATGGTCAAGGAATTCGTGTGCAAATGCTTCTTCCTAAGACACGTTCAACATTCGTAGCATGTCTTCTGAAAAGCAATCCGAACATACGCGAATATACTTTTGCAGGGAAAATAATATTAACTTGAGGTTTTTGTCACTTCTATTGTTCAGTTTTTCCGCAGTTTCCCTTGCCTCGCGAGCGGGCGCGTTGACGAGTCTATGCAAGAGAATCAATCTACCTATCCTAGACAAGACTATTCTGATAATACTCACTTCAGATTCGACTTGTTCTTGATCTTTTTCCTCAGATTGTCATTGGTCACTAGCTCGTCCGTCTCATCCCTCAGGGCAAAGTGGGAAGGAGATTCTTTTATCTTCAAATTGAGACACAACTGTTTCATGACATCGTCCACGGTGAGTGTTGCGTCGATGCGTGTACGAACGGTTGTGCCATCCGCAGTTGTAACATTATTTGTTGGCACCAACGCGCCTGGTCGCGCCTGACCACCATTGGCAGCAGATGAGGATCCCAACTGACTTCGCGCCGCTGAGTTTTGGCCTGAGTTGGACATGCGTTTAAGAGAGGCTAGAGCTTGTCGATACGGAACGCTGACAGAAGGGCGCGCTTCCAGGGGTTGCCTTCACAGGAGTAATGTTGTGGCGCAAAATAGAGTGGTAATAGCTAAGGAAGGAGCGATATACAGATAGAATACATGGTTTCTAACATGTCTGCTCTGGGACATACAATATTCTGGACTCACTCAGGTGACCCAAGAGAGCAATCGTGACCAACGCCCGGTATATAATCCGCAGATGATATAGGAGTTGTACCTGCAAGAAAAAGGCGTAATTAGCATTAGAAAAAAGAAACGAAGGACGAGAGGGATCAGTAAAGCGTAGATAGCGTCTTCTGCAACCGATTTCCTAAGAAACTGGTGCTCTGACTGACGTGCAAACATCGAACTAACTCATCATGGAAAAGGTAGACATGAAAAGTACTCACTTATGGAGTAGGGTAGACGAGTATTACAGAGTTTCCCTTTGCTGATGTCCTGGGTAGACGAGCTGAAATGGGTATAAAAAGGATGGAGGTTTGAGTTCAACGTTGGAAGAAAATAAGCCGCGCACTCTGAGCTCGGAGCGTGGAAAAGTTCGGCACATGTCCGGATTCTCGGCGGTGGAAGGCCGAACTGCGCCAAAGCGTTAGCGCTGGCCAAGCGCTGGTTCAAGTTGACCACTCATCTACCGCTATTTTTGTCCAGGATCAGCTATGCAGGTGTTTTGAGCAGAATATTGCTTTCACAGTCGTTCGATCATAAAAAGTATTAAAGATACAAATGACTCGCATTGAGGAAATACATCATCCTATAGCCTACGTATATACCTGGGCCTACGACCTTGTCTACTATTATATTCTACAAACTGTGTTGTCATAAAGTCCACAACTTAAGCTTCTATGCACTAATATAGTCCCATGATGAGTTGAAGCAAGAGCGACAACTGGTAATTAGAGGTTGAACTGAATGTATGATATTGGAATGAGGTGTCGTGAAATTCCATATGAATTGCTCATTGTGGGAAGCGGTAGAGCTGGGGGTGTAGAGTGCTTCTTCGTCGAGAAGTAAGGACAATGAAATCCGAGGCGATGAATGAGTTTCGTGGTTGTTTGCGGGTAGCCCGGGTTACGAACTTCCACACACGAACGACGCGACGTTCGAGTTGCCTTGCGTAAGTAGTACGAGAACGGGCGGGGCTAATAAGAAATACAATAAGGGTCGGTAGGTCAAGGGAAAGCAATTTGGCATACCTTGGTAACTCAGTGTCAGGCATCGACATGGAGAAGCGGGGGTCACGAACGATGACTGGCATGACGGGGAGTTTCGGAAAAGATAGCCTTCGTGTAACTGGTATGCAGGCGCGTAAAGCAATAGATTTTTCGAGGACGTAGACCAGCTAGGAGCACCACTGAATGAGTGAATAAGTTGGATACGTAAAGTTAGGTGGTGGTGGTAGAAGTTCAACAGCCAAAAAGTATGCTGATGGTGGTACACAGAAGAGGGCCGATCCAGATCGCGACGAATGTAAAAATTGAGCAATCTCATTTATACCTTCTCAATGGCGGTGGGACGCAAAATCTGGACAATGGTCCAGCCGTTGAAACAGAGGGTCATTGTGCCTTGGATGCCAGCGCTCCCAGGGTACCCAATCCATTATGAGAAGTACAAGGCGTTCGTGTATTCAAAAAAGGAGTTGCCATAGTTCCGCCATTGTAGTCCACCGGTGAGGAGAGTGGATGTCGAAACACGATCTAAGAACAATGAATCCCGGTCACTTGTTTGCACTTGATTGGGCTATATTTGGCAGTGACCATATTTGGCTTTGTCTGCTCTCTTACAAGGTTAAACTGACTTACGATACCAACGCGCTCCCACTAGTACTGCCAGAAACAATTTGGAAACAATGGAGAGTTGAGCTCCTTATTATCAACTACTCGATCCTGTCATTTTAACTTTAAGATCCTCAAGACGATGCGCAATCGCTGAATAATTGGCGATGCATTGGTAGCATCGATATGAACGCCATCTTGTCAACAACTTGTCGATGGCATTTTTGTTCAAACTTATTCAATCGTCTCAATACTGTCAGCTGGAGTGCAGAGCATATCTATCCTCTTATGTGCACCATCTTCGAGTTATAATTACCCTTTCCTCATCCCGTTCCAAAGTTTACTGACATTGACAATAGCTTTCACTAGGCAACTGTTGACAGCGATACTCACAAAACGGCCGCCGTTGCTGTCTTTTCTTCTCAAAGTGAGAGAATGGAAGGATTATTTTCTGGCCTAGCCCCCATCTGAAAGGAAATCAGTAGCTACTCGACTTCACACCCTGCATCCGAACTCGAATCGGAGAGCAGTTTTCATCAAGTTCTGAAGATACTCCTTCAGAGAGATCACGTTCAATGATGTTCCAACCTCCGCAAACTCTACTTTGTAGGCACAGAATCATCCGAACCACATGTTTCGGTTTGGTCCATAGACCACATCTGTCTGTATCTCGACAACGCGGCTGGCTCTAGAAATCCTCAAAATTGACCTTTGGGATTTCCATGCTTGAATGGACCTCAGTGGAGGACCTCAGTGGAAGATGAAACATCCGGGGAACTATCTCAAAAAGACATTCTCTTCTCCTATAAATTGTGCGCGGAGATATCGAGTACCTTCAAGTAACTGCTACACATCTGAATTTCTCTACATAGGGATCTCATCTGACGGTGACGGTAACCATGCATCAAATGTGAAGTGATTATTTATTTCTTCAGGGCAGAATACATATGTTTCGAGTCTAAACAGATTACTGTGAATACGAATGCAAAAATTGTGGCAACCGTAATGCAATTCCAGTGAGCATAGCAATTACCCATGGTAAGAATCCATCTCGCATGCCAATGTTAATCCACTTAAGCTCAAGTCCGCATGCAATTTTAAATAAGGTATGGAGTAAGCATTTAGTAAAGGCAAGTAGACCTAGGACTTGACTAGCTTGACTGCTCAGTGCTCAGAAGTATCGAGGCATGGAAGATGAAGCTGCCTCAGAACTCAGAAATGGTGGAGAGCGTTTTACTCCAGGCAACCACTTTAGGATGAGCTTGAACCTTTGGGAAACGGGCTCATTAGCATACATTCGTGGAAATGTAGAGATTGATCACCTTGCTTGGATCGAAGTTAAGGACCTGAAGGCCTTCGAGAGTAGTGGCACGCGAAAGAGCAACATATGCTTGTCCTACAAAAAGAAAACTTGAGAGGAAGACTCTTGAGAACAACTACATTAGCGTACCTTTCTCAAACACCTTCCCGAGATCGACCTTCACTCGCTCCAGAGTCTGTCCTTGAGACTTATGAATACTCATCGCCCAGGAGAGAATCAACGGAAGCTATAGACGTTCGGTAGGGCATACAATCGAAATCGATAAAATTGAAACCGTACCTGCGTTCGACTAACTTGGACTTCACCACTAGGAAGTTCAACCTTCCAGACATCAGGCATGACTAGCATCCGTCGTCTACCTCCATTCGGGAGAATGAATTCCACAACTGGGTATACCTTGGGCTTAAGTCCTGCGCTCTGCGGCTTCTTGGCAGCAGCCCCAACACCCGATGTTGCGCTCGCCGCACCGACGACACCGACTTCTCCCATCGCACCCTCCCTGTCTGCTTCAGTGCCATAGAGAGCCGGATCTGTGAAACGGAGAACACGACCCATACTCCCATTGACTAACGATTCGTCCACATTCTTGATTAGCATGACTTGAGCGTCAATGCGAAGTGTCAGTTTATGGGGCGCCATGAAGTTGGCGAGCATCTTCTCTCGCTGAGTTGGATCGATTATAGAACCACCATCGACGGATGTGAAAGGTTCTTCGTGTGTTTTCAGACGAGACATACGACTCCAGTTGGAGCGCTCGACATCCTCTCTCCGCGGGAACCTGTACAGTAAAGAGGTTTAGAGAGTGGCCTGGTAAATTACATCCCACCTACAATTCGGTAGGACCTAATCCATCGTCGCATTCAATATCCCGAGAAAGTCTCTTAAAGGCTTGGATTGATTTCGGCGTCAGGGTTCCAAAACGCATTTCATTCAACATGTCCACAAAAGCTGACAGAGGTGATCAGAAGAAAGGAGGGTCATTTTTGGCGGAAGACGTACTTTGGTCCCTTTGCCGGAAGACCTTTGTCAGGTTGAACGTATGTTTAACAGTCTGCTTCCATATTTCTGCCTCGAAAGCAAATTTAACTTGCTGAACTCCCTTCGTTACTGGCGGCAACTGGAAGAAATCTCCGGTTACGATGACCTGAGAGATATTAAACATATAAAACTGAGCATTTGAAGTGATATGGTCACTTGTATACCCCCGAAAGGTTCTCCTCCTCTTCGGAGAATGGACCCAATTTTTGCTAATTTATCGAAGAGGTCGCCATCGATCATTGATACTGAAGTAAATGCTCGCTAAGTTTTCGTGTCAGTCTTCGAATGAGGTACAAATGCATACCTTCATCAATGATGAGCACCTTCGTTCTCGCCCAGCGAGTCGCGGCCTTCTTGTTCTTCTTAATCTTTATTACTAAATCTTCTGCAGGCTCGATCCCCAGACCAATACCAGCAAACGAATGAATAGTAACTCCGCCAATGTTGCATGCGGCAATTCCTATTGAGACATGATCAAAGGAAAGAGGGTTGAGCATTACGCGCTTTACGTACCGGTCGAGGCAGTAATAGCTACGGCATCTATAGATTTTGCGTGTTTCTTGCGGAGTGTCTTGATGATTTCTCGGAGAAGAACAGATTTTCCGGTTCCTTCACGCGTTCAGGAAATATTACAGAATGAATATAGAAATGCCAGTTACCTGCACTACCAGTATAAAATACACTTTCTCCTTCTTGAACTAACTTCAATATTTGGGTTTGTTCCTGGCTCAAGAATACGGGGCAAGTTTGGCTTTGTGGATGAACTGGATGAGCTCGCTGGAGTACTAAATGAAGGGTTACTGGTATTGTTCTTCGAAGATGAGGGTCTTGATTGTAGGCTCGAGTGCGACAGGCTGGAGGTCGAGAGAGAATCATGCCAATCAGGGGCAGTTGACGGGCTCGTTTCGGAGGCATGGTGGCATCATTTCCATTCGGACTCGGTCGCTTGTTCTGCAATGTAGACGGAGCCAGAGGCGGTGGCGCGCTAGAAGGGTATCCCGCAAGGGCTTCTTGTATGGCTTTTAGGCGTTGCTCTGATCCCGTAAGTTTCTTTGCTGGAGCCTGGGGCACAACCGGAGGCGTCGGCGGCCAGTATATCTCCTGGGATGATTTCGGTGCTTGAGCTACATCCGAGGAAGACCAGTCGCGCTTGACGGTACCAAGACCGGACTTTGCTGGGTTAGATGGTTTAAACATGAAGCTGTAAGGAAGGGGGGCAGAGAAGAGAGAAATGGCAAGGAGACGGTAAAGTGACTTTCTAACACACAACCAATTGACAAACTGGGCGTGAGAAGAACACGATCAGAATAATCACGTGTTGACGCGTCCGTCACCGTCACCGTTGAACTTGAAGCTTGAAGCTTGAAGCTTGAAGTTTTGAACTCTCTTGAACTCTCTTGAACTCTTGCAATCTCGTTCGCAGTGCTCATCCTGTCGAAGACTCGTGCATACATCGACAATCTTGTCGTCCTCATTTTGGGTAGCCAATTGAAAGGCTGCCTACACTCGCCTCAATATTTCTCACTTACTCTTTCAGAACCGACAGGACAGTAAGTGTGCCAGCTTGAATACAAGATGTTCATATCTACTCAGACTACTGCCGAAGTCTTAACTGTTTATAGCGTCTTCAAATATATTGACATAGGTACGTCCGCTTTTGATTCTGGAAGACGGAACGATGATTCTCGAGCAACATGCACCATACGAATTGGGGTGCGGTGGACACTTCAGAAACAGAGATGCACTAATTTTTTTTCTTTTGTAAGTATTCCGTCGTCTGACATTTTTATTGGCGAAACATTTGCAACAGCCGTGGAAAGGGTTTAGTACTTATACAGCTATCCCTCCGGGTCGCCTCGTAGTAGAAAACTCCAATACCCCCAAGTCTCCGTTGCTCAATATAAGACTGACAATTGACTGGCTGCGGCTAGTGCCCTATATATATAAATTCTACTGTGGCCCTGTTACATGCTGTACCTAAGTTTCGCGGAGACCAGTGTCGTTCAAGTTTCTTGCAGAGTTTCTAAATGGAGTAGTTTCCAAAATGAGTGTCAAGATGAATTTCAACCTTACCGTCGCAGCGTCACTGTCAATGTCCAGGCAGCTTTCGTGACTTGATCACACTCGCAGCTTTTGAACATACCTTCATTCGAAGTAGTATCCATATCCTCTGTCAACAATCGCCTTGAACTCCCAACATGCCCCGAGGAATACCAAATGCAAAGCGCGATGAAACTGGGATGCGCTACACGATATTTAATGTTCCACTGGCGTGAGTGTAGCAGAATAAGAATTTGCGAGACATGCCACCTAACCAAACCTTTTTTCCCCCTAGATTCAATCCTAAGCATGCAAGTTCTACATATCTGAAGTCAGAATCACAAACGCAGTGGGCAAGAAACGCACAACGGAAAAGTAAAGGACCTGCTGTTGAAGAAACTCCTCAAGAACAGAGGTACGAACCTATAAAATATCTTAGCTTTCGGTCTAAGAAGGAGAAGACGCGGTTCACAGGTCATTGTCATTCATCCTGGTTCGCGGTACATTCGGATAGGGAAAGCGTCAGATGTCAATCCGGTTTCGGTCCCGTGTGTGGTTGCGCGTAAACCCAAGACCCCATTCACGGTACCCAAACGTGTTCAACTGGTTTCATATCCCCGGAAGAGGAAAGAACCAGAACCAGCAACGGAGGATCAAGGGCTGGAAGGCGCTGGGGTGTCTATGCCACAAAACGATCCTGTAAGTGACTATCCTTGCAAGAAACACTGTATCTTTAACGTCATTTCCAGTTCGATGCCAAACTAGCCTCCATCTCAGTGTCTCTTCGCGACCGAATGCGATTCTATAAACTGCGCGTCACTCCCAACGCAACGAAGATAGCCTCGACGTTCAACGAACAATTTAAGCCAGAGAGGATCGCGGAGCACAATGATTACCAGACAGAATGGATAGACGAATCCTGTCCTGACGAAGTTGTAATTGGTGAAAAGGTAGGTAAGACAAGCTAACCCATGCCCCATGATCTCAGCCTATATTTCAGGCTCTTCGCATCGTCGATCCAATAACCTCGAACTACATGGTTAAATGGCCAATATATGGATCGAACTTCAATACCCGAGATTATACTTCACTACAAATGATCCTCAGCGATCTAGAAGTGCTAATTCCACTACGCTGAACGACAAGTTTAGTCTCCAAGCATCGGATTACAAGGTATTCCTTTTCATAGACCCCATTTAGACCACGCATTACTCATGACCATGACTATGTACAGAGTTATTCAGTTGTTTTAGTGATTCCAGACTTCTATGACAGAGCATATGTCCGCGAGATTGTGAACTTGCTCTTAGTCCAGATGGGCTTCAAGCAAATATGTGCTCAGCAGGTCAGCGTTGCCGCAATCTCACGTCTTCAAATTCTAAAGAGAACTAGGAATCACTAGCGGCTACATATGGTGCGGGTATTTCAAACGCTTGTGTAGTTGACATTGGGGCTACGAAGACGAGCATTGCATGTGTCGACGAAGGTCTTGTGTTGGCTGACACGCGGTGAGTTCCTCCGACAGTTATTCAGCGCTGCACTTATAAATTTTGCAGCATGACATTAAATATGGGAGGTGACGATATTACCGAGTTTCTCTATGTGCTATTGGAGCGCATCAAGTTCCCCTACCGCGATATTGACCTCAATAACTCTTACGATTGGAATGTGATGGAGGATTTGAAGTCAAGATTATGCACACTCGCGGATGTGAGATAAGATTCTCTCTTATGCTGTCTCGTTTTGTACTGACTATTCATTAGAGCGACGTCGCTTTGAACTTGTATGATTTTATAGTGAGGAGGCCAAACAAACTTACAGAAAAGTATGGCCTACGCGCGTACGATGAAATCATTCTGGCGCCAATGTGTCTTTTCGAACCTCGGGTGATTGAATTCGACAACAAACGAGAGAACTTCCGCCCAATATCTCAGAATGTCACAGAGGAAATAATCGGTCAGCAGGCAGATTGCGTTGTAAGGATTTTTTCGTGAAGTGTTTCGGTTGTTCGCTAATGCCTCCTCCTAGACAAATGCAATGGTCATCTCCACGCAGCATCTGATGCCAGTTGCACAACCGGCTGCCGCTGAGCAAACACCACAATTGGCACTGACTGATAATGCACCAGGTTCGTGCATTATTTAATGACTTTCTTTTTCCAATCTGATGATGATGATACAATAGCATCTTCTCCGTCGAAACCTGAAGCCGATGGTCAATCCATGGACGTCGACAACAACAATGCTGCGCGCAGCCAGACAGATACAACCTCGGAAGCCCCTGTCGATGTGATTGACGTCGAGGAAGAAGGCAAGCCATCTGCTGTGTCGCAACCTCAACCAACACAGCAGGCAGTACAGGCCCAATCCAGCGCTGCTACACCATCCTTCCCCGGTGGCTATGATATCGACGTTTGTTTCGAGGCAAGCAAGTTGCCGATGGACGTCGCCATCTTTAACAGTGCCCGAGCAGCCGGTGGCGACGAGAAGATCAGGAAGTACCTGCAGGCTGTACTGGTAATTGGAGGTACGGCGTTGATACCTGGTATGGCGCACGCCTTGGAGAGCAGGTAATATATTCTTTGCGAATGCTGCGTATATTCTACTAAACATTGATGCTGCGAAGGTTACAAGCAATTGCCACACCTCTGGTACCGAATATGGAAAAGGTGCAAATAATTCCTCCACCCAAAGAGGTTGACCCGCGGGTTTTGGCTTGGAAAGGTGCAGCAGTGCTCGGTAAGATGGACAGCGTGTCGGAGCTGTGGGTTTCGCCATCTGACTGGGTACGTTGGTGACTTTGTGTCCTATATAGCCCTTTTGCTGATCGCCTTCGTCCTCTCAATAACAGGATGTGTTTGGTATGCGTGCTCTCAAAGAAAGGTGTTTCTACCTATAACGTGTATTCCATATATTTCTTGAGCTACTCGGGTTTTTGTTGTTATTTTACAATGGTAATGTATTGGCTGTATTGTTACAAAATGAAATAATTGTAGACGTGAGAGCAAGTGCAGGTCACAGCAGATAAGTTCAATACCGAGGGATTGGAGTTCTGCAAATACTGTACATAAAAAGCTGTTCGGTTGGAAGATTATGCGGCTGAATGGGTTCCACTGATCTTGGGCGTAAACTGCCTTGACGGGCGAATGTGAGGACGGAGGACAGACGACGTGTAAATGCTGGAATGCGTAATCAAGATCGCGCGGATATTTCGTTGATAGGGTTGGACCGCGACAATGCAAAAGCGGGTGAACGGAGTACGAGGGTAGAAGTCGCATGGCTGAGGCCGTCAAACGCCGAGTTTCTGTTTCATTGCAATGAAATCCTGCGATCCCATCGTACCCCAGTATTTTAATATATAGGTCATTTCTTTCTTTCCTTCTCTGCAAGATTGAAGACGTCGAAGGATGCCCCTATGAATAAACGTGTTTCTTGGAATATATAGAGAGAATACACTTGCCTATCCTTTTTGAGCCACTCCGCTCGCATGTGTCCGCCCTCTCTCCAAGCAGACACGTCCGGACTCTCCGAGATCGTTTCCGCCTCCTTTGCTTCCGATGTCTCCCTCTTTCGAACACATCCTCTGCCGCGATCCTTTTTCGATTGTGATCCCCACGTGCCTTCACTCTCTTCTCTTTGATTTTCGCTTGCGAGCACAACGGTGGATTGACAAGCTTCTCGACGAGAGATTCAACGACTGAACCCGTCACGCGATTAGGAACGAACGGGAATGTAAGTTGCAACCGAGGGGTGAGTTCGGGTGTGATGATCAAGAGACTGCGACAGATTGGACAATCGACGGATTCATGCCATCCTCCGCACGCGCGATGCAAGCGGGAAAAGAACCATTTAAGAATGCAAAGGCCACAAAAGGTGTGCCCGCAGTGGGAAGGATTCAACGAATACGGGGCTGCCAGAATTTCATAACATCTGTTATTCAAGAAGACACGATGAATTCAGCGAACAATATGGAAACATGTAGAGGCATTTTTGACTCACAGTGCGCATGTGAAATGCTCTTCGAGCTGCTGCAAAGTTGCCTGTATTTCACGCTCTGCCAGCTGTGACATCATAAGTGATGTTTCATCCTCCTTTCTTGAGTGGGAAAGTATTCGCTTTTCGAGGTCGTCGCAGCGATTCTTGAAATCCTGTTCTTTGAGTAGAAGTCGTTTCTCACGTCGGTCGAGTTCTGCGGTCGTTATCCGTTGGAATCGTCGACGGTCGGAACCGGAAGCCGTTGGTACATTCGCGCTCGATGAATCGCGGGTTCGGTCACCGATTAGGAGCGTGGCACCATCGGAAATTTTCCTTCTTTTTGCTCGGGAGGCGGATGTTGGTTGTGTTGTAGTGGCCGATAAAGCTTTGCTTGCCGCTACTGTGGAAAGAAGATCGGTGTGGCATCCGCTTGTATCAACGGGAAACTTACCTTGGCGATCTAGGAGGCGAGACGAACGCCTCTTTTTCTGGGGACTTTCTTCTTGGTTTCTAGGCATATACGCAGGGAGCGAGGACTTGGGTGGTCGATGTTGGAGGTAAAGGGGTGAAAGGGTCTTAGAGCCATGAACATCATTGCAGGTGGCCTGGGGACTAGATGCTTAAAGTCACGTGTCGCGCTTAATATGCATCATGATCCAAATTCCGGATCCTTGAACCCAATTACCACCAACGTGGCTCTAGTTTTGCTCGGCCATCCTCCCTTTGTCGATTTTTGCGGATTATCCCATCAAATCGACCATCTGATGCCCCAGTGCCCGTAGCCTCTAGCTGGCGGTGCAGTATATACCTGACAATACCGCTGGGGTTCAACGTTGTCGTGACTGTCGACCTTCACGCTTCTTCAAGCACTTCGGCCAATTCTGCATTCGGCGCACAATTTTCTGGGCATTGGCGTCCGCGAAGATTGTGAAAGATAATTAACCCTCTGAAGTTCCTCATATCTGGCCGCAGACAGCTCAATTGAGGGCAGTCCGTTTCCGACGTGCCTCGCTCTCAGGCTTCATGTACTGACTGTTGTTTGGACGTTTCCTCCTGGAATTTTCTTCTGGAAACGACTCTTGGGAGCGAACAGCTGCAAAATTGGCAAGAGGAACCAACGGGGAGAAAGCCAACAAATTTTTCCATACTTGCCCCTCATGACCTCGTCCTGGATGATCGCAATGTCTTTCCAAAGATACCCCAAATTTCTCATGATGTCCTTACATAACGGTTAACAGTCGGTTAAGTGTCACGCAACGTTCAGAAGTCCCTCGTTCCTTGTTTTTCCACCAGTCTTTCCAGTGCTAGATGCTTTTTGTCCTGCAATCGCACCGCCTAAGGCGTTTCAAGGACTCACCTTTTGAACAGTCCTCCACTTGCTGTCTAGTCCAGTCTCGAGGTTTCTTCGTCCTCGGTCCGTTAAACTTTCATTGAGATTTCCTCAAGATGGAAAACTGACATATCTTGTCGTGTGCCTGTTCCTGGAATATGTCACAACGCGGAGAGTATACTAAAGTATACTGCTGTTTTTTAATGGTTTACTCCATCTGGTCCCGCGGCACTGAATCCCGGAGGCAATTTTGGCCTTTTTGGTGCCGTCCATTCATATGTTCTTCACCTCAATGTCTTCATCCCCGCGTGCCCGACTCCGAAAACCCCATGAACACTTCCAAGACGACCATCCCACGATATCCCGTCAGATTGTGCAAAAAACTTGACAACCCGCGACACTTTCAATGGGAGATCTACCGCCGAATGTTATCTACAAACGGCTTCATTGAGTATTCATCTTGCCTCTTCGCTTATGCGTGGGTAAAAGGCCCCCAAGAAATACATAGGTGATATCGTCCTGCACGATGACGAACTGAGATGATCGATATCGTTCTTTGCAGCGATGTGCTGCATCAGTGTGATTTAGGAGGTGATTTGCATGTTCCCCTCCCCGCCGGTCCTACGTCCCGACATGGTTACAAATTGTGTGCGCGCCCTGTGGTTAGGTGGATGAAGGAGAATGTTTTTGCCCACATGAAAGCACATCTGTCTCGTTGTTCATTGGAGCCCTGTCTTCTGTCAACGGAGCGTTCAAATCCCATTTTTGCAGAACTCGCAGTTGTCAGATGTTTTTACCTCATAACTTGCCTGCCACACCACCGTGACGACTAGATTGGTATTCTTGTCCAGATGTATTGATTCGCAAGCTGCGTATGAGTGCACCCACTCTGTCCGGCATCAAATTACAGATATCGATGGCTACTCTTGTCCCTTGTTTACACGAATTCAGGAAGATTCAGGACTATGACTTGCCCAGCCCCTAGGAGTACAAACGCTATCTGTGATTGACTGTGTCTATCGCATTTGAAATGTTCGCATGGGAGAGGGGTATAATGTGTTGGAACTTCTCTTTAGTAAGCTTTCTTAACCTAATTTTTTTATCGCTCCACTGTTACCACTATGTTTGCCATCAGAACACATTTTCCGAGTAAGCGACTCGCCAAAGGTAATTCAAAATTCAATCGCTGGCATTGTCAAAGAGCTTTGCAGTGTGCACTTGTGACCTCTGGGACGCCGCGCCTAATATAGTATCACAAAGCTGTGTAAGCCATCAAATGTCTTCTTGGTTTTCTCTCCTTTTGTTTGGACACTCTGTGGATCCAGTGCAGTGGGTTAGGTTGCCCATCATGTTTTCACCACATGGATTGCGAATTGATCAGACTTGAAGACAAGACTAAGGGTCACCGATGTCTACAAATTCTCTTTCGGGTATTATTTTTGATGGAAAGCAAATGGAGGGTTGAAATTCATTTTGCAGTGTCGGATAGTAGGCGTCTAATCGCTCACAAGTCACATACATTGCACTAGATACGCCATGCGGTATGTGGGTGCGCCTGCGGTGTCATGAATGTTGGCCTTGGCCCAGGGAGCACATGTACTATAGCGTCTTTCGGTTCTGCCTCATCGTTGACGTCTACATTTGAACTTGGCGGACGTGCGCGACTGATGACGCGCTCCGATGCGCTCGATACGGGGACTGTGCGCTCCATCGGACTGTCACTGACAAATGCTGTCATGTGCAAGGCAGAATTCTTTTAGCGGCCACGGAGCCGTTAAGGTTTGCCAGCTTTGACATGGCGAAGACCTTGACGTCTTACGGTATGCTCTGGAAGCGCCGCTCATTCCCGACTTTGTCACAAGCAATGCCAAACATTTCTTTAACGCAGGACATACATAGTACGCTTACAGCATATTCAATGGAAGTCGGATTATTCCCAGCTTCTCAGTGTTCGGGGCGGCTCTTGTGAGTTGATAGATCGACCGCTTCATTGGTGATTGTGATTGGCCTCGAGGCGCCCCAAATCGGATGGGGTGATGGGGGCGATTGGCAGTCCCAGAGCACTTCACAAAATGCACGTATAGAGACGTGAAAAAGATTCTAGTTCCATCGAAGTCCAGCTACTGTTGTATACCAGGGTAATTGAGAGGTCCGAGAGGAAAATATGTAGGCGCTAAAAGCCGCTAATAGCTACTACATAGACGCGCGTCAACAGACTGCAGGCGACGCTCTTCTTCTCAAGCATGTTCTTACACTGGCGAATGATCTTTCATGGAATTCATGATCACCGCCTGACGTTTGGAGCCTGTTGACCTTTCCAGGGTGGGGACGTACGCGTGTGGCGTTGACGTCTCTAGAATTAATATCGTACTTGCTGGCCTCCAGGCATGACAGTCTTCAACGTCCAGTGTGAGTGAGCGCCTGAATGAATTAATATTCGAATTTCGAATTGCATGTCCAATGGTTGTTATTGTCGATGTAGGACGCGTCCTTGATCCGAGCGCGACGTAATTTAATATCGGACGCATATTTGACAGTGAAAGTTGCTTTGACGTACTTCCACATCCATGGGCATCTTCTTCGTGAGTTCTCCTCACCGCAATATTATCGGTGAGTCGAGACTCGGCGGAGACTGCCGTCGACTCTACACCGACGCGCGAGAGAATTCTAGATCATCCTTGGCTCGGACCACTTTATGTTCGCTCCTGGAGTCTTGCAATTGACGCCAGCTGCTCGCCACGCGCTAGGCTCGTCGTCTTGGATTCTGGCTGGCGTCTGAAGTCAGAATTTCAGTCAAACTCGACAACTTTGCTGCCTAATATCATGCTAATGATGATCCTAAAGTGCTCAAGCCTCACGCGCTCACGATCGACCAGCTAGCGCTAAGAACACGTGTCATACCTGGAAGCCAGACTCCTGGCTCGACGACTCGACGTGACCGATTGCTCGAACTCTAAATCGATTTACCTAGAGGACCCGGAGCTCCTCCGCACAACGTGAAAGACGAGGCGGCCGGCCTGACCCTGCTGTCCGTGAGGTAAGCGATTGTCAAACGTACGCTGACTGAAGGTGCGCATCGTCACTATACACTATACTTACAAGCAAAATACTTAACCGACGTCCCGACATTAATCCCTGCCTATCCATTAGTGCCACTCTTCTGTCATTCATTTTATTTTACTTATTCAGTCCGTCTGTCCTCGTCCAGCAGCAGGTCATCCCCCCACCGTCTGGCACGTCCCCGCGTTCCCTTGCAAATTTTTCTGACAAGCAACGCCTCGCTCTGCAGGGTGGAAGAAACGATCGGCTTCCGCGCCATATGTTCTGTATGAACTTAATAACGTTCAACATTAAATAAGCGAGCCGCCGCGTCGGCCGCGACATATACCATTCAAGAGGTTGATGGAATAGAGCGACAATCTCCTATCTCCCCGATATCGATCCCGCCGCAGATCCACGTTCGACATGTGGATTTGAAATTTGTCCTTCCCCAACGTATGGCCGGGCTGCGCGTACTGCTCCCTTTAGGCTTCTATGTGAGGGTAATAACTCCGGTAAACCTCAGGTATATGCACGTACAGCCCAGATAAACCTCGTTCTCTCGCAGCGGAACGAATGAATACCCTGCCGAGCGAATCCCCAGCATGTCGTGGTACGTCTGGCCTTCTTCTTTTCACCTTCTTTTCACCCTCACATGCATTTGTCAATTTTATTCGATCGAACTCGGGAGGTGGTACGACATATACACACCCGGCTTTTCTCAGATGTCGAAGATCTTCTAAGAAGCGATGATGACGACGCACGTCGATGATGCGTGTGAACCGCGTGCGTGGTCAATTGAAGTTCAAGCGACGGCAGCGCTGCCTATATACCCATTGTTGCTGGAGTCTCTAGCAACGCGTTAAACTACTGCCTCCGCATTACACACTCTCGCCTTCCTAAAATCCAATCTCATCGGCGACCAACAGTCGACATATGTACAGAAGGACACCCGAGTCGACAGCGTGTCAATGTATGGCAGAATTAGAAGGTGTGTTGTTGTTGTTCGTGTCCTTCGCGGACATTTCGTTTGTCTTTTGCGATGGATGCACGGCGCAGTCCGGTTGGGGTTCTACTCTACAGTGATCTCGACAGGCCGAGATCACTTTCAGCCAGTGTCCTCCGATGTTGATGATATTTCTGTACTTGCAGTCGATCGTGATGATGAATAGCTATCTGATATGCGCACGTAGTATACATAGCGCAGCTGGACAGGCTCGCAATGATACATCCATCCGAAGTCTCCGAGACTCCGAGCTGCTGGGCTACTGTCATGTTTCAGACTCGTCGTAAATCGATGCATGAAAATCAGTTATCATAAACTATGTATATCACGCGCTCACGAAGCAAAAGAAGGTATTCGGATTCGAAGAACCTTGATAGCGAAGAAGATTTCCTGTTTCATAACATTATGTCGTGATTTCATGATTCGTGGCACTTTTTTTGAGTGTGGACAAGAATAGGACACTATACTCGGCCCACAATCCGCGGCGGCTAATTTGTTGTACATAGATGTCGTATAGATGGTAGTAAATGGAATGCTTGCGTTCGACGATATCTGTCAGTGGCTATGGACAGGCTCAGATGATGCCTGCATGACAGCGAACGCGAAAAATCACCCCTTGGCGTCGCCGGTGACGCGTTGACGCGCGCACAAGGCCAGAACGGGGGGAAGGGGGAAAGATACGTCAGAGTAATACATAAATGCAAGTTGAAAGTCGGCCTTCAACTTGGCTCCTGAGATCCGACGTAACCGGGATCGGCTTAGGGGGTGGATACTTTTCCTGCACCTCCCGGACGTCTGTATGAATATCGACTTTGCCCCATAAGTGCGTAGATAAAGAGGTAGATAATGCGAAAACTTTATGTACGTTGTAGGCACCTCTAAGGCGAGTATGCGTCCGAGTCGACCTCCTGACCATGAGGAATCTCACGCGGGTGAGCGTGGCCTGCGCCGAAATCGCGCCTGTGCTTGCAGTCCGAAATCGGGACTCGGCACCCGCGAGAGTTTGGGGATTTGGTCCGTCAGGCTGATGCACGCATCATGCATATGCAAATGTATGGAAAATTTAGATAGTGATTTCGACGGCTAAATTTGTCTTGATGACGATTTTTTCTCTCTCTCTTGGCTTCTTTGCAGCTTCTTGGTTGATTTTTTTGAGGGTGTTGTCACTTGACTGTCGGCTTGTGGTGAAACAATGATCAATCGCAACTAAAGAAGCACTTGGCTTTGTTTGTTATTGAAAACTAACGCCAAATGGTGAAGAGGGTGACTGGCTCCCAAACGTGGATTCGGACGCGCGCGGCCCAAGAACGCGTCTAGAGAACTGTAAGATACCATTGCTAGTAGCAATACAGTAAGTACTATATAGTACGACGCGGCGGACGTGGGTGCTTACTGAATTGAGTGGGCGCTCGATGGAGCAGTGGACGCGAACTCTTGTACACAAAATTTCGGTTCCATTTTGCTGGCTGTCGGAACCATCGATAGAGCGGAAGTATCTCAATTTTGTATGTAGATGCACACGTTGTACATACGTGCGTGCGTGATCCTTTGTGTCACCCGTCAATTGGATATGATCATCCCGTCGAACAGATTAAATTTGAGAGACGAGGCAGAACTGAGAAGTTGCTTGAAAATGTACTGTCGAGTGATGATCTCGATCGGGTGAATGGGATCACGAGTGCGGGTTTCAGCGGACTGTTGCCATCGGGGGCTGGCGCCTATGTTCAGCAGGCAAGAGGTTTGTAGGGAAGGGCGAGCAGGCAGTAGGTGCAAAGAGATGTGTACCATGGATGGACATGCTTTTAGGATTGCTACATTTGTGCTTTGGACACTGTGCGCCTTGGGTTCGAGGACGATTCTCACGTTCCGAGCTATATTTGTATGTGTTTGGTTTTGCGGGGAGCGGTGGGAAAAGATAGAATACGAATTACATATAAAAAGAGATCGAAGATCTTTCATTGGGTGGTGGTTCTTTGATAGATATTCGAAATTCCCAGGTAGCTGTAAAAGGCAGAATTGCGGTGGGGTGTGACGCAGTATTTTGAAAGAGAGAAATAAAAACACAGGAAATGTTCGGCAGATGAAGCGGAAAAGACGAGGATGAGTGAGCAGAGGATGAGCGGAAGAGGTGATAAGGAAGAAGCGATCGGAATGACGGCTGCCGGGACGATTTGAGTTGCCGCTTGGGGTTGAGTGTGTGATGTCGCGTGACGGTTGCCTAATTTGGATAAGAAGTTCTTGTGAGAATTGGGCAGGGTCGTTCAGTAATTAAATACTCGTCACGGACGGTGTCACGTAAGATCTAAGATCGAGTGTAGTAGCTCTCAAAATGAGGAGACCGTCTTTCGTCCTGTTTACCGACAAGGCGCGTCCCCGAACCCAATGCTCTCCCAGCCACCACCACAGCTCTCTATTCCTCGGTTTATACCTCCTTATAATCAACATATAATTTCTCATCCAAAGCAGCAGTCCATCGCCCAGCCTTACTACTCTGCCGCTCGTCATATACTGGCTGTCGACGGATCGCCTATCGACTCTCCTACGGACGAAGAACATCTCCCGTCTCCGCTCTCAACTCAACCCCCATCGGAAAATTATACCTACGCGCCTCGTAATTCCACAGCCTCTTTCGATCCCCCGGTATCTCCAGTCCAGATTTATCATACCAACCAGAATCAGGCCTATACTACTCCTGCTCCTGCCACTCATCACTTTTCTTCCGCGTCGGACGCAACAGAACAAGCGTCCTATGATATTAATAGTTCTGCCCCCACCGCAACCACAGATTCTGGTCCAATGAATGCTTTCCTTGAAAAGTCTCCGTCTCCCGTAGACCCCCATCGTTCTCTTTCCGCATTGCATTCGCAAGAACGCTTCCTCCATTCGGATGCTCATCCGTATCCGGTAGAAGATCCTATACTCTCTCAGCCAGATTCTGGGTCCGAGCGTACTTCTCGTCAACACCAACGAGATAAATACTCCAATCCTAATCTACCAAATTCCCTATTGGATCAACGTCGCATGTCCGAGCCTGTTGCTCTTTCTGGCCCTGCAATCTTCGCCACCTCTGCCTCCGACCCTTCCATGGCCAGCCGCTATCAACACTTTGACTTCGCCTATAACCCTCCCGCCCTTCACCACAGTCGTTCTTCGGCATCCCTCTATGTCTCCCCTTTGCAGCGTGGCGCTAGCACGGGTTCACTCCGAGACGTCCGCCACCATCACTTCGGGTATCTTCCCCAGCAGCAGGAATGGAAGCACGATGACTCCCGTCAACGCGAGCACCAACAGCCTGAATATTTTGACCATCGAACCGACACCCTCGATGACCCTGTCTCTCCCATGCAGAACACATTTGCCCACAATCTACTAGGCTCGCCGACCTCTGGTCTACCATATTCCCCTATCAGCGATAATCTCTACGGCCCTTCGCCACCCGGCACGGGGACCTCCACCTCCTCGTCGGTGGCGCCCATGAGTGCTGGACTGCCGTGTAGTCCCTCACGCTCGATATCTCAGCATCTGCAGAGGAGTCTAAGCACCTCGCAATTATCTAACGATGGTATCGACCGCAAAACGTATTCGTTCGTGGCCCTTCCCGGCAACACCGTCAAGAAGCGCCCCAGACGACGGTACGACGAGATCGAGCGACTCTATCTATGCTCCTGGCCGGACTGCAACAAATCATATGGGACGCTCAACCACCTGAACGCCCATGTCACAATGCAAAAGCATGGCTCGAAGCGCAGTCCGAACGGTGAGCACCTGCTTCCCCTGAGGCGGGAGCCGTACGTATAATTAAAATTAATTAATCGGCCTGTTTCACAGAGTTCAAAGAGCTTCGGAAGCAGTGGCGCAAAGCCAAAAAGGAGCAGGAAGCGTCTGCAGCCGCCATGCACCGCGACAGCTTCAGCGACGGGTACGACGATCATCAGGGATTTAACCACCGATATCTTGGGACCCACCACGCCCTGCAGCACCACCGACACCTGCCGTCCTCTGTGACGATAGGTACGGCGGAGAGGTACTCAGTCGCTATTGACGAGATTCGATACCCCCCACAGGACCGCGATGACGGTCTGGGGGTCTACGAGCCTGCGCTGACGGCCCGACAACGATACGGCGGCAACGTCCAACCTGCCTCGTGGCACGGTGGCTCGAACCTCTCCGCGCGGGCCAACGCTGTACAGCAGCCGTCATACAACAGTTACAACAACAGCCCGACGACGTCACTACCGACGCAGCATGCACACCACTCGCAGCTACCACAGCTCGACATGGGCGGCGGGCGGCTCCAGCCGCACCCGTCGACGGTGCCCGACCACCAGTCGGCGCCTATGCAGAGCCTTAGTAATAGCCAACAGGACGGTGGTCGCTTGCCGCAGAACAGCACGCTATTGACGCCGCTGCCTGGGTACCCCACATCGTCGCTGATGCCTTCGCTGCATAACGGCGGGGGCAATGTGGCGTACACGACGGAGGGCTACGAGCTCTACGAGACGGACATCGACAATGGCAGTCGGCCCGGGACTGGACATGCCAGTCTCGGAGGACATGCGAGCGCGGACGAGTTTTCGCATTGATTTGGATTTTTCCTCGCACTCTGGGATGGGCGTATAGTCGCTCACACGTCCTGCCAACCCGTCGTCATCCTCCCCCTGTCCTTCCGAATTCACTATCGTGCTCGTGTACTTATCGATCTGGAACTTTTGCCTACTTATCGATGTGGGATTTCAACGGACGGCTTTTTCCTTATTTCCTAAGTGTACTACTTCGGCATATCCCCCTTCCCCCTTCGTGCACCCCCCTACCCTGTTATTTCATGCTTGCGAAAAACCCATTCTTGGCTCGTCTTCGATATTCTTTCTCTGTTCTGGTCCATGGCATCATCTCACCCACTCTTCTTCTTGCTTTTGATATCCCCTCAAATTCCCAGTCTCATTCCCCATCCTATTCGGTTCTCATCATCTGTTGTTTCTGTTTCTGTCACTTGCTATCGAATTGTATATCCTCTTGTTTAGTATGATATCCCTTTTATTCCTTTCATATTTTTGGCATTTCGAGGTCACCCCATCTAGTTACTATTCTATTACTTATTTTCTCGAGCATCCAGCGCATAATTGGCCGTATTATAAATCTTGCTTCGGCCATTCCTTCCTTGGACATTCTTTCGTTCCTTCCTCTCTTTTCAATTTCGTTCGTTCATTCACCCCTTCGTTCACATAAAATTTAAATTCGTGTACTTTATCTTGATATAGTTGACCTTTAGCTCCGCCTATTATGCATACTTACTCTGGCTCGGCTCCTCCTTTTTCTACCTCATCTTCTTATCTTACTGCATCACAAATTCATTCGACGCCAATGTACCTACATCTCTCTCTCATTAGAACTTGTAGAGTCCTCAATTCTCTCGCAAGTTGTATAGTCATCATCATCGCTTATTATTTCCTGTACAGTCCGTACTACTGCATACTGCATCTAATGTTGTCAATGTGGAAATACTCAAAACACGTTCCCGGGCTTCTTTTCTTTTTGTGCGTCAAGCGAGCGGGCTCTAGAACGCAAGTCGACATATTAAAACAATACACGGGGACTACGGGTTCTCGCTGATGATAAGATGAGGGGCCATGCTTCCCGGCCCTCGGATGTTTGCGCTCCAGACTCGAGAATATCGACTTGGGGTCAAGATGTACCCGTTGGAATGAATTCGGCCACAAGGGATTCAAGAAGGAATTCGAATGCGAGAAGGGCGCTCGGGTGTGATTTACCACTCACGCAACCCATATGGAGTGTCGACAACACACGCACTTGACTCTCAAACCTCACAGAGAAGAGGATATGTATTTGCATTTAAATTTCGCAACCTTGTCCTTTCAAATTGCCTCTCCCGATATGCATGCTGGCTGGCGCTCAGTTTAACCCCTAACGAGACCTCCAGTCCGGGAGGACATATAAGTCTTTATTTATCGCCCGTTCACGTAACTATTGTACAGAAGCGTGAGCATGTATGGGCCCATGAGACTTGTTCGAAGAACTAACTCTCACTTGACATCCTTCCGAAGACGAGAGAGAGAAAAAAATGATGGGAAAGAGGGGAAGGTATGTGGAGTGGAGCTCCCGCATTTGATTTTTTCTTCTCTTCCGTCACACTTTTCCCTCCCCACACTCGCGAGCTCGCTAACAAACCATGACATGTGTTTTAAAATAAAACATATCAAACACAGCGTCGCGGGTTGCCATGATCTATCCCTGCCATCCCGGCAAGTTCTTGTGAACCGAGCTTCGAATTCCAAGAACGTGTTTCGGCTTGTCATTATTGACTTTACATATGGATTTGGGGAAGCTGCACGTCAAACCACGTCACCGGGACTGCTGCTTCTCTTCGCAATTTAATGTTATTTCCAGAAGGGTGGGCCAAACTCACACTTTTGTTTGAAAGTGTTGATTGCCTGCCAACTTACCTGAATTGTAGCACCTTCGAAGCGTTCTGTCGCTTCCTCATGAGAGGGTGAGCTAACAATACACTTCCAATTCCATGCAGCCGATAGATGGTCGCGTTTGCCAGACCGCTGCCAGATAGGACGTTTAATGGAATCTGGAAAATAGTCCCCAAGTATGGACATTGGACAGTCCTAATGAATCATGATACCATCGGGCCCAATTGTTGATTTGTCGATAAATATACGCGATTAACCGACTCAAAATAAACATTCGCTACAAAGAAGTGCGAGACTCAATCAGCCGATGGTTGATTGATATGATCATTCTTTTATTTTTCCCTCGACAATCGAAGCATTTGAATTGAAACAAACATCAAAATCGCTGGGCCGAATAACGTCGCGAAACGGTGATGTCACCGGGCTTAGGAGGTTAATAACGGAATTCTCAAAGAAATTGCGTTTTGCTTCTGCAATTCCATGTCCTTCGGAGTATATGTACGGCGCACACAGAAGCCCTCCGTATTTGGTGAGTCCAGACACTTTCATTCGGCGAAGACATAAACCGGGGGTGTATAGTTTTTGAGTTTGAGCTTGGCTGGTGCCGAGCAAATGCAAATACTCTGTAATTAGTAGAACTGGAGCCTCGTGTTCGCCGGAACACAAGTTAATTGTCGCTCGGGTCAGTGACGCCGATCCATCGAACAGGAAAAATGAAAGAGACAGAAATGTGAATGAACGCCTTGTGAATGCCTTGAACAAAGCGAAGGGCGCTTCCCCCGACGTCCGTTGAAGTCCGAAAAGATATCTGACAAGTACTCTGCATACAACAATGTCAATAAGTAATCAGTGAGAAATAGGCCGCCTGCGGAAAAAAGAAAACCAGAAGAGGGGTTATCATGATTTGCGAGATATTATCTATATCGCATCACGTAGCACGTAGGTCAGCTGAGTACACACGTTTACTCTCCCTCTTCTCGTATTTGGATCTATTGGCGTCGGTGAATATTCTCTCCCTGCTGTTCTGGCGGGTCTTACAGGCTCTTGGTCCAGGCTTAGTCCTTGGAGCAGGTGTCATCGGGGAAGCCCAAGTAATAGTCCATTGATTAAACGGGTTGGACCGTTGAATGGTGGGTCGCCGTACCGGTCATCTGTTGTCAATGTATGGTGCGAAGGGATCCGAGGACGTAGGGCGAAAGGGTTTGATTACGGGCGGCACAGTCAGACGAAATAGCAACAACGACAAAGAATATCAAAATGCCACTTACCTACACTCCAAGTTACACCGGGATAGACGGAATGTCAACAGAGTTGACACTTTGTGTACTCTCGTCACCATTCAACAAGTGCCACATGACAATTGAGTAGTAGTTTCAAACAAGAACGGAGTACCCCAGAATTGTTGTTTGAAGAGACTGAGGAACGCCCACCCAAAGGAAGCGAAAAGGCGGTTTGTGGCACGGGTGTATAGGAACAGAAGTGATGAGCACGACTTTGTTTTGGCGTTTTATGAGTCGCGACTATTCAAATTAACAAATTGTCGCTGGTGGACAATATGAAGATCGAGAGGGCCCCGACCGAGGCCCGAGAAACGGTGAGTTTGAGGCCAAGCGATTTCGGATTCCGAATGATCAACAACGACACACAGTTTTCTTCGTATGGATGCCCCAATGAGAGAAATGGAAGTAACGAAGTGAGAGCTTTCCAAAAAGTTTCGGTGTGAAATTTCCATCAGAGGGAACATTGACAGAGAAGAATCAATCATCCGAGTTCCGGCTGAGTGGAATTGAGGTGTGCATGATATTGAAAGGCCAAAGTCCGGAAGATGCGCCGAAGTGTGCGAGAGACTTTTTTTGAGATGACAGTCGAAGTGAGAAGATGAGAACCATGCTAATCGTGCATATACGCATACGATTACAGATGACACTTTCATATGCTTTACGCAAACTGGGAAAAGCGTGAGTCTGGCCATCCCGGAGCAATCAGGCTTCTATGCGACCAATGGGCGACCTTTGCATAGTGGACGTGGTCAGAGTCGTAGAAGCTCAACTTGAGCAATCAATCAGAAGATTCAGAACGGAGAGTCTGATTGACCAGGATTTCAGTCATACGAGGGTAAACGCCATGCGCAGTTGGAGTATTCAAGCACCGGAAAGTTGAGAATCAAGATGAAAGGTTGGACGCGTCAAAAGCAAAAGCAACACGCGCGTCTGGGCCTGCGCCACTGTCTCAGTTGGAAGGGCGCCAAATATTACCAAGCACGTTCGACATAATGGAAGGTCTGTGCGGCGGCCCGCCGTCCGGAATGAGATCATAGATATGAAAGGATCGCCATCATCGGCTTAGAGTCACCACCATCTTCCAACTGACAGACCCGCAGCCTCAGCTGCGCATTGTCGAGCGCATACATTAACTCTATAGTCTTCAAGGAGGTTGTTCTCTGTGAAATTCTGCTTCTCTGACAAGAAATCGCTACAGAGGGCCAAGTCAACGACTGGACTCGACGTCAATTAAAAGAGCATCCTTCTCAAGTAAGGACTGGCGTGTTGGCTGGCTCTCTCTTCATCTCTCAGCGAGTTGTTCTTTCTTTCCAAATGTTCAAAGAATTTATTGAAATACGCGACCCCACAGTTTATCTTCCCAGCTTCGCTCAGGGTTGGACGTAGCTATCATGTCCGAGTCTACACACCTCACTCTATCGGAGCTCCCTCTGGAAGTGCTTCTTGATAATGTCCTGCCTTTTGTCCCTGCATCAGATCTACTCAGTCTCGCGCAGTGCAGTAAAGTAAGTGTTTATCTTCTATTGAAAGAACTACCCCTATACCAACATCATTCAGCTATTCGCTGTGCTTTGCGCCGATGACACACTTTGGAAGGGTAAACTGTCAGAGGACTTCAACTTTTCAGGACAGGGAACGGCTCGGACAAGCGGCTGGAAATTTATCTATAAGGGTCTTTTCAAACCACGAGGTAAGCGGGTCAAGGTTTATCCAGACTTGATGACAATGTGACCCCCGTATTCTAGTGTTTGTCTGGGGGTAAGTACGAAGTCAAAGTCCCGTCTCAGGTTATTTTATTTACGATATACTTAGTGAAAAGGCCAACGGGCGGCTTGGGCTTCCGCACGTACCCAGATCAGTTGCTCAGGGAGTCCCATATCCGATGCAGCTTCGATTTCCGGGCATTCGCATCGTGGGCTTGGTAGCTGGAGGAATGTATGATTCACTATCTACTATAAGCAAATATTCTTTGACTTCTAACGACTATTGGAGGGTAGGTCGTTTCACGCACTGGATTCCGATGGTAACGTCTATGTATGGGGTATGGCTTTTGGGTCTTTCCATTTTCGAAGTTTTCTTGATATCTTATTTTAGGTACTTTGAACGGTACTTGGGGGCCATATGCTGCGGACAACCAAGGATTCTCCAGTGCTGCAAAACAGGCAAGAACGCCTCACAAACTTAGTTTACCTGCCCCGATCCGCAGTATCAGGTGAGCATACCCATCGATCATATCATAAATGTCTGAACAAGACACTCATGTATTCACACGATGTCTGCGCTTATAATTAGTTGTGGACGTTTACATTCGTCATGCTTGGATCGTACAAACAAAATTTGGACGTTTACAAATTGGGGTCGGCCATTCAGGTTATCGTCGAAGATTTTAAACGATCCTGATTATGCGCCGAAACAAATTGAATGCGGATGGACTTTCTCTTCCCTGCTTACCAAGTCAGGTGATGTCTTTGTCTGGTGGCCCTTCGCAGGCGTTATGGGAGAATTCGTGGAACAAAAAATGAGAGATATGGACGGTGAAGGTGATAAGAGAGCCCTTGCAAGGAATGATGGTGTCATTCCTTGCATCGCCTGGGATTTGGACATAATGCCGACTCGCCTGCCTTCGATTCCCTCCCTTCCCGAATTACCGAACACGGGAAATACGCCGAAGTCGCAAAATGTCGAACTTATACAAATCGCAGCATTTGACCAACATATCGTTGGATTAACTAACCGCGGTCATGTCCTCAAGTACGGCGCTCTCCATGATGAAACCGGAGTTCCGAACGGGCGGTGGGAATACGTGAGTTTCGCTCCCTGTAAGAAGTTAAAGGAATCCATTTGGCTGAAGTTCTTTCCAGCTTCCACAATTCAGCGAGATCGAGAAGGTCAGAGAACACCCTGCTTTCTCAGATGCGGACGACGCCGTGAAGGTTGATGCTCCTCAAACGATGAAAATTACTCATGTCAGTCTCTGCTTCTTTTCTTCCTTCGCCGTGCTCAGATGCTTATCGATCATATTATTCCAAAAACCAACAGATAACCGCCAATTTCCTCCATTCGTAGCATATTCGACAGGCTCATCTTCGATTGTACTCATTGGCGATACGAATACAACTCCTGAGTCACAGCCAAAAATAATACCCCAATTGCAGAATAAATCCGTCATATCTATCGAGGTTGGCGACTATCATACTGCCGCCTTAACGGCCAACGGGAAGCTGCTGACATGGGGAGGATATTCGAATGGCGCGTTGGGCCTTGGCGATCCTCTCAAGCTCGAGCCTGGTACCCCAGGTGCATTTAGCAGCGAGAGAGATCGCAAGCTGGCCGAGGAGCGCAGGAGAATGGGCTCACAGCCACCGAATGTGGATATCCCTACCGAGGTCAGATTCGACCACAATAGCAAGAAGCCGAGAGAGCGCTTCTGTTTCGCTACCACCGCTGCGGGATGGCACACCGGAGCGCTGGTGATCGACCTCGAGGTTCGTTTCTATTCTTTGTTTTCTCATCGATTTTTCCAGGGAAATTACTTATACTATGTTAATATTAGCCCGGCGAAGATGAAGAAGACGAGGTCGGAAATATTGCCAGTGAAGACCGAACCCTTCTCCGGGACGTTCGAGGTGGGAGACACCTCCGATTATCCCGTTGCCTGGGATATTTCGCATAGGACACGCAGGCAGGGGAGGATTTCAACCAGGAATAGGCGGTCTGCCGCCTCATCCGAATCGGCCACCCAACCGGGAGACACTTCCTGAAAACTTCTCCCTGCCTCAGTATCAGCTGAGACTTAAATGGATAAATCAAGCGTGTACCATAATAGGAAGAAATATGCATATGACATAACATTTATTTCGTTTCTTGAATTCTTTGATCTTGGACGAGAATATAGCTACTTATTCTCGTCTTCGACTATTCTTGTGTACTATATGGTGTACATAATTTACTGATTCGAATCCGGAGATAGCCATGTATAATGATAAGTTAGAGCATTGGGTGCATTGTAGGTCAGGCTGCTATATCTCCAACAAGGGTATTCCATTCCAAAGTAGGTTTCAAGAAAAAGGTGTATCGAATTCTTTACTCGTTTCGTGAAGGAATATACAGATTGACGAATGAACAAAAAGTCACTTCCGGGCCTGACCGGGAATTGAACCCGGGACCTCCTCGAATTTAGGATAACCCTAACAAGGAATCATACTACTAGACCATCAGGCCGACAAAGACTTGCTCAATGGATCTTTATATGCACAAGATGCATTTAACTTAAAAACATGGCCAGACCTCCTCTGGGCCTTTGCGCTGCTCTTAAAACGAAGTTAACAACTAAACAAGCGCCCATTGGTGATCTAATGTTGATCTACTGCATACAAGCAAGCTCCACTATGAAAAGTAAGCAAGTCCACGGACATGTGGTTAAAATTTAAACGATCGTCGCAGAAAACGAATGAAGCTACTTGAAGCGAGTTAATATATTCCGAAGAGGAACTGGCATCCGACTCTTTTTCTGGAGAGAGTCAGAAGCAGCTCCACTTTCCCGCCTCATGGCATTTTCATCAACCCCATGGCCCATCGAAATGGTTGCACGCTTGTTGTCCCTGCCAGAGAACATCGGCCCTTTGATGATACGGCTCAGGGAATGTCTTCCTAGAGACTGGGTAGGCCGACGAGAACCAACGGGACCGCTGAATTCCGTCTTCATGTTCTCGGCTTCAGTAGAAGAGTCAGGCTTTGCTACCATAGAATTTCGAAGCGGTGATCCGATAGTGACAGAATGCGACCTTGCCTTGGGTTGGATATGTTTATTGGTTTGTGATAAACTCTTCCATGATGGTTTTTGCGTAACGGATAGCGAACGTTGGAACGTTTTCTTCTGATCCGAGGTCGCAGGCAAGGAGTTGCTGGTTGATGTCTTTGAACGACTATCTAGATGAGAATTCGCAGGGATATCTGGGCGAGAGGACGCGTTATTGGGGTTATCAGGAAGACACGGTTCTGAAGCGTCTTTCTCCAGTTCCCGGCGCGTCAAGGCAAATCGAACGCTCTTCGAAGGTCTCTTTACTTGAGATGCAGCATTCTTCACCATTGCTGAACGCAAGGGCTGGGAACGTCGGGAATCGTATTGTTGCGTGTCTGGATTCTTATTTCGGCGCTGGGAGGATACGCTGCCTGATCGCAAAACCGCCGAAATCGGATCCGGCTTCACTGCCGGTCGTTTGAGGTTCGGAGGTTCGGTCATATCTACGCGTTTAGATGGCGCAGTCAGAGTCGTCCGAAGCACTGGACGCTCCATGGAAGACTTCTTGGGATTGGGACGTTTGACCGCCGGCATTGTAATTTGTATTACTGGAAGCGCATGGTCCTCCGTATAACGGCGTCAGCAACAGCGCAATCATCGACATCGGCTGGTGTTTTCGTTTGTTCGACGGAGTCGGGGCCGACGGTTCCAAAGGTTTAACGGCGGAGCGAGAATTCCAGGATGTATCTATTGGAGGAGTTTGTAGTTCCATCGTCGACACTGCAGGCGGAGGTTATTGATCATTTCCTCGAATCGTAGTGTTGGTTTGTCCTTGGAGTTGGCATACTCGAAGGTGGGGCAGTGTCGAGAAGGCGATCCTAGGAATGCAGTAGGGATGTCGGGATATGGGAGATCTGGAGATCTCCTTTGCTCTCCAGGATGAGAGGAGGGGGGTTATTCTACCTCTCCGACGCGCTATTGTACCTAGTGTGCACCGAGACAGATCGTTCGAAGATTCCAAGGGTAACGGGAATGTGCAGTGCGAATTTGAGACGACCAAAGAAGGCAACGCGATTCTATCCAGCGAAGACTCGGCAGTGCGTGAGTTTGGTTCTTGTGGAAAGTCGTCCAAAAGTCCTTGAAAGAATGATTTGAGGCTGCTGAGCTCACGCATCATGTCGATCAACTCTGCGTCTATCGTATCTTGATGTTTCTCTCGCACAACTGAACTGTCCTTTTGATCGAGGGCCGGGGCAAACGAAAGGCCTGGCTGAATACCGTGACGACAATTCCTGGCCCTCGAAGGGCAAGCGAGAAAAGCTCAGGAGGGAAGATGGAACCTTCCGGCACCCAGTTGGTAGACGCCTTCTCCTGGATGCTCTCCCATGGAACGTGGCCAGGTGCTTGCCAACCTCCAGAGCTCTCCTTGAAGGGCTATAAGCAAAAGACATAATCGAAAGATTTAATTGACTTACAGCCCATTTACGGATACTCAGACATTCCTTGAACATGGATTTGAGACGTGGAGAGGTCGGAGCGGCAATCGTCACCTTTGACTGGACGTGTTGTTTTCCGGACTCTTCCTTCGGTTGCGATAATGCTGCAGAAAAGAACTTCAGATGATCGCCTAGTCCAATCATTGTAATATCTGGCGGCTTGCAAACCGGAAATGCAGGGAGGCTGTCGGAGGATCTGGTAGAGAGTGAATCTAGGGTGACCGTTTCCGACAACAATGATTGCATGAGATTAGTGCCAGGAGGTAGCCCAACATCCAAAGAGCCCATAGAAAAACTTGTCGCAATCCAGTGACCCGCCTTCGTATGGAGGAGGGAGGAATTCACCATCTCAGGACGGCTACAGCAGCCTGAGCTGGAAGTGAAGTTCCTTCAAAAGAATTGCATGGAGGCTGACGGAAAACATATTCTGTTCCAAAGCTTGCTCCAGTCCATTTCGATTCCGATAAAGTCTACGGACAATGATGATATTCGATCGCGACAACAGCGGTCGTATATATAAGTATCGCAAGCTTCCAGACGAGGCGAACTCTACAAATGTTGTCCACAAGTTTTCGCATTATACATAGCAGTTGCCAGTTGAGTACGTCGTGAATCCGTCTTGGATATCGATTTTCGCGGGATTGTCGAGGCCCACTACTTAGGTGGTATGGACTGCAATTCATGATGGGTCTCTTTCGATTTATCGCGAGATCTCCAGTGTGCATGCGGAAGAGAAATAATAAACCAAGGAAGAGACGTGGTCCCTGTTCAAGGTTTGCTAACAAATGCAAACACTCAATTGGTCGTCTACGTACATTTGTCTCTCTAAGACAAAAGTCACTGCGTTAACCCTCAATAATCGGGATCCGTAGCCCTGTAACTTCGCATAAGTTTCTTCTCGGAATGCACTTTGTGCAGACCTAGAACCCAGTCGCCTCGTGCTTATCGATATGGACATCAAATTCGCCAACACTCATATGGGCTTTACAATTCGATTTCTATCGTTGAATCCACACAACATTGCATATGCGATGAATTCCCTGAATTACGCGTTATGATGACTACATTATTGAAATGCCAGGCCTGCATTCATTCAACCATCCTCTCGTCGAAGCTTGGCTAGAGTGATTGGAAATGCCACTACCATGTCTTCTGGAGCAAAATCTTGCACGACCAAACCATGCACTATAGCTAGCAGTCGCTATCTCGAGATTTTTGGTGAGATATTCCTCTGCTATTACATTGTGGCCTGGATGTGTTTATCTTGCGTTCGGTTTAGACCACTTTGCCAGCGACGTGCAGTTGACACAAGCCAAGATGCAATTTTCTCTTCTACTATCTCTAGCTCTTTCTGCTGTCTGCCTTGTCGAAACGAGCCCAATAACCTCTTCAGATATCGCGCGCAACACTGCTAAAGGGCTGCGCCTTATTAGTTTCGCTGAAGAAGGCGAACCGGTATGGAAGGCGGAGGCCGACATCTTTGCTTACATCAAGTCGGGCATCCATTTCGTGAGTTTTGAAGTCCTCTGCATCTACTTCAAGAGACGATAATCGCTTCATAGTTCGATGTCAGCGAGGTATATGAGCCAGAGCAGAAGTGGTCAAATGTGAGCGCGAAGGCCAAAGCTGGAACAATTTCCTGTGCGTATATATGCTATTTTTCTCGATATCTAGCTCACAATACGATGAACAGATCCCGCGACTTTCCATTCGACTGCGCTTATACCAATTCTTGCGACTATTCCGCGGAAAATATGCAGTCCGACTTGGCGACTCTGACTGCCTACAACAATCGTTATTATAAATCTATGACTGGTGCGGCGGCTAGCACTTGGATCAAGGACAAGATAACCTCAGTAAGCATGCAAAAGTTCGATGTTTCTTTGTATTCATAATTCATTATATCTCCAGTATATTGTTATGTACGGTCGATCGGACGTGACGGTCAGCCTCTTCACCCACAACTGGGCGCAATCGTCCGTCATTGCTAAAATCCACGGCACAAATTCTTCTGGCGCCGTCATTATTGTCGGAGCACACATGGACTCTATCAATTTGAAGAGCCCGACCAATGGACGAGCTCCTGGAGCCGATGACGATGGTACAGGAACTGTTAACGTGATTGAAGCTTTCAGAGTCCTCCTTGCAGCAGATTTCCGCCCAACTGAGCCAGTAGAATTCCACTGGTACTCTGCGGAAGAGGTTGGCCTTCTCGGATCCCAAGCCATCGCAACTGAATACCGGAGCTCCGGAGTCAATGTCAAGGCATTCATGGAACTGGATATGTCTGGATAGTAAGTCATACTTATGATATATTTCCTTCCGAATTCTCATTTTCCCAGCTTTAAGCCCGGAACAAAGGAAGTCGTGGCGATTCAGGCGGATTACATCAACACAGAACTGAATGCCTTCTTGAAAGCTCTTATCACCCAATATTCAAGAATTCCCTGGGCAATGGATGCTCCTGTGAGCAACATTAGCCTTTTTTCAAGTTCTATCTCTTTTTACTGTCGTTCTTCCTTAGTGCGGATACGCTTGCTCCGATCATGCCAGCTGGCATAAGGCAGGTTTTCCATCCGCCTTCCCTTACGAGGCCATCACTGGCAATGACAATCCCAACGTCCATACCTCTTCCGACACCACGAATGTCATTGGATTCTCTTGGGCCCACTCTCTCGAATTTGCTAAGATTGGAGTTGCCTTTGTTTACGAGTTGGCGATCTAGATAAGTATTAAATGTATAAGCTATAAAATACCTCCGCTCATAGATGACTGCGCAATTCAATCTTGAGAGTTCCGTCCCCGAAAAAGAGCATTGGCGCTTAAGTATGAAAATTGTCATCAACCCAGCGCTTGTTGGATTCCCTTCAGGGTTGAAAGCCTTCCGGACTCACGGCCTCTTGGGTACTGATTGACCCAAGTGCAATCATAGCTATTCAAAGCTCAATATCTGACAAGTATATCTAATGAGTAGGCAAGCTGGACAAGTCGTCACGATCCTTTTCGTAAAGTCGGAATTTGTCCATGCCGGTACTTTCACACGTCAAGCAGAGCCTAGCTATTAATACTTGATTGTCGCCCGTTGTGGAGATAAAGTTGGGGAGAAATCTTTGCACTTCAGTGCTTTCAAATTTCCTTTTTTTTTCACTCAATCTCTTTCCCAGTGGCAGATATCATTTAAAGGAGAGATTTTTTTCATATCGGTGTCTCAACTTGCTAATATTTAAGCGCCCAAGCTCAACCCGAAGTTCCGCCGGGTATAATTATCAAGTCTGCTGACCACCAATCACGGTGTTTGCCGATACAGAACAGGATGTTTATCGATCCTTCCGAATTCTGCGACTTCATTCGCCGTTATCAAGCTCTCGCTGATATATCTTCGGACGGTGGCGGCAGGATTGCCCAGTCTCGGCCTTGTCTATTACCCAATTATCACCGTATCCTCACTTATGCATTGCTTTTCAAGCCGATTGACAGGAGGAATGAAAGATTTTCCACTGCTTTCTCACAATGTGACTCTCCGATGCCATGGGTTCATGATAACCTAATTCCGGAGACAACACGTTGACATAGCATGTTTCGCCTACTTAATACAGCCCTCCCTTCCCTTGACACTCCTTAGCTTGCCTCCCACGTCTAGTGAAACCCCATTTTTTGTTGTCGTTGGGTGCGTTCAACTTTTTTAGAGAAAATTAGGCTTATTCATCTAGTTGTCCCATTCGTTTAGAGGTCACTTTCCCGAGAATATTGAAGACAGCCTGACGAAAACTCTGTCTCTTCGTACCCGAAACCAGCGCAGCCCAACGGTAAGCTCCTTCTCTGCCTGTCTGTCACTTTCCAGGACTCAGAATATACCCCTGTTAGCATTCTACTTCCCGAACCGCAGTCCACGCTGAGGGCACGCACATCCAATTACAATGAAAATCCCCCTCAAGCATGCGACCTTCAGCCTGGATGTGTCTGGGATAGCAGGTTTCTTTGGTGGAGAAGAATCCCTGGCAGCGATGGCCAGTGTTCATCTCGTCCGAGGAAGGAAATGGGTCGGGTGGTACAACTCGCCGGGAAGTCTCTACGTTGCCAAGAAATACGGAACGCTTGCTCGATCCCGGATCTGGGACGGGCTTTTTCCGGGCGCAAATGTCGATCCTTCGGTGCTACTCGAATTGGATGGAAAAAACGGACCTCGTTACATGGGGGTATACTCTGGCACTCGCCTCGCAACGACGGGCCATTTGGCGTATCTCCTGGCAGATCACTGCGAGAATTTGAAGCCCAAAGAGACCTCTTCCGCCGAAGGGTTACCAGTCGTGGTCATAAATTTAGGCAATGACGCGAAAATCCAGCCCAATACCGACCTCCCTTCCAATTATTTCAACGACTTAAGTCCCTTCGCAATCGTCCCAATCGCCGTCAGCATTGCTACCGCAGTACTCTGCGGCATCTATGAAGATTGGTACTCCTTTGCAATGATTGTACTTGGGATTTTTTGCAATGGGGTGTCCTGTCTCGTCCTTGGATCGGCTTCTCTACAAGTTAAATTCACAATACCATCACCAAATTCTCCCCCGGGCGACGGGCTTCTCATCTCCAGTCCCGGTAAACCACTTATTATCCTGAGGGGTAATGAACACATCGTCAGTTGCATTGTGAGGGGCAGATATAACCTTTACTACAAAAGCGAGGACCGCTATCACGACATCGGTTATAGCTCTCTAGCCCTTACGGTACAATTTCTGGCCCAGCTCTTCCTCATTCCGCAAGGAGAGCTCTTCGGACAGATCATGTTTTTAGGCTCACTTGGCGTTTCTTGGGCTTTCAATTCCTATCTGGCTTCCGTGGATCGAGAGCAATTGCAGATGAACATGCTACTCAAAATACTCAACAACCCGACGTCCGAGAAAATCCTTCTTCCGAAATACACGGCAGTCGTGGCATTCGCAGCCTTTTCCCTGAAATCCTCTAACACGAGAGCTGTGCTGAACGAGCTAATTCCAAACGAGACGCCAACTTGGCAAATATGGAAAGCCCGTGTTGTGGAGGCCGTGGAGACGGATATGGATCCTTCGACTAGCAAGAGGTTGATGGAACGGGAAGCGGAGCTGAGTGAACAGGACCAGAAGTTATTATGGGATCTTCTTGATCAAGCGAGCAAAGGATATATTGAAGCAAACGCCTCCAAATAAACGGCACATAACAAAATGTGCTAGTAGTTTCGTAGGCTCCGATCAGTACTTGTATATACAGGGTCAATGCGGGCTTGGACTGCATCAAGCCGTTCAAGGTAGTACCAATGTTATTCGTCTTCGAGGACATGATCGAGTAGCGGGCTGATTCGTAGTTACCGTTTGTATTCAGTGAGGAAGAGGTGCATTTTCCAAGCTGTTTCGCAATTACTTTTATAGCGATTTGAGTATGGTTGATCAATACCTTTTACTACCTGAGGACCCATTGACAAGGCCGACAGCTAAAATAAAGGGTGTTTGAACTAGAGTAGAAGTCAGGACTCCACAGTAACGAATTCGAATGGGGTGAGCGCCAAAAACCGGACCCCTGATAACGGATTCCTATTTTTATGTCAGTTAGAGGAAGGCACTCGGTCAAAGATGAGGCAATAATGGCCCCCATATAACTCAAAAATCAGTACCAATGTTTGACTGGAAATAAGGTACATAAGCTTGTTGTAATAGATAGCAAAAATAGGTCCAATGTGATAATATACATGATTGATGCAGAAGGATGCATAAATAACATAGCAAAGGAATGATATGATAGACCAAGAGACTACCAGAATGCACACCATCCAGAGAAACATTGGCACAGGTTTTCCAAAGCAGTGGCTTGTTCGATTAGTTTGCCAACCTGCTCTTTAACTGACAACGCGACTTCAGGGTTGAAGTCTCGCCCTTGACATCGGTGCATTAGTAAAGGTTAGATAGAGAGGAGGCCTCGGGCTGACCTGTGATCTTGTTTTGGACACGATTGTAAACGAATAGTGCTCGCTCGTTGCGAACTTCTTGCGCGCCGCCTGGTTGTCCTTCGTCTATGGGAAGAGTGAGAAGTATTCATGACCTTACATAATACATGGCATACCGTTGAAAATGTCGTTTTCATCGGCCTTCAGCTTGCGCATAGGGCCTTGAGGATGACCTGTGACCCTGTCCGCCATGCGCTCGGGGTCGATTTCTGGGTCTAAGTAGACAATCAATAACGTCTTAAAGAACACAGTACGGGAATACATGCCTTCAGGTCGACGGACTTCAACTTCCGTCGTCTGCATGAGTCTCCAATTAATCAACGGGTCATATACAAAGGCTTCCAGAACAGCCATCAAAGACTCCTTGTTGTCACGCAGGACTTGCATGGTAATGTCGCATGTATTCCTGAAGCTGCCTTCAATACCGCTGACCTGTACGATAGAACATTGTCAACACTTTGACTGAGCCTCGAGATCGTGGCAACTCACCTCCATTGCATGGGTAAGCATTCTTGTGAGTCGGAAAGGAACCTTTTCCGGGAACTTCTCTCGGTGCATGGCTACCTCGAAGCAATCGCCGAAATCTATGTGAACGACCTTGCCCGTACTTCGCTCAAGGAGGACATTTGAAGGATGCCTGTCGCCCAGTCCCAAGATATGACCGACCATGCTATTCACTGCAAGTGATCGGGTGTATGTAGCTCGGCGCTCTAGCCAGTGTTCGGAGTTGACACTCTTCAACCACAAAACTCGGTATAAATCTTGACCTGTGGTATTTTCGAGTGCATATTCAAACACCTCGATCTTTTGCAAAAGGCAGAGACTTTCGTAATCCGGAGCCATCTACAAAGCATTGCAGGTTGTAGAGTCAGACACAGCGAGGAGCAGACAGGAAGCAATTCACCTGGAGCATCAACCGATATTCAATATTTAATAACACCTTTCTCGATTCTCGATAATCTCTGATCAGGACGTGGAGGGTGTCGCTATCTTGCACCCATCCCAACAACCCTGCGTTTGGTGCCAGTGGAATGACTGGATACCTTTGGATATGCAGGCGGCGCTTGAAGCTATTGGTATCGACAGAAAGTAGCGTATTCACAAGCCCAAATAGTTGCATGACTCGCTCATCCTGGCGAAGATCTTCGTGGCCTGAAGAAATACTCAATATTACTGGGAGTTTAAAAAGAAGCAAGTATGTGCGATTACCTTTAAGGACGTATTGGTAGTCTCTGCCATCGTCTCCTTTCAGTGAAAGGCGCCTTGGACGTTGTTTCGAAACGATGACTGTCAACTTGGTGGCAAAGCTTGCTATCTTGATGATCGGACGTCCAGCTTGGTAAGTACCTGTTTAACAGATATAAGTATGTTGCCTGTGACTCTCTGGATGGGATACGCACCAGGTACGGCAAGTTCGAGATTCCGGGCCTTTAATAAACTGGGAGACACGTATTGCAAATCCAAAGTCGTCAACTGAGGAAGTTGCTTTTCAACCTTTCTGAAGACCTATAGGAGAAAATGGGCAAAGTTGCATAGATAGTAAGAAAAAGACAATTACACCGTAATATATATCCCAAGCTTTGTCCAGTTCAGTCGTGTCACCATAAGCACGATAGCGACGACACGCTTCTCGTGCTTCGTGAAGTTCTCGGCCGAAAACTTGAGCAAAGGATGTCTCTCGTGCCGTTGTTGGGCCCTGTATGAAAACATAAAACTGTAAGAGCTCAAGAGGATGGCGATCAAGGGCTAAACTTACGGCTTCGAGCATCTCGTGCAAAGGCTCCAAGACCGCAATCATACCAGGAGGGTTTTTCTCGGAGAAGAACAACCGCGATGCCTCTTCCAAGCCCTCGTGCCATAATTCGTGCCACAAGATGGCAACCCGAATCAGCTCGCGGCTAACAATCAAGGCCTGCGGAGTCATTGATAGGCAAAACTGAGAGCGTTAGGAAGGAAGGCGGCACAAACCTGTTGCACAATAGTAAGACTATGTTCTCGCATTCTCTCCATGATGGCAAGTGCTGCGTTCCGACGAGCAGCACTGGACGATTTCGAGGCGACAGTCAAAGGGTATATGAGAGCTTGTGGATGATGCTTGCCGACTTCTGTCAGCAGGTTGTTGATATTTCTGCGGATGTTGCATGAGGGGTTTGGATGCGTGCGATGATCTAATCGGAACGTCAATACACTGCTTGAGTGACGCTGAGGATCGATCGAAATACCTGGGGTATAACCTCGAGCCAGGTGTCCACTTCCACAGTCGAGAAACCACTAGCCATTGCGTGGCTGACGTCATCGTGGGACCCATACTTAAACCAAAGTGTGAGAAGACGGAGTGTGTCTTGCAATGCATCTTGATTTCGAAGTGCTATGGATCGGAAGAAACCTAGATATGCAATGAGATAAAAATGCTTCCGTAATCAGTGATTGTGCGAACCTTCGACTGCCTGAACAACGTGCATTGCCAGTCGCTCTCCCGCAACATCAGAGGTTTTCCCATCTGACTGGTTTTCCATGTAAGCAATGACATCAAAATTTGCCAAAGCCCATGTGTGCCAGGCTTTATACCATCCCGGATCGTAACGTGTGGCTGTAGAATAGGCAAACAAGATGGCTTCGACGTTCCTCTAATTTTAGTTAGGATAAGCAAATCGTGAAACAGGAGTAGTTTTGACGAACCGAGTTCCAGTCGTCTTTGAGCTCGACTTGCCATTCTCCTTGTTTGTAGAAACAACGAGCAACCAGCTTGGAAAGTTCTGCCATCTTTTGTTTCGACACGGCTGGACGTTGTGTCTGTGCGTTGATTTCGTTTGTGACGTCTCTGACGAGACTGCCGGTGAATTGGCGTAAGAAATTAAGGCTCTCATCCTTTGCGCCAGTTGCCCACATAAACTTCAACTGGGCATATACCACATTGGGCGGAGCTTTCGTGTGATGATGTTCATGAAGGCGTTGATTCTGTAAAAGGTAAGTCGTAGTTTTCATGCTTACTCTCAAGACCTACTCTATCCGGAGATAACAAAGAATTGATTGTTTTCTCGGCCAAAACCATGCGTTCACTTTTGCGACATAAATTGGCAAATTTGATCCACATCATGGGGTCATCTTCTGGATTTAAAACCAAGGTTCGTACTTGAAGAATTCGTTGCCAGACTTCAACGTCAGGCTGGCAGCCTTGGAGTCTAAAAAGACGATCAATGACTGTGAACATCTTCGCTGAAGGAACTCACCTCTTCATCCATGTCTTTCGCATTGTCTGTTGACGTTCGGGCTGATCCGCGTATTGCTTAAATGCAATGATTTCTTCTAGTTCCGAAAGCATTTGCGCGCGAACCATAACACTAAAGAGAAAATATCAGAATCGGGATTCCCCAAGCCAGCGGACAAAACAGTCACCTGTAAGAACGACCGTAGCCCTCGCCAACAAATGACGTGAGTTCAGGATCAATCAAATCTCGGGCTTTTGCGATGTGGACAAGGGCTTTAGGGAACTGATTTTGATGCACAGAAAGTATGGCACGGTAGAAGGCGCGATCTGGAGAATCTGGTTTCATCGTGGCAATATAGTCGTCCATCTGATCCCATTCATTCAGCGACCAAGCAGCTGCAGCCGCCATCGGCGCAATTTCTCGACGGTCTTCATGGTTGGCATTCGCCCAGTTTTCGTCCACTTGTGCAGCCAATTGATCCCATTCTCCGAGTGCATGCAAACATTTCATGCGCCCTATCTGAACGTCAGGGGCACTTGGGTCCAACTCAGCTTTGCGTTCATAAGCTCCAAGAGCCTCTTGCCAGCGGCCCAATCTTTCGTACCATTCCTCGTGCTTGGTGACGTCATATTGTTCACGGGCAGTAGGAGAGTGCCCCAAGCAGCGTCTGCTGCTGCAGCCTGGTGTTGATTGAGATCAAAGCTTCGATGACGGCTGGAGATGACTCTGAGAAGTATTCCAATTCCTTGTAATGAAGAGCTTTCGCGTAAGCCATGTACTTCATTGCGTATTCACCCAATGTGCGGTGCTCAATTGGCAAAGGCTTCTCCTCGTGTTCCATGAATTCAGCCAGGTTCAAAAGGCGATGGATAAGCTCGGAAGGGGCTGTTGTGGAAGTGATTGCTGTCTCAATTGATCGTACAAGATCCTCCTAGAACAGGATGAGGAAGTCTGTTGAGCAAGGATAGAACGCACCTGATACTGATCATAAAGTTCACCCCAGCAGGACAAGAAAGCGGCATTAAATAGCTCCTTAGCTAAGGGTGGATGGATGTCGACAAGGCTCATGCAGGCACGAAGAGCATGCGAAGGTGATTCCTTCATGAATTCGACTCCGATTCTATGCATCCATTCTATCCAGTCATCCCTTGTGGTAACCTGAGACGTGTCCCAAGCTTGTTTGAGATGCTGTTGGTTCACTTCATCTTTGTGGCTTCTGCCGGGGCAGAGAACTCGGGGGCTTTCGAGTTTTCACTCAACCTACGCAACGAGTTAGTTACACGATAACCTGCATTTGGCAATACGAACAGCAATTCCAGACACCTGCTTCCTGAGGCAAGCGTTCGCCATTAAGAAGCTTAGAGATCAAGCTCTCATATTTAGGATGGGGTATACGGTTTCTGAGCAAGCACTACGAGAAAAGATTAGTCAGTCTGAAGATTGTAGCAATGATAACATACCTTGTTTATCGTAGGTACAAATATGGCAAAGTCAGATCCTAACTGGATGACCAGAGAGCATAATGTATCCATAACCGCCATGCGCAACTCGTTGTTTCCTCCCTCAAGGACACGAACGAGAGGGTGAATGATACGCGAAGCATGATCGGAAAAATTAACTCTTCTTGATAAACCATCGATTGTCTGGATGGCTCTCTTGCGCAGAGCTGTTAGCGAATCTGCCCTTTCCACGATTTCCTGCGTTCATACGACTTGACAATAATTGGTATGACGAGGTGCAGATACTCCTCTATGTTTGCCCCAAAAGTCAAGAAGGCGTCAAATATCTTGATCTGGGTATTGATTCGCTTCTCGGTGAGTTCTCCTTCGAAAACCTTGAGCACGAGCGGAAGAATGGATGGGAGGAATGGTTTGAATTCAGCATCCAATGCTTTGCCCAAAGCCTCGATCAATGAAACGATGGGAAGCTGAAGTGCGGCGTTCTCCCACAACTCCGTGATGAGACTGAATATGTCTGGCATGTAATTGCGGACGTGCTGTTTGATAATGCCGATAAGGATCGCCAGTTGTTGCAGATGAAATTCTTGCAGCCTTGCCGCTGAGCCGTAGTAACAGCTGCGAAGGCCGGTATAATCTAAGAATATAGCTGAGTTGAAGAACTTGAAGGGACCACCGAGAGACAAACCTGCGGCAGGAAAGTAACACATTTCAAGCCCTGCGTTTTGAAGATCGACATGATCGCTTCAATCACCGTATGATGGTGGCTGCTGAGAGCTTGATCTTTGAGGATATCGAGCAGAGACGTGATGACAACGGTCTGGAAGTAATCGTCGGAAGAAGAAGTTGTGGAATGCTGCGCTACAGGAACTTGGTTTACTGCCGCAACAGCTGTTTCACTCGAGGTGTCATCCTCTGGTCTGTTCTGGGTGTGGATGAGATAAAAGAAACATATGAAAAATGCAGTTAAGCACCTTTCGCCGATATGGATCCAGGGCACCCAAAATACCCAGGACTTTCACGACTTCGCGTCGAACAGGTTGGTTACTTTCTGTCTTGAGAATCTTCCCAAGTAAAGGCAGGAGCTGAGGGTATTCCATCAGGGGCGCAATGACATAGCCGGTGCTTGAGCAGACTTGACCAAGCGTGTGAAGGGCGGCATCACGCTTAATCAACGATGCATCCGAAAGCCTCTGAATGATGACTTGCATTAGTTCAGGGACATGGGGCATAGCTTCTTCTCCTCCAACGCAGGTCAATTCGCCGAGACACATAAGAACGTTAGCTGCAACGGTTGGATTGTATCGTTCGCCTTTGGCAGAAGTACCCGAAGCATAGGCAATGCGTAAGGCTTTATCAGACGCTGCGTGGCGCTGACTAGGAGAGTCAGGAGGCGAGTGCATTCTTCCCGATTTCGCCTAGACCATTATCAGGAAACAATCATTGGAGTGAAAAAGAAACATACATCACTGTTGAGTACTCCAGCTCTGTAAGTAGTTGGATTAAAGCCTTGCGCAAGGAAGGCATAACGTAGGCCGGATTGTGTTTCGCAAGCCGACCTATCAACCCCACAGCCGTGACACGGTTCTCAAACACTTCGTCGTTCAGGGCAATAAAGAGTGACCTAATGTTCTCTGCTTGTGCCAGATGTTTGTCGAAGCGTTCATGAAGGGACGCCAAAACCGTTTGCCGTATGCTGGCATCTGATGAACATAGTTGGTCAGCAAACCATTTGCTTGTAGTGAAAAATCATTCATTACCCGGATCGGCAATGCCGACTGTCAACAATTTATCTAGAACGTCGCTAATGACCTCTATCGCATGGCTACTGGCTTGATAGCATATTGGATCCTTGACGAAAAGTCGGCAACATGTCAACGCAGAAGCTCGTCGGACTTCCGGATTGTCATCCTCTAGATAAGGAAGAGCGCAACTGCGGACAAACTCGTTCAGGACGTGGCCTGACAGGGAAATGGTCAGCATACATAAGGTATCGTACAGAGATTGACATACCGCTGAAATCGAAAGAACCTAACGTGGTCAGCGCTAATGTAATAACCTCCGGGCTTTTGTCGACCCCGTTAATCTAAGAGGGAAATAAGTTATTGATAGGGCAGCTTTATTGGTTTTTACCTGGGTCGGATTTAAATCTCTATTTATAACCGTCATCTCACTTCTTCCGAGCGAGGGTGGGGCTCCCAGAGGTTTGTAGGGTTGCCCACTCAGAATGACGGACAACAGATCCAATAACCGATCTAAAAGTCATACCTTAAAGATTGTTTTATCAAGACAGGTAATCATGATTCACCTTGTATAGTTTTCAGAAGAGGAGGAATGCACTTCGCAATGGCAACGAGAGCTTGAACAAGGGGTTCACTCAAACCACAGGCCAGCATAAGATCGAGTTGGTCGTGTAATAGTTTTGTAAGATTAGGGCCAACGGCAGATGCTAGCATGCCAACGCATTGAAAAATGGGTTCTTCGGAAGGTGCATTTTTACGCCTGGACACCGCATTGAGAGGGGGAAAGCATTATAAAGGTTGGGTACTTACCCTCTTCCCTGCAGTCCTAACTTGATTTGCATCATAATGGAATCGAGGAATGGCTTCATGTCGCTTCCAACGGCAGTGGCGGTGTGCCCGATTGCAATAAAAGCTGCAAAATAGAGTAAGACAAGGCCTGGTTGCAAATGAACTTAGTCATACCGAATGAGCGTTCGTTTGGCTTTTCGAGCTGTGTTAAGAGATGTGCCATTGCTTTATGGAGGAAATGTTCAGTGAAAGTCTGTGTATCATAAGCCGCCAGTGACGGGATCATCGTGATAACCATTTTTCGAACAAGGAGGTCGCGATGCGATTTGAATTTAAGAATCTGGTCTGCAGTATCGAGAAAGTTCTCCTTCATGAACTAGAAACGAATTCTCGTTAGGATAATGGCTAATTGAGGGTGCCAAATGGACCTACCATGCCAGCATGGAGCAGCAACTCGCGATAAGTCAGTAAGGAACCATGGATAACCTCAGGCTGCGTTTGCTTCAAGCCCATTTGCGCGTCTTGCAGAATCTTGGACAAATAGGGAGTGCGCGCCTGGCGTTCTCGTTGAGTGACAATTTCTAGGCAAGCTGCAAGCAGTTCTGCGGCTCCTTCCCTGACAATAACGCGTTGATCTCGAAGAGGGACAAGGATATTGTCGAAGACGATTCCGATGTGTGAATGAAAATATGTTGGGCTGTTTCTCGCGAGTTCCTTTAGAATTAAGACGCCAGCATATCGAGGTGACTCTTGCTTGTCCGGTTGCATCAACTCAACTGCGGCTGGCACCTCAAAGTCCATAAAGCGCTCCCCGAATGCCGATCCACCGATCTCCGCAATTTGACCCAAGGTCTTTGAGGCTGCAAGCATAAGGTTCATATCGTGATTGGGGAGGAGGTGTTTGACATAGTTGTAGAAGCGGAAGAGATTCCTTTTGGATTCTATGGTTTCTTCTTGATCAATGTCAATAAGTTTCTCTGTCGAACAGTCATCATAAGTACGCCTGCACTCAGGGCTAGGTTGAGTAGCATACGCGCCTATTGCAAGTAGACCACCAAATGCGTCAACAACATTCTGACTGTGCGTGAGTTCAAATAGCCTTCGGTTAATGTTGTCGTCCCAGAGCTTCGAAGCAGCATCGGAAGACATCTCCGCGATAGACATCGATACCTAAAGCAATCCATTGAGTTCGAACAAGCGCTGATAATGCAAAAGTACGCACGAATCGCCGCAACTCCTCTGCTGATTGTAATCTGGTTTCTGCATTTCTATTCTTCAGACCGCTGAATATTTGGTTCAGACGTTCAGTCTGCGTCGATTGCGCAGCCGAAGCCATGGTCCGCAGAGAGGATGTTGGAACGCGCAACGGAGCAATGGTGACGGTGCCAAAACAGGCTTTCCAAGCAGTTATTTGGCGTTGTTTTATCTTGTTGGTAACAGGGATACGACGGGCCCGACGGCAAACATTATGCTGTGTACTCCCTTTGGACCTTGGACAGAGCTTCAACTTGTTATAATTGTTACAATATGACATCTGCCTACGCTTACAAGAGACTAAGGCAAATCTAAAAAGACTACCTCGACAGACCAGTATTAGGTGAATGGAAGAGAGACTGGGGTATGCAAGGGCGAAAACCGTTAGGTGCATAGTGAAATAAGTGAAAAAAAAGCTAACGCTTCCGTTGTCGAACTCGATATCTACGACGCTTTTTCAAGACAGAAACACGGACCCAGTCAGGCTGGGCATTGCGTGTCATGTCAATCAAGAATGTGTACAATTTGCCACTACTCAGCGTCTTCCTAGCATCAACTCCGTCCACTCGTTGCTAGATTGACCATATGTTCTGTCTGAATAGAAATTAAATCCGCAAGAAAACCCATCCACGACTCCAAGGATGAACTGATAAGGACTTCAAAGGATCTAATCGTTAACGGGATTTCGCTTCCATATATTAAGCAACCTCGACGGAGGTGGAATATAAATCTAATAGAAAGATGAGTGATGGTATATATTAAAATAAACAAAACACGACGACTACGAATCAAATAAAGGGAAAGGGACAGGTCGCACGTCAGGAGGACCTTGATCCAGGAGGTCGGTTGTTATCACGGAGACTCGCCCACACCTCTTCAGTCGCGACCGCAATACGATCCTTGACACTTCCGAAACTATCAAGCGCTGGTCGAACATCCAGGGAGAAGACAGGCGACCCATCAGGTTCGGGTGGCGCTGAATAGTAGTCAATGATATATCGAACTTCTTCGCCAGTTTTTGAGCGACGGACGATCCAGTCATGACGGTCGAATGGCGGTTCCGTACTGTATACAGAATTGAACTTTTAGTCACATGCTTGCTTCACAGGTGAAAATATTCACTTGAAACGAGAGGGTAGAAGCCATCCAGCAAACATCCAGAAGCGCGCCTTCGGGGAGATCTCGCCTGGACGGCCTTTAAAACGCGTAAGTGCTAGATCATTTTCGCTGGAAAAAGGGACAATCAGCACACAAGAGGACTCGAACAAAATATAAGCTCCTACGTGTTACGTCTTCTTTCCCATTTCAAAACTTCCTCCCAAGCTTCTTCATTTAGAAAGTTGTGTATCTCGACCATGGTTTCGATGTGCTCCTCCGGCGTTTCCCAGCCTTTCCGTACCAGGGCGTTATAGAACTGTTGGGGTGACGGATACTCCCATTTTGCGGCTTGGTCACGGGGGATGGAGGATTCTGTTCGCAGTGTAGGCAGTTGAATAGTTTGATCCCTCGCAGGAGCCTGTGTCAGAGAAGGCATTTGGTTCAGAGGATTGATAGCATCGTGGTCTATGGGGCATTGGGCGGGTTTTGGAGACGGGTCATGTTCGATAGGACATTGGCCTGCATTTGAAGACGAAGAAGGGTGAACGGGAGGTGGAGACGGTGCTGCTGGTTGTTCATGAGGAACAGGACATCCTGAGCTAGGTATTTTTGGCGACTGAGTAGGTTCTATCCGTGAGCTTGTCTGACCCATGGTCGAATAAGATAAAAAGGCAAAGAGAAGATAGTCGCGACTTCGCAAGTCGACCAGTGTCCTTGGAGGGATTCGGAATCCAAAAAAATGTCGAGCGCGTCGGATGGATGCCTCCTAGTCACGTGTAAAAAGGGCATTTCTCGCAAAACTTTAACTTGATTGGACCCGTACAATATTTTCCCGTCTTGTCTCTACTCGGATTAACTTAGCGGAAAATATTGGTGAAACGGGTTCCATAAGTCCAATACTTGCCAACATTGAGGCCTGAGGTCCCACTCTTCCAGATATCCAGTGGTATACCGGGAAGAGCTTGCAAGAACCCGCTGATGATCTGAAAAGGACCTCTGGAGGCGGCAAGATACCGCTCGTAAAGATATATTTGGGGCCATTTCAAAACTTGATACAGATGTCCAATAACCGAAATTGACTTCATACAATTCTTTCTTTCAAGCAACGATCCCAACATATCCAGATCGTCAGGCGGCCACGAGGTGCTCCAGAATGGTTTTGATCCCCCATGCTCCAGGATCCGCGACTTGCTCCTTCTTCAATCTATCGCCTTCCACATATGCGCTCCTTCCTGCCTTGGCAGTCAGGTTTTTGGTAGCCTCAGCCGCTTTAGCAGATGCTGTGGCGGCTTCCCTATAATTGTTCTTTGTGTCGTTGAAGGTCTCAATAAACGCAGCCAGCGGGTCAACAAGGGTACGCGAAGGCGGTCGTGCACGCGTGTATGTGTACAAGTTGGCGAGAGCCGCAGTCAAAGCCTTGCCCCAGAGCTCTCCTGTCACTTCTCCGCCTTTGGGCGCATTCGCTTGCAGGCCTTGAGCAAGACCCGAGAAAAATATGCTAGATGGATAAATGGCGTTGAGATGTCAGACATGTTCATAGATGAAAGTTGCAGCCGTACGAGTACAAAGCACCGCTCGTTCCACCCATAACCTCTTCTGCGACTTGTGAGATACTGATGATGGAGCGAACAAGATCATCTCCAGATATTTCTCCAGCATCGATCTTAGCAAGGACACCTAACAGGTAGAAAAGAAATATCCAGGTTCTTTAGGGAACAATTAATTTTAGAAAACATGCAAAAGTACCTTCGGATCCAGCCTGATGGCAGATTTATCAAAGCGTCAATTAGCAAGAAGATCGATTGAGTCGTGTAGCGCTTACCTTCAAAGTCAGACCACAATCTCCGTCACCAGCGATAGAATCCATTCTTGTGATCTCTGGTTCGGCTTTGATCAAAGCATTAGCAGCACGTTTAATACTCTCAACGAATGTCTTCGGGTCCGGTACGGTGATACGCCCGACATTACTCTGGCTGCTTTCTGTCTGCATGGAAGGAGCGCTCTGCTTTGACTCTGGCAAAGGGGCAGCACCCGAAGCCCACTTCCATCCTGGGACCTCAGGTTTGTCATCCAAAAGAGACAAGATGAGGTCAGCGCGAGGGGCGTCCTTTTCACCCTCTGCAGGCAACAACAGCAAGGTGAAGAAAAACCAGGCATATTAAGACTGGTCTGTAACATGCGCAATTTCGCCATCATGTTAATCATAGATGTTCTTCATGATACGTACCATGAAAGTTCCAGATAGAATCCGACTTGTAGTGAAATCACGGGCGTCCAATTCCCTTCGTACCTCGGCGACTATTCCGCTCAGTTCAAGTTCGCTCAGTCCTCCAAGGTTGTTCACCAGAAGGACGACATTGTCTTTCGATTTGAAAGGAACAAAGGATCGATCAGGATCTAATGTCGACGTCAAGAAGTCCAATAGTTGTGAGACAAGCTCTGACAACTTTGGGATAGGCGACAACCGGCTGTGTCCACTTTCATTATGAATGCCCAAGCCTATTTCGATTTCAGAAGGCGAAAGGTCCGAGGTCATTGGCGCAGTGCCTGGGACCTAAAAAAGTGCAGGGCTAGAAACATAATTTATAAAGTTTCGCTGAGAAGGTGGGCGTACATGAGTGTGTCCAAGGCTAACACCGATAGTTGCTATCCGGCTAGCAACCCATGTCGCCATGGAGTATACCTCATCAAGGCTGCCACCTCGATGAGCTAATGCTCCTGCAATCTTATAGACCAAGACGGTGCCTGCCAGACCCCTACAAATTGAAAATCATCAGAAAACGATTATCTCGAAGGTGGCTAAATCCTACCGTCTGCCAACGATCTTCCCTTGCTCTCTGCCAACAGCGACATCGTCGCCGACGATGACAAATTTGAGGCGCTGGGCCTTTCCCGGATGTTGAGCAGCATATTGTTCTTTCGCGAGTCCAAAGTTGAGCACGTCGCCTGTATAGTTTCTAACGACCATGTGAGTTTGATCGCCGGATTCCAAACTGACGTCAGAGATCGACGACATACTTGACGATGATGACAGTGCTGCGAGGCTGAAGTCAATATGAAAGGCTTACAAAGGCCATAGAAAAGGAACTCGCCCTTTATCGTTGTCCACGAGGTCAATTCCCCGTCTGACCTGGCTAGCATTGGGAGAAGCGAAAATATTGCCGCAAACAGCACCTATAATAATAATCCATTGCATACAAAGAAGACCGCCAAAGTAAATTCAGTACGCACCCTTGAGAATGCCTTGTCCTTAATTCATGGATGAGTGGAAACCGCAGAAGCTGGTGTAGGACACGAACCTACGAATCCAGCATGAGCGGGCTCATGCCCTGAGCCACCTCCGCACATGAGCGCGACCTTTGAGCGATCGTTAGACTTGACATAGACAACTAAAAAAAGAACAATGAGTTCGAATCGTATTTCTGGTTTCTCCAAGGTACTTTTATTCTGGGAATCAAGAGCGAGCTGGGGATTTAACGCGCATAGACCCTTGAGTGATTCAAGGACGAGAGAAGACGGGGAATTGAGGAGATGTTTGCCTGAATTCTGATGTTAAAAAGGAAATGGAAGGTATTACAGAGACGCACTCTGGATGGACATGACGCTTGGGAAGAAAGGGGAAAGAACGGAGGAAGGAACACTCAAAAGACATTTCTGGTAGTTATATGTTTCTAGCATCGATCGTGTGGCCAGCCCGTTCGGCGAGTCGGAGCCTTTAGTGAGGGGTCACGGAGCGTGACTTTCTGTGACCACCACGACGCCCACGCGTCAAGAGTGTGCCCTACGAATTAAATAGGGAAGCTTTCTTTTGTTTTTATTTTCTTCGTTTTGTGACCTTTACAATTGCCGTTATAAAGAGTGGCCCATCGTTCTTTAATTCATTCTCTCGTCCTGTATCGCTCATGCCTCTCCCAGATTCCTCCCCCTCCAACTCACTGGAGTCGCCCGAATTCATCACGCAAGTCAGTCGAAAAAGATTACGAAGTCAGTCGATGCAATCCGATTCCGGTGCATCCAGTTCTTCAGTTAAGCGGTCCGTTGCCGATAATTCTGCCAACGAAATCCCAATCCGGAGTCCACGTACCGATCAACTGTCTACTCTAACTCTCGCTGATTCCAATCAAGATATCGACACCTACATGGCAGAACAAGGCGAAGCAGATTTACCAGCGTTCATGCCTTCTCCTCCATCCCAGAGCCCTCCTGGTGGCCCAGCATTATCCCGCGAAGAAAGACTTCGACGTGTCCAGAGTGGGAAAAGCAGACGGATGGAGATCGGAGAGATGTGGTATTTGGTGGCCAGAGGCTGGTACAAACGCTGGCTGAAAGCTTGTACGGGCGAAATAGACAAGGAGGGTCCCATTACCGAGCAGGATGTTGGTCCTGTCAACAACTCCTCGCTCTTGGATGAGTATGACAATCTTTTACCTTCTATTGCAGAAGGTGTGGACGTTGAATACGTACCACAAGAAATTTGGGATTTGTTCGTTGAATGGTATGCCTCTCCCTGAAGCTTTCTTCCCCTACTTATGGTTCTATATCATCAGGTATGGATATCCCATTGGCACACTACCGCGACGTGTCATCGCAAGAGGAGCTGCGAAATTACCAGCCCTGGAACTTCGACCGTTGCGACTCAAGGTTTTCAGACTCGTCAAGGCATTTACGTCCCCTTCCAACCCACCACATCGCTGGCTCACCATTTCTGCTGGAGAAACTATTAGCGACCTTTGCACGAAACTTGCCAAGGCCGTGTCCCTAGGTACAGAAACCCAAAGTCCTTACCGCGTGTGGAAAGTTGGTGTCGTTTCAGAGGACCAGGGTGAAATCGACTTCCTTGGTTCTCAGCTCCCAACTTCCGACGCAAAAATAGTAGAGGAGGGTGAAAAGACCCTGGAAGAGGAAGGAGTCGAGTCAGATGATGCTTTCGTAGTAGAATTCAAGCAAGCAGATGGCTGGATTGCGGAACCTCCTAAAGCAATTCAAAAGTCCGCTGCTTTTGAAACCCCTCGGCCTTTGTTCAACTCTAATGACGGTTTCTTCAACAAAATGTCAACCGGCATTTCCTCTTCACCCACTGCAGCTCAAACCTACAAACCAAGTTTCTACGATGGGTTTACAGGCTCGGCATCAAAGACTGCTTCAACAGCGCTCACACTTCCAAACAGCAAACCCTTGACCAAGACCTTAGAACCTGGAACCTTGGGTTTGGGAAACATGTCAGTCTGTCATGAACATTTTCACCTTAAACGTTTGTAACGGTAATGTTTTTACAGGGGAAATACTTGCTTCATGAACTCGGCCCTCCAGTGCCTGGCGCATACTAAGGAACTTACCGATTATTTCCTGAGTAAGCCGTTGCACAAAATTATATTTGCATTGTTCTAATTTTCTTGCAAAGGTGGAGTGTACGAGGACGAGCTCAACAGGGATAACCCTCTCGGTATGGGTGGCGCCATCGCAGAAGCGTTCGGTGCCCTTCTCCAACGCATCTGGGCCACGTCTGGGTCATCAACGTCGTATTCGCCTAGGGAATTCAAGTCGCAACTACAGCGTTTTGCCCCTCAATTCACCGGATATCAGCAGCACGATTCGCAAGAACTTGTCGCCTTCTTGCTCGATGGATTGCACGAAGACCTGAATCGCGTCCTTAAAAAGCCGTACGTCGAGAAGCCTGACTGGGAAGGTGGAGGCAACTTGGAGCTGGTACAACTGGCCCAAAAGTCTTGGGAAGGTTATATGATGCGTAACGACAGCGTCATTGTCGATCTCTTCCAGGGTCAGTACCAGAGTACGCTGGTGTGCCCTGAATGTGAAAAGGTGGGATTGACAACTACAAGAACATGTCATCTTTTTTAACTGAATATTCTTTCCTTGTCAGGTCTCCATCACATTCGACCCTTTCATGTACCTTACATTACCACTGCCTATTCAGAAAAAGTGGAAACACTCCATATTTTATATCCCATGGGATCTAGAGAAACCACACGTCCAAGTGAATCATTTTCAGTTATACTTCCGCCATTGACAAGCTTGAGTAACTAACTCAATTTATAGGTTCCTGTCGAAATCAATAGAGACTCTTCCTTCAAAGATTTACGGATACTCCTCGGCCGCTGGATGGGGGCTCCTCCCGAAAATGTTTGTGCCTTCACTATCGTCTCGAGACCTGATAGCTGAGCTACTTTTCGATACTACCAGTTGTTAACATTAGAAGTCTTCCAGCACCGCTTTTATAAGAATCTAGACGATACCATTCCTGTGGGAGATATGGGAGACAACGACGTGGTTGTCTGTTTCGAGCTTCCGTGCAATGCTCGCCAGAGCAGGACATACAAAAAGCAGCCCGAGGACCCAGCCATCGTTCCCGTTTTCCTTTGCGACTCCAAACCTCCACCTCCACCTCGCACTAGTACTGGCTTTTTCTCTTCTCGCTCGAGCAACACAACGCCGTTTGGCTATCCTATGGTTGTGGTCTTTGACCACGAACAAGCATCGGACGTACGCACTATGTATGAGGTTGTAACGAACCGTTTGCAGCGGTGGACGGCACATGCGAGGGATTTGTTCGCCTGGGAAGTTGGCAATCCGTCGGAGATCGAACAAGTTCCAATTCAAATTAATGGATTCCCGCCAATAGAGTCGATTACTGAGATCACTGAAGATGGCAACGTCGTCACCGTTCAGACGACACCTCCATCCGAAGGAGACATCGTCGACGAGAAAAGCATGTTGGTGGATGAAGACGAGGATGAGCTGAATGGTAATGATACCTTTCTGCGCAAGGTTGGCCCGAAGAAGGATGTGTTCAACCTCCGCCTGCAAGTTAACCATAAGGATCTTGGGACGGCTTATAACGCTTATTCAACGAACAACCGTTGGGAGTCATGGGACACTCGCATAGACGAAGCCGATACAGAACCTTTGCTTCTCCGAGATGACGATGCTCTATATTGCGAATTCGACGAAGACAAGAAGGCGTACTTTTTTGGCGATAGCCCAACATTTGAACACGCTCTCTGGAATACATTCAAGACATTTACTCATCCCGAGTTCGAAGCAAACAAGAAAGCCAATGATGAGAAGCGCCACAAGGGGCTTTCGTTGCAGGATTGCCTAGACGAATTTACGAAGGAGGAACAGCTCGGCGAGGACGACTTGTGGTACTGTCCACAATGTAAGAAGCATCAACAAGCGACGAAGAAGTTCGACCTCTGGAAGGCGCCTGATATCTTGGTCGTCCACTTAAAACGATTCAGCAATAGCCGCACGTTACGTGATAAGATTGACGTACATATCGACTTCCCGGTCGAAGGCCTCGATCTCACTGATATGGTGGGAGAGCGAAACATAGCCAAGAAACTCCTCGAACAAGGTGTTGATGTCGAGGAGCTGAAGCTTGGGAATCTGGATGAGCCTCTTGTCTATGACCTTTTTGGTGTCGACGAGCATATTGGAGGCTTAGGAGGCGGTCATTATCGTGCTTATGCTTCCAATCACATCACTGGCAAGTGGTACCACTTTGATGACTCTTATGTCACTCAGGCGCGTGCCTCTGAGTCTGTGGTACGTATTATTTTTTTCTTGACTACGATTTAGTCTCATCCTCTCTTTTCCCACAGAATGCGAATGCGTACTTGTTGTTCTACAGACGTCGGACTAACGCTCCTCTTGGCGGCAAGTCCTTTCAGAAAATCCAGGAAGCAAAGCTCCAGGCAAAAGCAGACGTCACGGGCCAACCAAAGGTGACGATCGGCACCCAGCTTCCAACGCCCCCCAATGAACCATCCGATTTGATAAATGGCGATGGACATGCTTTTTTCTCTGAAGTCTCCACGAGCCTCAGCAGATTACGAAACAATGACCCGTGGAATTTGCGATCCAGCGGCTCAAACATTCCATCCCCTCCTGCGGACGACCCGCCCGACTTTGATGATTCCCAAGCCCTACCATACCATAATGATCCTCTCCTTCTCTCCACTCAACGATATGACTTTCCAGATCCCGCTAGCAAAGCATCGCCCACCTCCTCCAACGAGGCAGATGCAGATCTAGACACAGATCTAGATCAAGACCCGGAGTGGAAGACATCTTTGAATAACTTCAGTGTTGGAGTGACAGAGGTTGGCGACTGGGATGCAGTGAGTAACCAGGCCTCGCCATCTTATTCCGAAGTTTCGGACCTCGACCCATTCAGTGACACGAATATGCAGAAGCTCGGCGACGATGAAGCTATGGACACGAACAACGACGCTCACGAAAAGACGGCCTAGATATACACCAGATGCACGGTGATGGTCATTATGCACCTTCTGTATTTTACCCATGCTCTGACCGCTGTCGTTACATGCGTTGCTAGTACTTTAGTCATTAGTTATTGTATCCATATCTGTAATAATTCTCCTCGGTTTGTTCTGTCGCATATTCCATCCACCGCAATATTCAGTCTTGTCGTTTTGGTTTACGTATATTTAGTCTGATCGCTATGTCGACGTCACGCGAATGACTTGATCTGCCCGCAACTTGCACGGAGTGCACAACTGAATGACCGTGACATGAAGACATGAATCGAATCCGTCCAAGCCTCTTATACCTTACCATCTATAATCCGACTCTTCGACCGAGTGGACCAATCGAAGACGACAACGAAGATGCTGAAGAGCAAGCTCACATCCTTTTCTATACCTCCAAGGAAAGAGCGGTCTCGAGAGATCGTATGCTCAGGCAAATTGGGTTGGCCAAGGCACTCATCAACTTCGCAGAGTAGATATCCCACCTACCCTTCGTGTTCTCGGCTCATCTATAGCATAAACGATACAGGTTATTTGACTCGGAAAGTTCCTGCGACAATGTGCATTCACAATCGAGGCGGATGGTCATGGTTTCCCCGGAGCCTGGTTTCTGGATACATGCAGTCAGTCCCACCACTATCTCATTGCATGGGTTCACTCTGACATGGAGTCCAGGGCGTCGAGGTTGCAAAAGTGCCGAGAGTCGCAGATTTGAAGAACAAGCCAAAGCCAAAAGGGAAGGCCGTCGATAAAGGGGAGAAGGGTCCATTACCTGTATATGACTACGAGGATGGGTCAGTGCATGATGGTGCTCTTCGGGCACATATTCTCAAAGGATATGAACGATTCAAAGTTTGTCTTGATTTTAAACCCACTCCGTTGATACCGATTCTGATCCCCCGTCCGCATTCTTCTCTACTTTAGCTGGCCCATGGATCTTTTACGTCAATTCTCTCAATTCTGGGGCAGCAGGCTCTTGAACTACAGTTAGAAAGATTTTGGACCGTATGGGCCTGGTCCTGGGACTTGGAAGAACGTAGCGAGTTCGGAGAGGATTTTGGTGAGATGAATCTGAACCCACAATCAATAGCAATGTCTAAGCATCTCCAGGACCACTCCTTCATCCCTGTTTCTCTTCTTTGATACCCATTGTCGATGAATTCTCCTCCAGCCTGTCGCCCGACACCACGCCAGTTGTCCTGACACGGCTTCATATTATACCATCAGAACGGTACATCGAAGGTCGCTATCCTGCAGCGCTAGCCGCCCATCTTTCCTCCATGATCCCACCACGAATAAGCGCATCGCGCAGCTCAGATACCCTAAATACTCTCGCGTCATCGGTGGACACGATCAGGGGAAAACGCCCACCAGAAGCCAGTTCGAAAGGTTCTTCCAACGCTGACGGAGGCGTCAACTTCCTTGGGATGCCGGCCATAAACATGAATATGGATATGCGGAAATGGAATTGGCCAGGATATCTGACATTTGGGAAGGGAAACTCTTCGAAGAGTTCACCCGATCAATCATCCACCAGCACATCTGAGGAGAAGAAGGAGGAGCCTTTGCCGGCTCCTGATACCATCCCTAGGGAGCCAAGCCAAGTGGAGGTGGAGGTTAACACAGAGGCTCTCGAGGATGCCATTGCTTCCGATTCCTTGTCAATAGCGTCGAAAGATAGAAACGGTTTGACCGATAGCGAAGGTGCGACGGATGCATCTCCACCTCCCGATGCTCGCGAAACGGATACTGCTTCAAACGGTGACGGTCCTATTGCCCGTGATTTCGCCTTGGAATCTCCGAAGGCCATGACGTCTTCGCGTTCAGAAATATTTTCTAATCATACAGAAGATACACCTCCGCCGTCACCGCCTCCTTTCCCTGAGTTCGCCATGACGAAACTGCATCTCGCGCCTTATCAAGATCCAACCGTTACCAGAAGAGTAACAATTAGTTATTTAATCGTAGTGCATCCATTTTTCTTCCTTGAACCCTCTTTTGATGTCTATGTTGATCATTTAGAGAGCGAACTCATGTTGGCTCTGATAAACACGAAAGATGAGATGGACGAAAGCCAGGAGAGTGAAGTAGCCGATCTGCAGATTGCTGCAGAAGGAGCCATGAAGCTGTTTGACGACCTGGAATCGACGATATACGATGCTGGTTTGAAAAGGCATGTCGAATCGATCAACTACTTGTCCAGATATTAAATCATCGAATTTTCATAGCGTATCGGACTCTCTTCCGTCAGCTACCAAGATTCTCCAGCCTCAAGACCGATACCTGATCTCGACTGGGCAATACACACATGGCAGTCCTGGATTTACCTCGACATCGAGCCACCTCTTCAACGCTAAAGCTATTCTAGACAAGTTTGTATCATCTCAATTTTCAATCGTGATTCAGGCTGCTAAACTATGATCTTCACCTTCTTGTAGAGATCCTGAAATCGTAGAAGTCTTCTCGCGGGCCAGAATCCTCAGCACTGGCATATTGCGAAACGCGGCCTCGGAGGGTTGACGATTGATACTGAGAAACGGGGTCTGAGGAAGCGGTGTTCATGGAGGTGTTCAGGAAAGAGACAAGTTTGACCGATGTCGATAATGTGCTGGTTGGGGTAGTGAAGAAGTCTGGGTTGGTGGACGGCACACCGGGATCCAGATGATACCTTGACGCAATGTACCGTACTTATGATGGCCCCACTCCCTCCCCACTCCAGTGTTCGGGTTCGGGTGGAGCTCTTGCCTCTATGTATGTAGATGATAGATCTGCGGCTTTTATGTTGTTGTCTTATTTTATTTATCTGAAGCCTCTAGGCTATGGTCAGGAATGGGCGGCCATCGACTATTTTTTCGCGACGCCAGACTTTATTATTTTGCTTATAAGTTATCGGTAATGGCAATGGTAGTAATTTTGGCTGACTACGTTACAAAAGCATTTGCCAACTCCAAGCCGGGTCGTTGCGGGCATCCCTTTTTTGGGAGACAAGGCACTATCTGCTTACCAATCCTGACTGAGGCTGTAGCGCTAACTGGCTGACTCCTTGTTATTCCACCACCACCAAGGACCACAACATCAAGAGCAGCGGACTCAAGTTCAAGAATCAAACCCTCACAAACCTTCATATAGGACGACACTTCAAGGATAGGAGAAATTTTCGTACTTTCAAGTTGATGGCATCTTCGACAGCAGCGACGGAAGCGCAAATCAAAAGCGAGATCGAAAGATTGACAGGTAAAGTAGATTCGCCTTTGGTGGCATAGTGCGCACACTCGCCCTTCGTTGACTTTTCTGCTCCAGCGACTATTAATCAACACAAGGCGACGCAGAAGAACAAACCATGGAACAATAGCGGGTATAAGAACTCTAGTAACTATTACTCGCCTTATCCTCACGGAGGACCGCCCGGACGAAGCAACTCGTATTTTAACCCGGGCTATAAGCCCGCGAACAAGTATATTCGCCCAGGCTTGAATGCTGGTCCTTCCCAGCCGGCTTCGACAGCGACAACACCTTCAGCGGCGACACCGACACCGACACCGACGACGGCTGACAACAGCCCTGGACCTTCCTCAATGCCCTCTCCTGCCGTGCCGTCTGCATCCAGTAAGCCAGTTTCTAGCGTAGGCGGACAGAAGAAAGAGGTAGTACTCGGGGGCGTGGCATTTGAGTCATCTGGGCGTTCTCTTGTCAGAAAAGATCGTAAGTTTATTGTCTCTGAATGGCGCTCATAGTCTTGCGTGTTGAATGTCTTTGTAGTACCGAAAGCCTCAAAACCTATATCTATTGGAAAACCGACATCGACTTCAACAGGACCGCAACACCACTTTATCCGGAAACATGGTCATGTTCCTCCTGCGAGGGCGTTCAAATTGAAAGCTCGACGGGGTAGGAATATGACGCTGAATAATACCAGAAGGCCTTATTCGTACGTAATGCACTGACCCTTATGTTGTGCACTCATGATATGTTTTGCAGCCGGAAAACGTCAAATAAACGGGTCAACAAATATGTGGACAAGCCTTGTCCGCGCTTCACAACCACAGGTGCGCACCGCTCTTCCCGAACCTGCTTCCCGAGACCTGGATGACCGCAAGTGGCTTCATGGTCTTGGGGAGCTGGGCTTGTCTTGATTCCCTCTATACAATGTTTATATTTCATTTTTTGTTTGTTTGTTCTGTGCTTGTTCTATGGACGACTACTTCTAGGTACCTGCAGTCGGGGGCTAACTTGCATGTATCAACACGACCCGGCCAAGATCGCGATCTGCTGGAACTTTCTGCAAGACAAGTGCCCCAACTCGGCGGAGACGTGCAACTTATCACACGAGCCCACACCGGAGAGGACGCCGCTCTGCGTGCACTTCCTGAACAAGGGCCGGTGCACGCGAGAGCAATGCCCGTACCCACATGTGAATGTGGGCAAGAGGGAGGGAGTGTGTCGTGATTTCGCGGTGCTGGGGTATTGTGAGCGTGGCTTGGAGTGCGATCGACAGCATGTCAGGGAATGTCCTGATTTCGCGGAGAAGGGGACCTGTGAGACGAAGGGATGCAAGTTGCCTCATGTGATAAGGGCGAATCAAAAGAGGAAGGCTGCCGCGGCCGCTACTGCCACTGGGTCTATCTCGGCTGCCGTTGCTGATAAGGCTAGCAGCAAGATGGACACTTTGGTGGATGGGCCGATGGTGACAGCTGAGGATGGGCAACTTGGCGATGAGTATATTTCACTGACCTTCAAGGAAAGCGACAGTGAAGACGAGGAGGACGAGGAGGATGAAGACGAAAATGAGGAGGATGAGGAGGACGAGTCTGAGGACTCTGACTCCGAGATGGGTGATATTGAAGTTAATATGTAAAAAAAGTGTTCATGTGTTTCATTTGATTGAATGACATCTTGTTTTTTTCGTGTTCAACATTGTGTAAGACCTTTTGTAGTAAGTAGCACAGCCACAAAACGGCTGATGTGGCCTGTCGCGTGTTTGTTTTGGACCACCACCGACGTTGCGCTCCGCTTGTCCTGGTCGGTATATGTCGTCTAGAGAGTCGGCAAGGCCTCATCCCCGTCGCTCAGTATCCTCTCCTAACTATCCGACGCGTCACCAAGCACAGTCTCAGGAACACACTCTCCTAATTCCTCCCTCAAACCAGATGGCTTCTACTTCAGACAACCCGCCAAGCTCTCCACGGCCGAAGGCTGCCTCGCGTCTTATCCATTCTGTTAAGCGTACTCTCTCGCCGTCGTCAGCATCCAAGAAGCGATATACGCAATATTCAGTGGGCGCTTGTGCTGTTTATCGTGCCACATGTGTTGACTCCGATTTTTACAGAAATCTGCTATGCACTCGACGCTCGAAGAATCGAGCTCTGCGGTCCCGCCGCAACAACAACAATTTAGAGATCCAGATCCTGTATCATCGCGACCGACGATAGAGCAGATAGCCATGGGCCTCCATATCTCGCGAACACCCCACCTACGACCGCTCGGTTCGTCACCGTACGCTTTCTCCCAGCGAAACTCTGCGCCGCACTCGGCGAGCCCGTATGAACACCACCATCACCGAACTACGCCCATCACTCTACCCCCGCCACCCTCGCGCTCCTCGCTCAAAAAGCCGTCCGCAACAATCACCTCGTCATCAAGCAGTCCGGCTGTCAGTCCCCTTCCTTTCTCGAGTGCATCTGGGTCATCAACGACGGTTACCTCCGTGACGCCTTCGCCTGCGCAGTCGTCTCGCTCGTTCGCTGCGATCAAGTTTCGCATGTCACGCTTTCTGCCGCATAACAGGGCGACGTCTGCGCCTTCATCTATGATGTCTTCGCCTGTATCTTCTCCTCGGACCAGTACATCCGACTTTCCCCAACAGAAGAAGGCGGTGAGATTCACGACGGAGGAAGAGGGAGATGGGGATTGACGGCCTCGCACCGCTTCCACGTCCGCATCTCTCTTCTCTGCTTATTCCCCTCCTTTTCCCCTATCATTATTAAGTAATTCGTTTTATTTCATCTGGAGAGCATTTTTTTTTCCGACCAACAACATCTTTTGCGAAATCCTCCTGGGTTTAGATGACTCCTTCCTGCATTACTATACTATCCATCACTTTTCTTCAACCGAAGCATGTAGCATCACATTCCTGACATGTATATCTTCGCTATTTTCATGGGGTTATTTTGCGGCTGTATGTCGCGATCATCACCACGCAACTCGAACTCTGCATCACGTATTTTCTCCCCGATATCATTCGAGCTTTGACATGATAAGGATGTTCTTTCGGACCAGCCCTCGGTTTTGGACCTGTAGAGAGTTGAACAGAGCCACAATTACTGTAACCGATTTTTTTTCTCTTTCCTTTGCCCCTGATTCTTGAGTTGTTGATGACGCAAAGGCCATTGTCGGCACGGCTGGTCACGCGATTCGCGACAGCACCGCTTTCGATTCGGACCAGTGACGCTTCTGTTTTTGGAGTTGACCACTTCTCCTCTCCGAACGGCGAACACAGCGTCAGCACAGACTCGTGCGTTCAACCAGGCGGTAACTGCGGACTGACGCTGCGCTGCTCGATAATCTCATCCTTCTTGCCCTTGACCCTATTAGTGCCTCGCTGACTGAGGTCAACAAGAGCCTTTGTTTTTGTTCTTCGACCTCTCCTGTTTAGTACCTGGCCGGTTGGAAAGTTTGAGCTTCATATACTTTCTTGACTCTCGAACATACACTATAAACCAACCACAAACCAACCCCAGCTTGGTTTATAGAGTGACGAACACGCGACACCTACTGTGAACTCCCATCTGAATTGACATTGAACCAATGGCGCCCGTCGAAACTGAATACTATGATTTGGTGTGTGTCGGCTGATTGCTCTTTAGTGGCCCTAACTAACCTTTGCACGGCTTTTCTCTCTTTGCTGGAGTAGTTGGGTGTCCCAGTCGACGCAGACGATACAGTGTTGAAGAAGGGGTATCGAAAGCAGGCTATGAAGGTTCGTGCCCATCTTTTTTCGACATTCATCGATTAAGTTTGGATGACGCACTCGAATTCGATTCTTACTCGCTTTCTTCTGATTTTTTAGTATCACCCAGACAAGAATCCTTCGCCCGATGCGGAAGAGAAATTCAAAGATATCAGGTACGGAGAGCGTATTCAGCGTCAGAAACTCAGAACTGATGTGCCCCGGATCTGCTGCAGTAAAGCATATCAAGTGTTATCTGACCCTGTAAGTTCTCCCCATATTCTTCACGTTCTTCTCGACATCGACAGCTGACCTTTCTTTTAGAATCTACGTGCCGTGTACGATAAGAATGGCAAAAAAATGGTATGTTATTTATCGATGATGGCGTTTGACCACTCGGACGAACGGCTAACTCTTATTATCTTAGGTCGACAAAGAGGGCCCTATCAACATGGAGGATGCTGCTGGTTTCTTCGCCAACGTGTTCGGAGGAGAGCGGTTCGTTGACTACGTGCGTTTTCTTCATTCGTCTCTCTCTTTATACATAAATCGCATTCGACTGACATTCTACACTTGTTCAATTTAGATCGGCGAAATCTCGATTATGAAGGACATGACCTCCGTAGCGACCACGATGATGACAGACGAGGAGAAGGCGGAGATCGAGAAGCAGATGAACGCCAGCAACCCCAATGCCGGGCCGTCGACCCCTACTGTTCATGATAGGCCTGCGCCGGCGCCGGCAGCCGCCAAGCTCAGCACGCCTACTACTCCTACTACTCCTACTGCTGCCGCCGCTACTCCTGGGGTGCAGCACACCGATGGCGCTGCGGCAGCTACACCTGCAGCTGCAGGCGTCACCCCCACAGCCAATGCCGTGCCAAGCTCCACGTCCACCAGCACGCATCTCGTCCCCCACAGCGGTTCGTCGCCGTCCGTGACCTCCAGCGCCGCGGCGGACAAGGAGGCAGAGCGGCGCGAGGCGGCGCGAAAGAAGGCGGAGCAGAGGGAGAAGCTCAGGGAGCATGATAAAGCGCGGCGTAAGGCGATGGAGGCGCGTGTGGCGATGCTGACGAAGAAGATGGTTGAGAGGATCAGGCCGTTCGTCGAGGCGAAGGATCCTGGAGGCAAGAATGATGCAGAGTCGGATGCGTTTGCGGACAGGATGAAGAAGGAGGTGGAGGACCTGAAACTGGAGAGCTTTGGTGTTGAGGTGCATTGTTTTTCTTGTTATTCTTATGTTTTCTCATCCATTCACTTTTGGGAAATTCATAGCTTCTGCATACGATCGGTAGTGTCTACATGATGAAGGCATCATCGTTCATGAAGTCGCGAAAGTTCTTGGGAATGTAAGTCCCATTACACTTAGAATATTAGCCCTCTGTATTCATCGGTCGTTATTCTAGTCCTGGATTCTTCTCGAGGCTAAAGGAGAAAGGCTCCCTTGCGAAGGATGTTTGGGGTGTGATTGGCAGCGCGTGAGTCTCCATTCAGCCGCTCTGCAACTTTTTCTGATCTCTGCCTTGTCTTGTACATAGTTTGAGCGTCCGTGATCTGATGCTGGTAAGCTGAAAGATGTAGATTGCATCTTCATGGACCTTGACATGATATCTCATTGTTTGCAGGAAATGGAAAAGGTTCAAGCCAAAGGCGAAGTTGATGAGGAGCAGTTGAGAGCTCTCGAGATGGACGTCACTGGCAAGGTTCGTTATGAACATCATTCAGATATCCGAAATCAGTATTGATTATTTATTAAATTCGCCTAGATTATGCTTGCCTCGTGGCGTGGGGCGCGGCTTGAAGTTATCCAAGTGCTTCGAGAGGTTCGTTGATATGTTTTTCTTATTTTTGTGATCCTTATATTCACGCTCCATGACCTTTTCGTTTCAATAGGTAGTGGACAACGTGCTGAAAGAACCTGGCCAAAGTGAAACAGTTCTCATCAACCGAGCCAAGGTATTTCCTCCTTTGTTTGCGTCATGCTGCTCAACGGATGCCTGACTGGCGTCGTTTGCCCGTTATCTTTAGGCTCTACTCATCACTGGTGCCATTTTCAAGTCCGCCGTACCCGACGAATCTGATGAAGAACGTCGGGAGCTTGAGCGGTGAGTCATACATTGACCTAGTTCTTTGTGGTTCTTGATCCTGATCATTTCTTCTCTTCTTCCTTCGCGTTGTAGGATGGTACATGAAGCGGCCCAACCCAAAGCGAAGAAGAGCGCAACGAATGCCGCCAAGGCCAGGCGAGAAGAGATGCTAAGAGCTGCCGCGGCCGCTGCTGAGAAGGAGAAGCACGCAGCAGCGACCAAAGATGGTGCTGCATAGGATTTTCTTATGGGCTCTCCTTTTTCTTTTTCTCTTCTCTTTCTTTCAATAATCCTTCCTGCCCTAGGCATTAGTAGTCGACGGTCTCCTTCTCGCATTTACGTACACTAATCATGCAGTACATACCTACTACCAACCTACTCAATCTATTTCAGCTAGAACATATCCTTACAGAATGGTTTCCCAGCACTTTTGGTTTCCTTATTGTGACTGGTTTACTGAGTGCACAATATATATAACATGCAAGATACAGGAAAGCCATTGGAGATAAGCGGATGTGGGTATCATTATGTACGTGTTCGATTGTTCGTAAACAATGAGAATCGAGTATAGAGTATATAGATAAGGATACTTCGCGAACGATGCTTTACATTTCTTATTCGTTTAACTTATGTTGGGAATGGCTGGGCACCCTCAGCTTCTTGCCACTTTTCCTTGTTCAAACGATGCTTGAACCTGACGAAAATTCAAAACTCAGTGTGAGAGATATCGACGAAAATAAAGAGAGATTTTTGGTTTGGGAGCTTCTCATGGAAAGCTTTGCTTACCCTGGAGAAGAATTCTGCGTCGGTAAGGATGCGATATCCCGTCAAAGCTAAACCTTTTGTGATGACCATCGTAGCTTCATGGGCTGCTTCGGTCCTCGCAGCCTTGGCGAATGCAGGTGTGTGGTTCCCGCCGTTAGGCACTGTGGGTATTGCTAGGGATACCAATTAAATAGGTGATGAGTTACCAGGTTTATGGAGGTGGATAAACGCGAATAGTTACCGAAAGCGGGATGGAGTGCGGGAAGAGCTGTGAAGGACATGATTATGAGCGTGATCCGGACTCTTACTTGTGGAAAGGGGAAAGGGAGAGAGAAAGGAACGGACCATATGATACATTGCCCTGCAGCATTAATAAATTTATTAGTTCATCTTACAGCAAGGGGAATGCGTAGAATGGATGACTAACGAAGTCGGTGGAGGCGGACGATCCACCCTGCATTGTCACAAGGCCGTAGCGACTCCCGACGATGTCGGCGAAGTCTTGTGCTGTGCGGGATCAGAAACGCAAAGTCAATTCTTGTAACAAGGTACGCAGACCTGGAGAACTCACCAAGCACTGAATTTTGATGGAGGTCGAAATAGCGTTCTCGAGCTTTATTTCGATGTTGCACCCCGTCGCTACGGCCCCTGCTCTGCGAACCTCGAATTATGAGCATATGTGCGCCTTCATGCGAGCTATTAGAGGTGCTTACCGTAGACAATTTATACGCGTTTGGCAAGTACGTCGACTTCTGCAGACGTCGGTGCTCTGGCTAACCATGCATTTTAGCATAATCTGGAATCACTATATTGCGGGTTACTTTCAGAACAGCCTTTTAAGAAGGCAGGGAGTGCTGTGCACCATTTGGAAGCCAGTTTTTGCCCTCTACCACGCCATGCACGCGATGGTCCGGCTTCATCTGCTGACGCATCATCGATATGCCAGAGTAAGCAATAAATGCGGCATCTAAGGCATTTGTTCCTTCCCTATTCTCATTGTAAGAATCAAAAAATACTCGGGGTTGCTGAAGCTCAACTGCTTACCAAGGAGCTCCCCCTGCATGGGCACTGGGTCAAAGATAGGAGGCTTCTTAGAATCCTTATGACGTAGTTGGACGAGCGACGAGCACCACTGACCTACGGCCAAAATATTCGACTTGGATACTCTGCATGGCGTTCGAGCTCCCTATGTTAAGTGAGTGCGGGAGGCCCGGCGCCGGATGACACCTGAAAAATAAAAATCTTGAACAAAACAGCCGATTCGTTTACAAAAAATGGCGTACATAAGGCATACGTCCATCTCATCGTATCCTCCTCGTTCGAGCAGGATGATCTTACCGCCGCCACTCTCCTCGGCTAAGGAATTGAATATGTATTGCGTCAGGGTTGGGAATGTCAGCAACATGAAAAATAAATATCGTTACCTGGTGTCCCAAGAAGCACGATTTTGCCAGAAACGCGGGGACTGGCTTCGAGTGCTGCTTTGAGGGCGATTGCTACCCCGACTCCGCTGACAGCGATGAGGTTATGACCGCATCCGTGCCCCATGCCTTGCAGAGCGTCCATTTCTGAATTAATGCCTATGACTCTCCCACCTGTGCCTTGGGAGTACTCTGCTCTCCAGGCCGTGTCAAGTCCTAGATAGTGTTTCGTGACTTTAAAGCCTTGCTTGCCCATAAAGTCAGTTAAAAGGTCATGGGCATATCTGGAAAGAATAGAGAGATGAATTTCTGAGAAGTAGATAGTAAAGGCAAGGTATCCAGTACCTCTCCTTAAACATGAGTTCGGGATGATCTAGAACCATTCATTTACTTCAGAATTGAATAATGAATGATATTTATGAGATAATAAATACCGTGTATCTTCAAACTGAGATCCCGAAGACTCGGGCTGTATTTATCCAATACTTGTTCAACCAAAGCAGAGATATCGTCTGCCTTGGTTGACGTGTCAGCTTTGGCAGAATACGATGGTAGCGGTTCTCGTTCGAGAGTCCACCAATCATCCTGAGCACCATAAGAAAAGTCACAGAATGGATTGAAGTAACTAATCTCCTGCTGCTCAATTTTGCGTCAGAAAAGTCGCAATTGTGACAAAACTCCTGTCCAACCTTTGGTTCACCAGATTTTAGTTCTGAAGACTTTTCATAGGGGCTCTGGGGCTGCGAGCTGTCTGCAGTTTGAGAAGGGGGCTCTACATGAGTTGCAGAATTCGCTCCTCTACGCGTCGATTTACGCGCGAAAAAATTGCCAAAGCACCCCGCCTGTATTTCAGTATTGTCCATGAGAGTGAAAGGGAGAAAGAAAGAATGCCTTGAGAGTCGCAAACCCAATGGGTACAGCAAATGATCATTTTCAACTGAATCTCAGCTGGGCAGATCTTGGTGAGATCCACATTCAGTCACCGATCGGTTGACGTCGAAGCATGGTTTTGATACCATAGCAGTCCACTCCCTATCCTTATTTTCTTACTTGATGGGCATCGTGCCAGTGAGAAATCATATTGTCACAATCCGGTGAGTTCGGTTTTCAGGTCACCTGCCCTTTTTGAACGATTTCGCGCGCACCTGACTCTGACATATCTACCCAGTGTCAGATATTCACACCGTGTGCGTCAATGTGTAATGGCAAATGAGTAATATACATACAGAAGTACAGAGTAGCTCCTGTCCGAGTACAGTCGAACAAAGATTAGAAGATATAGCATCAAACATAGAGCAAAGATAAAATAAAATTTTGGGTCTTGCATGCATCAGGGCTTCGAATCCCCTCGCAGAATTCCACCAAGCTTCTTCCAGAAACCAGCCGGGGGCGTATAGTGGTCTCGACCGCTCATACCGACGATTATGCTGCCAGAACGAGTCGAGGCTTCGCAGAAAGAGGCTTCCCGGGAGCTGTTCAGTCCTTCATCGGCATTGCCAACCATGAATATGATCTCCCGGTCGGACGACTTTACTATTTTCATTCGGGCTGATAGTGCAGGCAAAACCTGCATGGTACCCTTCCTTGACGAGAGTTGCATCACTCCGGAAAATCCTTCAGGTATAAAGAGAACGATGTCCCCTGAAATGATATGTCAGTGGTCTTGCTACCTCGCTAAATCACTCAAAGCACCGACCATGACGGGAGGAGACGTCTAGGCCCATACTAGGCGTCGACGGGGGCATGGAAAGCTTAAAATTTCCAGTAAGCAAAGAATGGACTGCAGCAGATGGCGACTCGGACATACGAGGTTGAGCCTTATCAGTCCGTGCCTGCTGGACACGGTAATCCTCGCCTTTGGAGTTTTCTGACCATCGCCAGTTGTGGCGAGATTTAAGTCAATTGTGCCATTCCGAGTACGGAAAGAGGCATGTGGCAATGGCTTGTTGCATTTCTGTTTCCCCCTTCGACTTTGGTCAAGGGCAGGAACTAGGGGGTCAATGTAGAAAGTGCCTGATCAAAGCGCAGCGTTGAGACCTGCGGTCTGCACGGACATGACAAGGGACAAGATCTCACCTTCAATGTTATGCTTACGTTCAAAGATGTGCACTTGGTCAACGCTCGGAGGTGGGACGGTCAGAGATTGGCCATTATTACGAGCGATGGATGCGTGCACTGGGGGAGGTGGGTGATGTCGTACACGACCATGGGCACTTTCCAAGTCACTGTACGCGGGTGGATTATCTACGACCTCAACACCCAACGTGATAAGTCTATGTGAACCCACGAAGCACGAACGAGTCAACTCACCTTTTCCGACATGCGAGACGAAGGAATACCGCTTGGTGTTGAGGGTTCGATGATCATTTCAATGAATGCAGGTCTTTTCAGAGGGGTAGAAGAGGGTAAATATGGGATACTCGGATGGCTATCAGCTGCGCCTTCAACCTTATGATGAGCTGCGGTCAGCTTCTGGCCGCAGGTATGTGAGCACGGCAAAATAGTCGCGAGCTTATGGTCACCAGAACAAAGTCTCAGGACACACATTAAACCCTTCCTCCAGAGCAACAGGTAAAAAGGCATCTGTACAGTGTATGCATATAGAAAAGTCTCGGAGCTGTGTCGTTTGCTGCGCGGATATCAAAGGCTGTGTTCGTTTGACGTCAAATCGGCGATCGGCATGGTTTCGGCAACGGTCAATCCTTACCGTTTCTGTCCACAACGCCGACATATGTAAGTTACACAACTATGTAAGTTACTCAACTTGCAACCACTCACAAAAACACTACAAAAAACATCGCAGGGCCTAACCGGGAATTGAACCCGGGACCTCCTCGAAGTAGTTCGCTAAGCGCCCTAACAAGGAATCATACTACTAGACCATCAGGCCGATGAAAGCAAATTTACCATCCCAACCATAGATCGCTGAATATAATTAGCCCAATCAAAATGTACACCGCTGAAACTATACTTGAGGAAGGCGTAGCGAGGAGAAAACAAGATTACTAATTATTATATGACCCTAACTATATGAATTGATCTCAGGACATCATTGAAGCAGTTTGCTAAGCGCTCTAACAAGGAATTACAAGAGACCATCAATCTGGCCATTGAAAACAGGCGCTGGCTATATGGGTGCATTTCTACCGTAAAAAGTTGATCACAGGCCTCTGCCGCGCTTGATCTATCCTGAGATTAGCGATAACAGGGGTCCGCCGAAGCGGGCTCCACATTTTGGAACCCGCTTTTACGACGAACAAGGAAGAATGCTGAGCACGTTGGTCACATCGACAAAAAGGGCCTGACCGGGAATTGAACCCAGGACCTCCTCCAATCAACGCCGGGCGCCCAAAGGAGGAATCATGCGACTAGACCACCAGGCCAATAAAGTGCGATGAATTCGGCCCATGTCCGAGTCGACAGGCGTCTCCCAGGAAATCGAAGAACTATTGAACAGCTTTCTGTGGTTTTTTTGATATTCATTTATGAAATTTTACGGTACTCGAAACTCAAGTATGACATCCTATCGTCAACGAGGCAGACGATAGTGATACTGCACACACTCTGAAGTAAGCACTTGCAATTTAACCTATTATTTAGTTTCCAGTTATTTTCAAGGCTAAATAAATTCTCCTGAACACTCGGACTCTGCAGATGTTATCTTTTTGTCTTTCGTCAATCCCGACCTCTTATAAACTGTATAAAACTAGCGGACGTGTAGGGCCAGGCAGCGCGATTCATCGGCGATCGCGCCGGCTACGCGCCACACACACACACATGGCTGTCATGTGATTTGGATAAATGCGACAAAATTCTCATGATCGGAAAGAGTCGAAATTTGGGTATGTCCCTGGCCAATCGTAAGTCGTGACGGTCAACTTCTCCAAAACCCATTCTCTCTCAAGTTATGTTGCCGAGAAACCTGCAAAGTCTTGCTGTACGTGCAGCCAACCGAAACCGGGCCCGAGTGGCACGTCAATTCGCCCACCCTCCACCGTTTCGGATAGTCACTGGCTCGCAAACCCTTACATTTCACTCGTCATCTCGGCAGCAAAATGAACTTCCGAAATCACCTTTCCAAACGTTCGTCGACGTCTTGAAGGATGAGTTGCGGAAGAATAGGGAGTTGCAGGAAAATGTAAAGCAGCTTCAGGGTGATGTGGAAAAGCTGCAGGACTCCGAAGCGATGAAAAAGGCCAGAGACGCATATGAGCGGGCACGAGTGCGTAATACTTTCTTAACGTTCCCATGCCTAGATCTGACCTCCTTACCAGCTAACCTCGAGTATTAAAGAGAACCCACGGCTACGAGCAGCTGCAGAGGAACTCAAAAAGACAGGAGTTAAGGTTGGAGATGCCGTTTCAGAGGCTCTGAAATCCATGGAAGAGAGCGAAGTCATGCGCGCCGTGAGTTATAAAATTTATAATATGGCCAACAACTAATTCTCATATCCTCTTAGATTTCTCGGGCCTCCTCTGCCGTTTCATCTGCTGTAGAAAAATCCACAGAACCAATTCGCAAGACTGCAGCGTATAAAACGCTGTCGGAAACTCTAATCGACGCTCTGGACGACAGTGGGAGTGCGAAGCATGCAGGTTTTGAGGAGAAGGAAGCTCGACGGCTTCGGAGGCAAAAACGACTAGCTAAAGCTGGTCGCGCCTCAGGACTGGGACCAAGCCGCATTGTCGCGAACCCCGAGTATGTCCTTCGCGTATTCCACTTGGTTTCGAAATTCATACGTACGCCGTTACAGAGCAGGAGAGGCATTAGTTCTCCACAAGGATTCGCCGAAGCAAGAAGCATGGAATAGGCTGAAGGAGACTAACCCCGTCCTGAAAACATTTTTCCAGATGCGCCAAGCGTATGATGAATCTGAGAATCCAGTTATCTCGTCTATGCGATCAGTAACAGAAACCATCGGCTCGTGGTTCGATGAGAATGAGACGGCTCAAGTCCTGAGGCTGATGAAGAGCATGGATCCAGAGTTCAACCGGGAAAGCTTCGAGCGAGAGTTGAGAGAGTACGTCGTTCCTGAGGTGGTGGATGCATATCTATCAGCAGACCAAGAGGCTTTGAAAGCGTGGTGCGGGGAAGCTGTAAGCGCGCTTTCTTTCCTTATTTTGACCCCCCTAAACTTCGTTCTTATTAGACCTATAATGTCCTCTGGGCTACTATGGAGCATTTCCTGCGCCAGGGTTTGATCAGTGACAGCAAAGTCCTCGACATTCGTCAGGTAGATGTAAGTACCGCGGCTTTTCGAAATGCTGAAGAAAGCCATTCTAAAAAAACTCACTTGTTCAGGTATCGGACGCAAAAATCTTGGAGAATGACGTTCCTGTTTTCCTTATTACATTCGCCACTCAGGAAATGTTGCTCTTCCGAAATGCGAAAACTGGCGAAGTTGCTGTGGGCGCGGAGAACAAGGTTGAGCAATGTACCTACGTTGCAGCGATCACACGCATTCCTGAAGAGCTGGACAACGAACTTACAGGTGGATGGAAAGTCATTGAGGTATGTCTATATTATTCACCTTGAATCAGCTGTGGCTCAACAAAATTATTTTTTAAGATGGCGCGCAGAAGTGCCCGCGCGTATCTCTAAAAGTACCACTCAATACCTATCTTTATTCTATTCCTGCATAGACCCACGATACACTGCACCCTAATTCCTGCTGTCGGATTGCATAATCACCACTCACGTTTGTTTGTCATTGAGCACTAGATATCTTATCAGTGCGTAGACCGATTGCGAACACTTCAGGCGTATAATATTCAACCATTACTCAGACATCAGATTCAATGCGAGCATCGACTCCGAGCATGCAAATGCGTTAAATCAATAACTATAAGCATCAACGAACTAACATCGCCCAAGCAAAACACAACAGATTCATTGGCAGCCAGTCTTTCGATCTTGTCATGTCCTCTAAACTCTTACTTCTCGGCGACGTCCTCCGAAGAGTTTTCCCTGTCTATGTCAGGATATCGAGACTGTCTCCGCCCTCAAGACGTTGATTAAGGAGAGCGAGAAACTAGTGCTTGACCAGATTCCCGGAGCCGACCTTGAACTCTGGGATGTTTCCATTAACCTAGATGTCCGTTTCAACGAGGAAATTAAAAATTCGATCTCAAAAAGCAGACTCCAATTATGCCTTTCGCCAGACTGTCAGAAGTCTTCAAGGACGTACATACACAGCATCTCCACATCGTCGTGACCCCACGAATTCTCTCAATCAATTTCTTGGTTCTCGCTGCCTCCCAGTCATGGTGCCGGATAACCAGATGGTCGCCAAGCTCATGACCTCCATTAAGAGGTTATGAAACCTGCATTGGACGATATTTCAATAATAAACCTCCAAGTCTGGAAGGTTTCCATCCCCGATGACTCCATTCTTGAGGAGATTACGGGAACTTTATTGTCGGCGGCATTTCTTGCTGTCTCTGAGCCTGATCCGAACCATGTGCATGTCCTCCATGGGAGCAATGACAAAATTTGTCTCTCACTATTCCAAGGAAGTACACTTGTTCTGTGAATCGAGAGGAGTCGCACCGAAACTTTTAGGATTTGAGACCATACTGGCTGATAGATATATGGTGGTCATAGCTCAGATTCACGAATCCTATGTCGATCTCTTCAATGCTCCGGGGCTCAGTGCTGCTCGCACTTCTTCGCTCCTCGCTGAAATCGGTGGCACTTTAACTGGCCTAGATCAAGCAGGTTATGTGCATGGCAATATTCGTGATATCAATATCATTGTTACAGAAGACGATGATGATGTGAAATTTATGTTGATTGATTTTGATTGGTCCGGGATACTTGGAGAGCTGCGATATTCACCTCTGGCGACCTGAGGGGGGACGCGATCATTGGGGAACCTACCACCTCCGAGCATGACATTCAAATGTTGAACCACATGTTTTCTGTGTTAACGGTAGAGTAGGGGCTAAATCTCAGCTGTGTACACTGTTGCGTGGTTCCTGAAGACCACCGAATAATGTTTTTCTGAACGAGGTACTAGATCCTACGGTACATGAAAGCCGCTTACGCCCATCGTCAAGGAATCTCCAGAGATGTCCTTAGTATCGAAGCCATGCTACTCAACAAATGCCTTTCCGGATAATGGCAGTAGTTACTTAAGCTGCAGATTTTTCAGCTATTAGGTTTCGTTCTTTTGGGCCCACGATTATGTAGTGATTATAACACATACCAACTGTAAGTAAGGGGCTTGTAGATATTTAATATAGATATACTGGAAGGGGCTTTTCTCGCCTAACGCATCATAGGAAGGTATGCATATCGTATAAACTATGCATAGATCGGAGGGGATTCAAGCTTTGGCTGTTGTCGGAAGCACATTGTTGAGCAATATACCAGCCGTTTTACATAGGCCCCGCAGACCTTCAAGCACTGTTTTTCTCGCCAGACAGTCAGGTCGAGAGCACTCTTGCTGTAGACCGGCGTTTCCGGTGGCTACGGTCGACACTGATCCTTCGTTTGCATCCTTAACCAAAACGTGCATGAGAATGTGTCAGACAGGGAACGAAACAATATCTACCTCGGCTTCCTCGTTTTCTTCTGGAGTGAAGGTAGCTGCGAGATTCTCTGCTATCTCCACTTCCATCTCGACATCGCCTGCGAGACCGTCGTCCGAGTTCTCAGGGGGGTATTGGAGCTGCTGGGAGAAGGTGCACGAGTCGACGAGGCAGTTTCCGCAGTCGTCCGTCGTGGCAGGGATTGAGGAGTGGGATAGGCAGTTGGATTGTTGAGTGACTTTGATCTGCGGACTGGGGTCTGAGGGCTGAAACGACAAAGAATAAGGAAACGAATTTATGAACCGCCAAAATGAAGATAAACGTACAGTGCAGTGATTCTCGAAGTCGTGGCATGAGCCGCAGGGATGTCATCCATGCTAAAAAATGCAGGTCAAGATAACCTCCGTGCGTTAAATTTATAAACTTACATAACATCGGTCTCCGACATCTCATTGGTACTACCTTGCGTAGTCGTGTCTCCATTAGAAGTGCGCCTAATGATCCCTGAATACAGCATGTTTTATGGTGGTCTTGCACCTTGAGTTCCAATTCCAAGTTAATGAGGTCGAGCTAAAATCACAGCTCAAGTTAGTAAGAAGTGGGCACATTAGAAAATATTTCCATGCCTCTTGGCGAGTGTGAGCGGGAGAGAGCTTCCCCTTGGTTTTCTCCCGAAATTGGTGGCAAATCGCTCTATGTTCCAATAGAGTTAGGTCTTTAGGAGGTCGAAAATCGCATCCCGCATCTTCAAGCGCAATTTTCAGTCTTTGTAGACTAGAAAATATAGATAAGTCATCTTGCATTTTGCGTTTCGAGGATGGCTCACAGTTCCTTCAAGGGTGTCGTCATTTTGAACTGGTCGATAGAGATGTATGCGATGTACTCGTTTCTTCGCTGGAAGATTCGAAGCGCAAAAGGACTGTAAGCACCTCAAAGGAAATTTGGAAATAACGGATATGCTTACAAGTCGTGAAAGTGCCGTCTTTATTAATGGTATTGTTCGCGGCCGCAGTTTCTCACCATTGATCTCGGCTTGCTCACGAACTGATCAAGGGAGCAGGAATTTAGCTTAGAGGGATCTCCAGTACCAAACCACGACAATCGCACCGAGAGCAATAAAATCGTCAACTGATATTAGCCCATCATCTGCCGGACACACATAGTAAGCAAAGAATGCAGGGATCAGTCCTGAAAGGCGCTTAAGAGATGCATTCAGCAAGACGATAGAGAAAGGAATGGCGCATCGCCACTTACGTTCAAGATTGGTCGGCTTCCTATTCTGGTTGAAGTCGAATACATTGCGGGGTTCTGACGAACTGGTGGCAGGTGGGCGCTTCAATGACTTCGAGGCAGCGGCTCGTTTGAGGCCCTAGGACGGCGTGTTGCAGGCATGCCACTCAAGTAATTGAACCAAAAGCTATCCTGCAGTATGGTCGATGGGAAGCCTGTTCCGAAAATATAGTATCGAAGATCGTGTAAGGGCTTGCTAGAACACCAGTGTTCAGGAAATTTGACGAGAGGCTCAGGATCTGAGCTGACAACGATAGGAGGAGTTTGAAAACTAAGGGGAGGTATTTGTCGGATTGCAGGATCATTTTATGTTCGAAGGAAGCCATGAGAAGAAGCAGAGAAGGGCAGACGTCGACGTCGAATTTACGTCGTGGCTAACAATGAGCTTGGTCTGATTTCGACGCGTTCCCCAGTTGTGCATCAAAGTGTGTCACGTGCCCCTTCCCTTTCACAAAAGACGGACACCGAATTCCCGACCCTTCATTACTTTTGTAGTATCCATGGCGCTGAAATGCAGCATTGACATAGACTTAATTTAATTGATTGTAAACAATCAAAGGCCCATATTACTGAGAACAGGCGCGAAATCTTGAAATCTCATGAAGGGAGGTGACTCGAAGATAGCGTGATGTCTTTTGCATAAGTAATCTAAGAAATACATTACATATTGTTTCGTCTACTGACTCTGTCTGTCAAAGAAATTTACTGGAAGACAAGAGAGAATCAGCAAGCCGTACTCGAGTGAAAATCGTGAAACACTCACAGTGATAACAGTGGGCTTCTCCCGGCCCAAGAATTCTTTCAACTTGCTGATCTCGAGCGCCACCTCGATCAAGCTCTGCAAACCCTCGGCGGCAGGCTTGCTGAGAGCACTAGCACCAGCATCGGCGGGGACGTATCTCTCCACGTACATACGGACTGTAGCCCCTTGACTGCCCGTTCCGCTAAGCCTGAAGACGACGCGCGAGCCGTCTGTGAAGGTGATGACCTGTCCTTGGTTTTTCGAGACGGAATGGTCAATCGGATCCTTGTATTCGAAATCGTACAGGCCCGACACGGTGAAGGTTGTAGAGGATGAAGTAGCCGTATGGACAGTGTTATTCAAGGATCCAGATTTCAAAGCTTCGTTCAGGTGAGCGACAAGAGCATGGGCGCCTTCCGAAGGTACTTCCTCGTAATCGTAGCGGCTAAAGAATGAGCGTCCGTAGATGGAGTAAAATTCATTGAGGAGATCGTTTATTCCGATCAATTTATTGGGCGAGTCCTTGTTAACGGCAGCGATAATGTTCAACCAGGCTAAAAATATTCAGACGAATCGCGACATTTAAATGCCTGCTTAACCTACCGATAACGGCCCAAAGTCCATCCTTCTCACGGATGTGATCAGATCCCGTACCAAACGATTCTTCGCCACAGATAGAGAGCCGGCCAGCGTCCATGAGGTTACCGAAGAATTTCCATCCTAATATTTTTCAGCCATATTTTTATCTCAAGTAAGTGAACGTTTACCGGTTGGAACTTCGAAATATTCGAGGCCCTTCTTCTGCGCAACGAGGTCAATAGCCTTGCTAGTAGGCATACTCCTGGCCAATCCCTTCACGCCACCCTTTTTGAAGTAGGGGATAGTATCTGCCCAGTGGGCGATGATGGCCACAGAGTCAGATGGGGTGACGAACGCGCCCTTTCCATAGATCATGTTTCGGTCTCCATCTCCGTCACTGGCAGCGCCGAACTCTATGCCGTTCTTCTCAACGGCTTCCACGAGGGTGTGGGCATACGTCAAGTTGGGGTCAGGGTGACCTCCGCCAAAGTCAGGGAGAGGAATACAGTTTTGAATGGATGATTCAGGGAGACCAAAGGATTCGACGAGGAGGGCTCGCGCATATGGGCCGGTGACGCCATTCAGGCCATCAAAGAGGACACGGAAATCGGATTCATGTTCGTCGAGGAATTTCTTGATAAGGGGGAAATCAAAGATGGATTCCAGTAATGTGATGTAGTCTGCCACAGAGTCAATGATGGATACTTTGGTGGGTCCGAACGTGAATTCTCCGACTTTAGAGAGATCGAGCTATCAAAATGGTGAAAAGGAGGCGATGTTGCGAAAATCGAGCACACTTACTGGGGGCGCTTCCAGGACTTTGTAACTTTTGATAGTTTTTGTTTTCTCGTAGATCTGGTTTGTGACATTTTCTGGAGCGGGTCCACCATTGGATACATTATATTTGATACCAAAATCGGCATTGGGTCCGCCAGGGTTGTGGCTTGCGGTCAGGAGAATTCCGCCAGTGGCCTTATACTTCCTGATCACGTTCGATGCGGCGGGAGTAGATAGAATAGCATCCTTTCCTACAATGAACTTTCCAACACCGTTGGCGGAACCGATTCTAAGAATAGTTTGGACGGTCTCTGGTGAGAAATAGCGGCCGTCTCCGCCAATAACGAGGGTCGAGTCTTTGACTGCGATAGAGTCAAAGATGGCTTGGACGAAGTTCTCTGTGTAATTCTAATCGATTGTTGAGCAATGATAAAGTATTTGGAGAGCGCGATCGTACCTCCTGTTGGAAGACTTTGACTCTGTGCGTCATCGTCAGTACGCGATTCCGTGAACATCAAGACCGTGCTCTGACCGTTTCCTGAGTCCAGAAGTACCGGGTTTCTGACCCTCAAAGGGCTTGGTTGGAATGTCCTCTACTTTGAAAGACATGATGGTGATGGATAAGGTGAAAAGAGTTGGAAGCCCTGCTCGACTCCTGTATCGATGTCCCAATTTATGATGTCAGATAGTAGTCATGTGATCGTTCCTCATTTGACTGTCACCGGCGATTTTTAAGGGGCTATGATTTGAGTTTGACACACATTTCCCGTGCCGTGCTATCGAGGACTGTACCTATCTATCCGTCTTTGCTTCTGCCTAGGATTAACTTGATAGGTCCTGGGATTCATAATACATCCTGAAATTGAACTTTTGAAGGCCAACATGAAACATTTTTGTCAAGATTGCGGGAATATGAACACACGTTCGCGTCAATTCTGGGCACGCGCACCTCTCGACACTGTGACTTTCCGTCTCTTTCCGTTCGAACGTTGTTCACCACAGTGCCAACATCAAACTATCTCTTGATCTGCCAGAGCTGTGGTCTCGAGCGTCTCTTGATTGCGAAATTCTCGGGCAAATCCAGGGGTTCCTTCGGCGGGACTTGGCGCACCACTTGGACGATAGGATTTATCTTGCAAGCAAGAACATAATCTGCATTCTTCAGGCATGTAGCAAGGACGATACATGGTACGTGCATTGTGCAGCACGCAGGTACTCCTTCTCATTTGGCGCTTTCTCTCACCCATCAACATCAACCGTGGCGACTGCTCTCACCCCTGCTCTGTTCTTTCTTGACACGATTCCTCATTAACTGTCAGATCCTCAGATTGTTTTTCCGTAGCTTCTGTCAAAGAGCTACTACCCCACCAGCTTTTCTTGATCGTCGAAACGAACGACACCCCATATCCAAAGGGCTGCTTGCGACGACATCTGGAATAGTCTGAGCCTCGAATCCCTGGCAGTTTAGAAAATCGATGGCCGTTCGAAATACATGCAGCAGGGCTACTCAAGGCCCTGTGCCCTTGATGATAGGGTCGCCTCAAGTATTTATTCTTTATCGCTTCCCCTCCTGTCGCTTTGGTCTCCATTCAGTCGCCTTATCCTTCAGTCGCCCTATCCTCCAATTAGCGATACGTGCATGCATGCAGTAGGGTCTTTCGGGTCTTCCGTTATCGTTCGTGAAAACAAGGACTTATATTTGACCTACCGTACTGCGAGATAGAGTTAATATTTATTGTGACATGGTAGGTAAGAGTCCCATGGGGGTCTGCTTGTTCCGGACTGTGTTCGGATGGGTTGTCACATGTCACATGTCAATGGTTGTCAGCATAACAAAATCACAGGATCTCTTATTTATTCCTGGGTTATACAGCGTTGCAAGTGATGGTGGAATTACTGTACTAAATCAATCAATTCGGCGGTCACAGGTCACAGGCCTACTCGATTTGACGAAAAGTCACAGAGGTCACGGTAAAAATCCCCAAAATCCCCGCGGAATGGTCGTTCCGGGCATCAAAAAGCTTACAAATCCATCAAAATATGCCAAATATAGTAATTTGACGAATTCAAAATTTCGTCAGTTGGGTCACAGGTCACACCTACTGACGAATTGATTGATTTAGTACAGTATGGCGAGCAGCTTGTTCAACATGTCCATACTAATGTAAATTAATTCAATTCTTGAAGGACTCGGAAGAAATCAATTACAACTCCACCGTGAAAAGATTGTATTGGGCGCTATTCCATGTTTCACAGGCATGCTTAGAGAAAGGATTATTTCTCCAAGCATGCAAGCTAGATTTCTTGGAGCTTGAAGACAAGGAATAGTGGATATTTCTATTGCAGGCTTTGCAGCGGCATGAGCACTAGTAATATCTTTCAAGTTGTTGGGGGCAGTGCTTGTTTCCTTCTTCATTGAACAACATCTAAACTAGGCTCGTAAATTGAAGGCGTGTAAAATGCTGAGGTCGCCCGCAGTTAGTTTTACGCACGATGTGGAGGTGCCGAGCTTACGCGCAGCTTACTCGGATGATGATGTAGATGACCGGCATCGGGCCCATTATGATCACCTTGGCTGTGCGCATAAATGTAGAGCGTGCCTTGCAGGCGTACTACATCCTTTTTCCTACCCCCGTCTTCCCCTACTTCATCTCCTTCACAGGCTGTCTTGTAGATTCGTTCTCTGGTAGACTTCAAAATGACAGCGATACACCTTCTTGTCCTCATCCATGGAATGTGGGGAAACCCCGAACACTTGGCAGAACTCGCACACATCGCTCGTGAGACACACGACAGTGCAAGCTCAGATGGCACGACACTCCACATATTAGTTGCGGAGACCATAAGGGAGGAGTCAACATACGATGGAATAGACTGGGGAGGAGAACAGATTGCCAGAGAGGTGCTCACCTTCGTCTCATGGTGTAGAAATGCCCGATTACTAATACTTATATTTTCCCCTTTCCTGAGGTTGTGGACACCGTTAAAGATCTCGAAAGCAGAGGCGATCATGTCGTTCGCTTCTCTGCTACAGGATACAGTCTGGGTGGGTTAATTGCACGATATTGTATTGGGTAAGTGCTGCTTGCACAAGCCACTATTATCAGCTAACCTTTTTTTTATCTCGGTTCAGAGTCCTACATCAACAGGGCTTCTTTGAGAATGTCGAGCCAATAAATTTCAATACCATTGCAACTCCCCATTGTGGATTGCCCCGATATCCATCTTTATTTTCCTCGATTGCTTCGGCTTTGGGTCCAAAGCTTCTTTCACGAACTGGCGAGCAATTCTACTGTGTCGATAAATGGTCACCGAAGGGCCGACCGCTGCTAGTAGTAATGGCAGATCCTGGTATGCTAGAAATGTTACCTTTTAAAGTCTCGACGCCAATGATTGTTGTGCAGATCGTATTTTCTACCAAGCGCTAAGCAGATTCAAGCAAATTAGAATTTATGCCAATGCGTAAGAGTTTATATGCCAAAGTAATTGTTATTTTTTACTGACATCACCTTCAGCATCAACGACACAACGGTACCCTACGTGACAGCGGCAATCGAAACTTTAGACCCCTTTGCAGAGCATGAAACCAACGGGCTTGAGATGTACGTTGCGAGCTTTATTTCCTACAAAGACCCTGCCATTACTCACTGTCGTCTTCGCAGCGAGTTCCAGGAAAACTATTCCCGTATTATTCGAGAATATACTCTACCAGAAGTTCCTCCCCCCAAGCCTCCCAAACCTACCGTCCTTACTCCTGATTGGTTCAAAAGCCTAAAGCCTTCAAGACCAATTGTACCGCCATTCCTTCAATTTCGCTTTCCTCTGAACCTTGTCAGTATTTTCGCGCCTATGTCGTTAATCACTCATGTCAATACGACATATTCTAGGTTTTATACAGCCTGTTGCCTATCCTCATTCCCGTATTCGTTTCAATGGCAATTCTCCGGTTGTCGCTTGCCACGCGGTCTTCTCGCGCCCGAATAAAGATCCTTGAACAAGAGGCACACGGTGGAGGCAGACAAACCCTCCTCAACATGGTCGATGAACTGGAAAGGGAGGTCGAAGAGGCCATGGTGGATCTCATCGACAACCCCGACCCGTCGCCTGTCTATCAAGCAGTAGACTCGAAGGCGCACCCCATCATCACTCCTACCCACAAGAAGATCGCAAGTTGGCTTAATACGCTGCCAATTAAAAAGGAGCTTGCGTTTTTCCCTGCCGTACGGAACTCGCATGCAATGATTGTCTGTCGCGATGTTAAGCGTTTCGAGCTTCACCGCCAAGGAGAAAGTGTTGTTAGACACTGGGCTACCTCCTTCGTTCTTTGATGTGTTTTGAAATCTTCTAGACTTTTTTTCGACGTTGTACGTGCGATTAGCAACATTTATGGGACCCTCATATCTTAATATTCTGTCCATTGATATACCAGACTTATATTGTAGATTGTAACATAAGTATACATACATGAAATTCTCTTCTATTACATTCATAACTTTCCTTCCGATTTATGGTCTCCGAACATCTCCGTGAATGCCTTACCAATCTCGGGTATCATGTCTTCGGTTACGACGCTTCTGCCGTACTTGGCAAACGCGAGACGACTAGCGGTACGGGTGACCATGCTTCCTCCTACAGCCGCGAGGAGGGGGACACGCGAAGCAGGTAGTGAACGATCCCTAAACAATGTGAATGGATCAGCATTCATCGGTCTTTATTTCGATAAGACATTAAATGCTTACCCATAAGCACCATCCTCGTAACACCGTCCCCAGGCCATGAAAGCGCCAACTGACCCGCTCAGCACATCGCCTTGCCCTCCGCACCGCTTCAGACCACCTTCGACATCTACTTGTACCGTCTCTTTTGCCTTCTCTAACTGTGGATCAGCATCTTTCATCTGGCTCGCTGCAAGGTCCGCTTCCTCTCCTGTCGAGTCGGTCGAAATAATATCGCTGGGTCCTTTCTCAAGCACCGTGACACCGCCGAGCTTTCGCGAGACTAAGGATGCCCGTTGGTCGGGAGGTGTCTTAGGGTCGACGCCAACTTGTTCACTGAGCCGTTTGAATTCAACGACGTTGGGAGTGACAACTGCACGGCGGTAGCCCTTGATGATGGATACGTCTTGGCCGATCATGTACAGACCATCCGCGTCGAGGACGATGAACATGCCGCGTTCCCTTGCTATGGATACGGCCAATTTCGCGAAAGACTGCATGTAGGCCTCTCTCCCCAATCCTGGGCCTACGATGAGAACATGTAGACGCGCTAGTATTGACTGAAGCTCAGGTTTGACTTTGTCCGATGATCTAACAGTAGCGTATGACGTCTTGGAGTTAAAAATATCGATAGGAATGAGCCTACATGTGTTCATTGAGGATGGGGTGGACTATGAGGTCGGGGGAATAGGATTTGATAGCGCCAGCTGCTGTGGGCGAGCAGATAACATGTGATAAGTCTACACCCTAGAGGAGACGCCGTAAGTAACATCCTGCGACGGAGTCAAGTAGATCACTGTACGAATCGCAAGGCAGAGATGGCCGCGAAGTAGGGTGCCCCTGTATAGCTACGTAAATTAGAGAAGTTCATTAACGGTATGTTCTGATATTGAAGAAACGAGATCACTACACACTCTAATGCGCCTCCCAGAACCCCAACACGGCCTACACGAAATTCGCGTCAAGTCTCCAACTTGCTGAGGAGGTTTCATGGGCTCGACTGACCGGACTGGCCCTTGTAAAGCGTGCCATCCAAAGGAGGAATCAGCTTTTTGACCTGTTCGATGATTGTACGCGAAATCGGCATTGGTTGTTGGTTGCAAGCAAAAGCGTTTGGCAAGGCCCAGCCATGACGCCAGAGTACGTAAGCGAGTCGCACGACTCAGCCTTCCTTGACCCGCTTTTTCAATTTTGCGACTGATTTAGGCCAATGTAGGTCCCAGCGGACTCATGCTCCAAGTTTGACTTTCCTGGCTTTCTCCAGCGCGCTTTCCGTTGAAAGACCCGAATTCGACACGAAGGCCTTGTTATTGTGGACCAGATGGGGATCGCATTGTTCGCTGTGCCAGAAATAGGTTCCGTGTGGCCTGGGGAGGTAACCATCCAACGGCCAGCATATAACCCTCACAAAACAACACATAAAGACCTTTATACGTCAACTACAGAAGACATGCTTGTATCTTGGATTATAGGTTGCCCAAAACGTAACCCAATGCCGAATGGCCGTCAATGCCGCCTTGGAAACGGAAGAAAACGTTTCCATTTTTTTTGGCCTCCTTGGCCACATTATCAAAGCGCATAAACAATGGAGAATGGAATGGCTCCTGAGGCCTGAACCTGGGCCTGGGATGCTTTGCTTGGTTTTCGAAGCGGCCAATGCCTGTGCCACCGATCTCAGCGACCGATCCGAAATTTTCTGGCTCAACCGCAGTTTCGATTTAAAAGGGAACGGGACCGACGCTGCTTTCCCCACCTCCTGCCGACCTGCCCCTCTCCGTCCCCACTCTCCTTTAACACTTATATCCCTCTTCACACTCTAACGCAAGAGTCGGCATGCGTTGGTCGGTTACTTTTGTTCTTCCCTTCCTCCCCCTCTCTGTACTTGCCGGCAAGTTTCACGAATCTCACTTTCGATCTCGGCATGCAGGCCATGCCCGCTCCATCCAAGCTCGTAACAACACCGGACAACCGACCTTCACGTTGACGGACATGTATACGGGACAGTCGTTTTTGGAGTACGTGGAGTCTTCATTCTTTGTGGCGACTGTAGCTTATGCGATCAATTCTTCTTAGTGACTGGGACTTCTTCTCCGATGCGGACCCAACACATGGAAGTGTCAACTACCAGACTCGTGATAATGCCATACAGAAGGGTCTTGCATTTGTTCAGGCGGACGGTACGACGGTCCTGAAGGTTGATGATTTCTCTACTGTCGCTGTGGGCGGCAGCCGTGATTCGTGAGTCAAATTTACATTTCGGAAATCTTTCTACTGTTCTAACCCTGTGAATCGACCAGCGTACGCATCAGCACCAAGAAGACATACAACGGTGGTCTTTTCATCGCCGACTTCTTCTCAATGCCACACGGCTGCAGCGTTTGGCCTGCCTACTGGTCAGTCGGACCTAACTGGCCTTCTGCAGGTACCATTCCTCGTGTCTATAATCCAGAATCCATGCTCACTCTATTTTTAGGAGAAATTGATGTCCTTGAAGGCGTTCATAATCAGGCAACCAATCAGTACACCCTCCATACGTCCGCAGGTTGTGAGATAGGAGCAAATTTCAACCAGAAGAGCGTCTTAGCCAACATCATTAACGACCAATGCCAGAGCAGCGGAACTGATAACCGTGGTTGTGCCTTCCTTGATACCAATACTCAAACTTACGGTCACGACTTCAACCTCCTTGGTGGAGGTGTCTTCGCCCATCAGTGGGACAACAGTGGCATCAAGATCTGGCGCTTCCTCCGGGGCTCCATTCCTCCCGATATCACAGCCAAGACACCCGACCCGTCTACGTGGGGCACTCCCGCCGCCTTCTTCCCATCAACGAACTGCGATATGGCTTCCCACTTCTTTGACCATTCATTGGTGATAGATACCACTCTTTGCGGAGACTTCGCTGGTGCGACTTATGCGAATTCGGGATGTCCTGGAACATGTGCTCAAGCTGTTGCGAATAATACTAACTTCCAATGTAAGTTTCATCTCCTCGTTTTGATTTCATACACGGCGACGCTAATTGATTCTTCCAGTTGCTAAATGGCAGCTCAACTACATCGCTGTTTTCAATCCTTGATGGATTGTTTAATCAGCTGTTGTATTTTTATTTTTCTGGGATTGACTCGACTCGGATGGAAACCTTCACATTAGAAATTTGGTCACTTTATGTCTTTTTACGCGATTTAGACGCTCGTTACGCTCGTTATACTATCTCATTGTTATTCGTTAGTTATAAGATTGCAATTTAATCTTTTACGCATGCGCTATTCTGTTTACCACTCAGTGCGCCTCGAGTTGCCTCGAGGTCGTTCCAATTCCAGTTATGTAAGTGGGACATCCAGACATCCAGCGTGCGGGGAAAGCCGAGCATTTCATTCCTTGAAACCACTGGGTCCAATGAGCTCCAATCTCGCGCTCCCGATTTCCGATAACGCTGCTCCTGTATGGCCCAGGAGAGCCTCCAAGGTGCGTTTGGTTCATCGAGTCGCGGGATGCGCTGCTGATCTCACGAGGATGTATGGGATTGTTGTTTGATGGCAGGCTTGCGCGAGCTGCAGGTAAGTAAATTATAATGTCGGGGCAAGGCTTCGGCGTGTAACTGCATCGGACTTGACGGCATTGATCTCGAAAGGCGCGATAAGATTCGGTGTGACGGATCAAGGTCTGCTTCTCATGCGATGCGGTGTGAATTGCCGCCCAACAGCAGCTGATTCTGGTCAATCTCACAGACCATGTAGCGGATGTAAGAAGAAGGGATACGCGGCCGATCAATGCACAGACGGGTGCGAGCAGTGTCGACGCGCCCGCCTCCGATGCGAAGATGGCAGACCGTGTCGGCGATGCGTGGATATGCGCATCGAGTGCTCGGACAGCACAACCTTATCGGTACAGCGCCCTTTCACGCCGCCGCCGCCTGGGACACAACAGCAAAAATCCGCCGCCACGGGAAAATCGGCGACAACCCGCGGAAGCGATCGAGCCAAACTCGCGTGCTCGAACTGTCGAAGAGATAACAAAAAGGTGCGCGCTTGTTTCTTTCTGTCCGAGAGCATGCGGCTCATTCAAGCCCTTTCTTTTGCTTTCCTTTGGCTTGCTTTGTTCGTTACCTGAATGGCGGTCACGGCAGTGCGAGGACCAGCGCCCATGTTCGAGGTGTATAGCGCGGTCGGAAGAATGCATACATCTACTGCGTGGTCCGAAACTCGTCAAGCTTCGATGTGAAGGGTGTAGGCTGGATAACAAACGATGCGAGGAAAAGAGGCCGTGTCAGTACTGCATTGAAGGTCATAAGGAGTGTATTACAGCCCCTCGCAAAGGAAGAGGGCATGGTACCAGGGTGAAAGCCGTAAGTATCTTCTATTTTTATCTCCTTTGTGGTTCGTGACTAATGAATAGGACGATATGATATAGGCGTGCATGTCGTGCAGGTATCTATGGTTCTATGTCTGATCATCGGTTTTATTGTTTGTTAAAGGCTTCCTTTCAGACGCGACAAAATTCGATGCAATGGTGACAGGTGAATCGATTTGTCCGGGCATCGAGGCTTTCATCTCATATTCATTTCACAGACCATGTGCTTCATGTGTCAAGAAAGGCTGTGAATGTATCGAACGGGCATGCCAAACGTGTTCTCGAGATGGAAGAGCTACTGAATGTACTCATCGCGGACGACCGGATGCTGGGCTATCTGACAGTGGAGGTAATTACTTTCACGTCGTTGTATGCTTATTACAGCGAGATTAACATATCCCACTTCTTTTACCGATAGATACAATGGTCAAAGGTAATGATTATAGGCCATCCGGACTTTTTCAAACTCTACGCACGTCTACGCTCGTAATTAATGGTCAAGAGCTCCCCCAGTGGGCATCTCACGTTCCTGGACCCCATTCGCATCCTCTGCATCCCATGCATCCTACAATGATGCCCCAGCCTCAATATTACTTCCCTCCTCAGCAAACTGGACATTCCATGCAGCCAGCTTTTCCAATGGTAGCTCACCCAGCAGTCATCCCCGGCCCTGGCTCGCAGACAAACTATTACTATAATGATTTTTCGCGTTCTGGTACCTTTATGCATACCATGGCATCGAGCAGCCGTACCATTCCTCGCGATAATTGAGGTACTTTTAAGGTCAATTTAGTGTATGGATACTGTACCACTAGTTTAGTCATTCTGTCGTTCCATCCTGTTTCTAGCAACACATCATGTCTGTAGATTTATAGCACATTTTGCTTTCAGTTTACTGCCCTTTGCATAATTCTGTGAACATCAACATTTTTTTGAAACCCGGCACGTGCCTGTTCCCACAGCCAAACAAGATCACCGGCAATCACCGGCCATAAGCGGCAATACCGGCACAACCCCAGTTTAGTTTTTCCTCTCCTCCTCGAGCTTCAGAAAGCCGGGAAACCCATTATTTTACAACAATTTAATTAGACACACTGTTATGAGCCTTTTAGCGGAGCCTCAGCTGCATAGCATGTTGGAAGGGCATTTAGATTAGATTTAGGCCAAAGTCATGTGACAAATGATTAGATTGCTTAGATCTGCTTGGATTGGGACGATATTTGCAAGATCTCATTGTACATACTCTTTTAGAAAGTGAAATTATGTATATAATACACACACATTATAATTTATTAGATCGAAGAGCCTTGAATACTTAGTCGGCGCTTAGGTTGAAAAGTTGTCTGCATTCAGTCATATCTTATCGTCTTTGTTTGGCTGTGGGAACAGGCACGTGCCGGGTTTCAAAAAAAATGTTGATGTTCACAGAATTATGCAAAGGGCAGTAAAGTTGATCTATAGTAGTAATCAATTAGGTTCGGAGCAAGCCGCTTGCTCCGGCCCGGTACGGGTAATCCTTCGCAGAAGGGGCTTGCGCCAAACTGCCTGAAATCAGAGGTTTCGTCTTTGGCCATTTGCACTCTTCACATTCAACGCGCTATAAAAATTCAACTCGGGTTACATTATATACATGCATATATGTCATTTAGATTATTCAGCGCTGCAAAATACACATGTAAAAATATTGAAAAGAGGTGATAGTGTATTGGTAGGGAGGATGAAGAAATCCTCGCGTCGTGGAGGCCACTGGCCTTCAACGTGCCCAACAAAATTAACACGACATGTCCTAATACCTATAAGACTTTTTGCTTCCTCAGATTGTGTCCCGTGCTGAAGACATACATTTAAAGTCAAGGCGAAGGAAATGGGCTCCAGAAATCCAACAGAAAGCCGTGTAATGTCACGTATGTGACAGCACGCGTCGTGCGTGGCGCGTCTGCGTCGAGGCAGATAAGCATATCTCGTCCTCTCCCCTCCACGATGGCCATCCAAGGCTTCAGCGTAGACCCGCAGTGGGATATCCACTTTTGACCGTCTCTGTGTCCAAAATTCGGAGCCCCGGTAGGGATGCTCCAGCGGCCTTTTTGCATTTTCGGGGAGTCTCTTTGGGGCGGAACCTTGCACTTCGTGGAGTGCTTGGGGGTTTCGGGTTGGTTTTCATCGTAGTTGTGAAGAGGGTTTTGTTCAACAACTTTTCTTTGCCCACAAGTTGTTATCACTGACCCGGAGTACTCATCTACATAGTCACGTGAGCTATGTCAAAACGTCCCGAACTCAGGACTTCTGGGAGATAGAATTCTAAGGGAAGCACATTAGGTAAATTTTATCTAATGTCCGAAATTTAAGGTAGTGTGTTGATGTATTTTCAACGTTACAGTGGAAAATATCAAGTCTCTGAATCACAGTGCGTGCGTCGGCAATTTTCGCATTTATGGCATATCAATCACACTCCAGTACAGGTAAGAAGGGCTCCTTACAGAATCTGAGTCGACAAAGTTTTTAATTTGATGTGCATAAGTGTTTGCGCCAAAAGACCTAAGGTATACCACGAGAACTGCGGGCAAGCGTCGAGTGCGAGCAAACCCCCTACTGACGGGCAGTTTGAAGCAAGCCCCTTGTCAGGATTGCTGCGACGCAACATAAAGAACGATAAAGATAAACAAAGTGCGGCATCCTGAAAAGGTGGATTGATCCGAACCTAGTAATCAATCACGATCGAACTTTGTTTAGCCAACGCGTTATTTGTCTAAAGCCTTGTCGGAGTTTGTACATTAATTATTGTCGTTGACAACGGTGATCGCGCGTTGTGAGTGTTCCACGACAGTCTCATCGAGAGACTGCCGCCTCCTCCCCAACCCCAACGACCTCCAGTTTCGTCTCTCATTTTCTTTCACTTTTCTGATATTTAATAGCGCACATTCCTTACATTTTGTATATTTTTTTCTCTCATGATGGACACCCCATTGTCCTCGGACGATCAGTGAATTTCCATCATTTGGCCCACCGCCCGGACAATTACTCAACCAGTTTCCATTGTTCACAGCAGCGTGCCACTAGTTCGTAAAGTCACCTACGCAGATAAGAAAAAGGTTCGTTGATCGCGTTCTTGGGTCTTATTTGTACACTTCTAAACGTGCTGCAGCGTAAACGGGCCAGTTCCAACCCAAAAGCGGAGTGCGTCTCTTTCTCTTATAAACCTCCAATACTCCAACCGACCCCATATATATTTTAGCTCCGATTCCGACTCCAGCTCCATGTCCAAATCTACCCCCTCACCTATGAAGAATAATACTAACAGCCCGAAGAAGACAGGGGCGAAGGTGCGCGACAGTATATTCTTAGAACGCGTCGAAAGTTTTCCTGACAAATTCTGTTAGACTCCTGCGAGCAGGGGTCCAAAGAAAGTTGACGTCAAGTACGTCACCAATCGTGTTGGCCATCGTATATCATCACTAACCGTACTATCTAGTTTGCCGGGACCGTCTCCAGTCAAACGTTCTCGACGCGACTCTGATGAGTCCATCAAGGCACCTAAAAGCAGGAAGAGCCATGTTCGCGCCGCCTCTTCGGTCAGCTCGCTTAAGCAGGTTGCTCAGCAAGTTACGGACTCACCCTCTGGCCTCAAGAAGTCTGAGTCGGCCTCCAAGATACCCGACTCTGTGTCTAAAGCGCCTGAATCCGTTTCTGGCACTGTTCGAAAGTCAAAGCCCAAGTCCAAGGCGTTCGTCTCTATCCTTCTCTCTTTCCCTGTTTATCTCATGTCCAATCTAGCAAATCCGTCGCTGACGAAGAAGACTTTGACGATAGTGTATCTATCGCCGACTCTTCTATCAGCACCACCAGGATCCGCCGCAATGAGGGCGAGCGCATCGAATATTACAAGAACCAGCCCGAGTGCGGCAAATTGGAACCTCACTCCGCTCATTGTGTCAAGTGCAAAAAGACGGTCAATCTAGGTCGCAAACAAACCTATGCCGTTCGTCCATGGGAGCTCCATAGGATCCGTTGTGACCAGAAGGCGGGCCATGGTGTTCCGTAAGTTTTCCCATACAGTATTCGTTTATGTGGCCTTATTCGTCTATTGTGCGGCCAGGTCGACCCCTGTCCCTGCTGAAGAATCTCCTACTGCTGAAATGCCCGAGTCACCTTCTGTGGTGGCGTCTTCCTCGAAGCCTACCCCTGCTCGTCGCCCAACCGAAACCGAAAGGAAGGAATTCTTGGAGGCAGATAAACAAATCAAGCGGCTTGAGAAGAATCGTTGCCTGTGTACCAAATGCGATAAATGGATCGCCCTCTCTGAAACGAATGCGTACGCAACTGGAAACTGGATGAAGCACAAGGTCCAGTGCTCCGATGCCGTGTATGTGCCCATGGCTTCTCGCCTATTTATTACGAAAATTCACAACAGCACCCAGGCCAAGCAATCGTGTTGCTGCTGCTAAGCGAAAGCTATTGTTGGTCAATGATAGCCAGGCTAAGTCTTTCACTGCTCGCAAGGTTGAATGCAAAAATTGTGGTGCTTCTGTGAACCTTCAAGGAGAAGGTGACTTCAATCTTACCATCTGGGATGCACATAAGGTTCAATGCATCAAGTGAGCTTCGTTTCCTTGTCTCTCTTTGCATGTGAAATTTCTTATCGTCGTTCAATGTAGATCCATTCCAATTTCCAGGAGTGACAGCATTAACTCCATTCCCTTCCCTTCCCACTTCTCTCGGCCCCCTCCTTCGTCGGCTTCGACTACCGACACTCTTGTCGTCGATGTCGCTACTGCGCGTTCGTCCCAGGGTTTGAAGCGTTCCCGCGAAGAATCGGATGTCATTCCCGCAGAAGATGGGCGACCTGTTGCTCGCCCAAGGACGGAAGGATATCTACCGCCGAAGATGGAACCTCCTAACACCCTGATGGGCTGGTTCATGCTTCCATTCCATTCTTTCGTCCGTGGCTTCAAGGAGAGTTTGAAGGACAGGTCTTAAACCAAGACGCTCAGGACTCTTCCCACATGTTTGTTTTTGTAACATCTCCTGTCGATCCTTTTTCTCTTGTTTTTTTCTTCTTTGCTCTAATTTTAATTCATGCCATTGCTTGACTTGTTATTGAAGTTTGGCCTGATTCTGCCTGACGAAACAACTGTTTAATCGTTAATGTTCAACTTACTTTCCAAAGTTAGGATCTTCTTTTGGATTTGGTCTGGAGCTTGAATCCAGGGTCGACAGCGACTGTATCTTGAGACCGCCCATGAAGACCCCACAGGCCTAGGATTCGGCTCAAACGAAGTGCGGCGGTGAAAAGCGGTGAATGCGGAGTACGGTCGAAGTTTTGGAACCCGTAGAACGGACGTTGCCGTGAGCTCCCCTCCATGAATTAGACTTTCCGTGATGCCCACCCTGCATCATTAATCATTGCTCTGCCCACATACACGCCCTAACGAATCAGCACGACCCAGTGGGCGCGATTTTCATCGAGGCTTTCTTCCTACGCAAGATTCGCCATCCCCTGTCCGCATGTGCGTTCCCTTCTATTCCCTTATTTCCGTTGCCGTGCGTGTTAACACCACCTTATTAATCCAGGCCTTCCAGGCTAGCTTGGATTCAGTTGGCTAGAAATTCCGAGAAAGTGAAGTCTTTTTCATTTTCTGCTTTCTCGACGAATGTTTTCCCGTTAGTTTGCTTACGAGACCTTCCTTCTAGTAGGATGTTGATTCGGATCTTTCCCCTTATGCTGCCGAGCACTTGTAAGCGAGTCATCTTGCTACATTCCTGACCGCAGTAAAAGCTGAAAGAGTCTCCGCGCGGCCCCGATTGCGTTTTGCTCCCCTCGGCAAGTGGCAGTGAATGCACAGACGAATATGGACTTGCACATGACACGCCCCAGACTTCTTCCTCTCAGTAAGATAACTCCCTACCTCTGCTTTCATCTGAAGCTTACAGTATGCCCAGTTTGTCCAGCGCAGACTTCAAGATGGAATTGATCAAGACCCCTGCGGAGAGGGAACGAGAAAAATCGCTTTTGGAAGATCCATACGCTCGCGTCATTAATCCCTCGTTTGTTCAGTGCAGGCAGTGCCTTAAAAAGATCAAGCTTTCGTCGAAGAGCGCATATGATACTTTTCATTGGCGCAACCACCGTGCACGATGCATCAGGGCAATGAAGAAGAAACTGAAAGCGGCAGCAACTCCTATGGTAAGCTATCCCCCATATGCCTTTACAATTAATTGGTTTAGTAAAGTGTTACCTATGTCAGGCCCCGCGACGCAGAGTACTTGCTACTGCTTCCCCAAAGAACACAGCTTCCCCGCGACCTCTGTATGAGACCAAACGCCCAATCACGCCTCCCCTCGTTTCAGACAGTGACGAAGACCAGCGCTCTGAACGGTCTGCAGAAACGCAATCGCCGACGACGTCAGCAAGTCCGTTGTTCCCCGACCCCTCCGCATTGACGCCACACATTGGCTATTCAGACCCCTCCAACATTGACGAATACCTGCTCCGGTCTCATCCAGAGTGTGTGCAGTCTGCACGACCCATCCATGTTGGCGATCATGGGCGGAATTGGAGCTGGTCGCAGCTGAAGCAGCCCCACTTTGCTGCTGCCCCAGTGCGCTATGCCGATGGCGATAATGACGACGGCGAAGACGAAGACGAGTCCATGTCAGTGTCGCAGGATCATATCGCTGATGCGGACAAGCGGAGGCAAGAAGCTGCCCTCACACTTTCAATGCTTTCCCGCTCTCGTTGATTGAAACCGGTTCCCCTCTGCATGCTCTCACGTTTTCCTTCTCCAACACCACAAAGGCGCTTTCTCATTTCTTGTACATCTCTATCGCTCTCACCTCGCTCTCACAGCTGTAGAATATCTGTACGCATAGGTCCAACTGCATACTTCCCTGTTGTAACATCAGTCTCATCGACATGCATCTCTACCATCAGTGCATCTTTATCTTCTATCACATATATCGACTTCAAGATACGCACATCCTGTACCATAGCCAATGCTCATCGACTTCACAACGTTCTCTATATATTTCATGCTATGCCCATCTAATATTTATAGAACCGCAATCTACCCATATGTGAGTTGTACTCGATTGTCGAATTACAACCTGACAACTGCAGTCTGAATCTGGAAGACCTATTTTGCCTCTATCATATACCCTGATACACTTCAGGGATCAGGTTCGGCCGTAAGGCAATCTAACCAGCCGCCCTCGGACGACGGTCGTCGTCGTCCGGTGAAGGTGGATTGACAACCCACTTCTCAGCATTTCGATGGTCACAGGATCTTCTTTTGCTCGAGTACCGCTGGGAAGGCAGAAGCCGAAGATAAGAATTTGGGACGATCAGCCGGGTAGAAGAACTGACATTACATCTCTGGCCACGTCTCTCATGACCAGCCCGCTGGGAACGTCGAGCTTCTCTACACCTGGAATGCCATCGGCACGAGTGGGCCCGATGTTCAACAGCATTACAGGTTTCTTCAGTTCAAGGGCATGTCTGAGCAACCTGAGTCGAGTCGTCAATGTTCGATGGCATGACTAAAGAGTGACACTAAAATTAATCACCTGAAAGCCGAGTATGTCGCAAGAGTCGTGCCCATTAGGAGCAACCTTTCACACTGCTCGACATCTTGATAACTTGAAATCAGACGTGAGCATGATAAAAATGCAAGAGTGGTTACAGGACGGCTTACGACCGCAGTTTCACTTCTTTTGGTATGGATTCTCCAAAGAAGATGACTTCGGGCTTGTGCTAGAGGTGGTTAGCATCCCGAACAAGCCGCGGAGAAATTCATTCTTACTATTGAGTTTCTGTGGTCCTCCAGCAAGCAGTCGGGGCATTCTGGAACCACGAAATCGTTGTATGAAATTCCAAGCTGCTCGACAGCAACCTGCAAGTGTGAAATATATATTAACGGCGTGCTTGAGGGAAATTAATATCGGCCTACATCGCCATCCGGGTTTGTCCTTGGCTGGGTTCCCGTGCGTTCGAGTTCTTCGGCATACTGATGCCATTTAGGATTTGCTGCAGAGAGCCATTCTTGGAAAGTATCGCGATCGACAGAGTGACCCCTATTGCAGTGCACACGCTTCCGGCAGCGTCAGCCACTTTGGACCCACGTGAAGAGCGAAAGGTCGTACATGAAGGGTGCCATGAAGTTCTAAGATGCTGTCTCGGATACGAGAAGAATTCCAACCTAATGCCGCTGTATTTCGAAGGGCTTTGTGATGAAGGCCATCGACGTTCTTCAAGAAAGGCAATCAATGGCTGAAAATTGATTATTCTGCCTTGAAATTCACCTGCGTTATGATACGAGAGAGATGGGAGGTGTATTGCAACGCTGCAAGGGCAAAATGCGTAGTGTTCGGTTGGGCATCGCGAACCGGTGGATAGCCTAGATAGGAGCGAAGCCTGATAGATATCTGTTCGACCGCCTCTTATTTTGAAAATAAATGGAGATAGAATCACCAATATCTTTGTCTAGGAGGCAGGTATGAGTTCCGACAGCACAGTGGAATGAAGTTCGGATCCCTAGTTCACCTAAATGCATGACCCTTCTCAGTAGAATCTATGAGTTCATGATAAAAGATAGGTCTTTATATTAAAATATCAGTATATGAAGGAACAGAACGCGAAAAATGTTGGAGTCACTTGTAGTTTGGGTTCATGTACCTCCCATCCTCGCCGCGATATGCCCGGATGCCTGAATCAACACTGACTCCTGCGCCAGTCAGAATAGCAACATTTCCGGATCCTATGAACTCCGTCAAGCGTTCTATTGCCTCTGAAATTGATTTTACGGAGAGAGAGGGCTCTGCGTTGAGGATGGCCTGTGGAATGCCGGGGACAGAAACTCGCATGTGACTGTAGGATGCAAAAGCCGGGTTATTGCGCCCGCTCTCTTCGTTCCAGTTCTCCCAAACCATCACGCGTATTCCGATGAATCTCCCCCCGCAACGGCCAGGGACTCTGCAAACGCCAGGTTTTGCTCATTACGCGGTGGCTTGGTCACCCTTCCACACGACCCGACTCGCCCTTGCTTCCGCGGCCAACTTTGGCCTTGTCGGTAACGGTCGACTGCATCTTGTTAGTGTCAATTCAAGCCCTGCTGGTCCACCACGATTGGGCCTCGATAAACAGTGCGGCAGTAACTTGATTCTCTCGCATTTCTAACTGAACGTTCAAGGCGTCAGATTTGAAACCCAGGATGGGCTGTACGACGTTGCTTGGTCGGAAATTCACGAGAATCAGCTTGTAACCGCCTCAGGCGATGGTTCAATACGGCTATGGGATATCATGCTGAATGTATGCACGGCTATGTCTTTCTTATGACATCTTGTATTGATATTTTCTTTGTAGGATCTCCCAATCCGGGCATGGCAGGAACATACGCGTGAAGTATTCTCTGTGGATTGGTCGAACGTGAAGAAGGACACATTTGCATCATCATCTTGGGATGGGACCGTGAAAATAGTGCGAGATATATTCCTTTGCGCGTTCTGCTGCCACTGACGCACCAGGTACAGTGGTCGCCTGACAGGCCACGGTCTATCATGACCCTACAAGCGCATCATTCCTGCGTCTACCAAGCAATGTTCTCTCCCCATCAACAAGATATTATCGCAAGCTGCTCAACAGATGGCACCCTCAAAATATTTGACCTTCGCACCCCATCCTACCTCAATACTGGCCCCAACACGAACACGTTCACGAATCCCATTTCGGCTGCCGTTTTGACCGTACCTGCTTCTGGCACAGAAATTCTATCCATAGACTGGAATAAGTATCGTCCTATGGTTCTGGCAAGTGCTGGTGTCGATAAACATGTCAAAGTCTGGGACTGTCGCATGATCAAGCCCGGAGACGTTGCTCAGGTTGGAGGAATCTGTGAAACTCAGCTGTTAGGACACGAATATGCGGTCCGCAAAGTCCAGTGGAGTCCCCACCGTGCAGATATCTTGGCCACTGCAAGTTACGACATGACGTGCAGAGTGTAAGTCCACAAATACTACGGCAGCTCCTAACGCGCTAATTTTTTTCTTAGATGGACGACCACCCCGGCCCCGGGTAGGCCCCAATTGCTACATATCCATGACCCTCATACAGAATTCGTTGTTGGTGTTGGCTGGTCTCTGTACGATGAAGGCGTATTAGCGAGCTGTGGGTGGGATGGCAGACTAAATATTTTTCGTCCATAGTGGCAGTTTGTCCCGCTCCACTGCTAGTACTGAAAATTAATTGTATCATTAGAGAATTTAAGACAGTCATAAACATAGCATGTTGACGTTGCACTCAACTTTTCAAGACGTTTCATGTTTATTTTTCTTGAGGCATAAGCTCCTTGGGTTTCAGCGGAATCGGGAAACCGTTGCTTGCTTCCTTGACACATATGTAAGCAGAGGACCCCCATCAATCATGGGTGAGATCATAATGATATAGGCCCTCCAATAAAGGTCTAGCTATCCAAGCTCATCTCTGATTTACGCAACGAGTACCCCGAATGTGTTCAACACTAATCCATTTGGCCTGGGTCACAGCCCAGCTCACCACTAATTAAAATGCAGGGGAGATTGAAGGAGCTCAGACGTAACTAAATTGGTAGAATGATGAGAAAGCTGAAGTGTCCTCAGGAACATGTTGGAGCAGCCTGAGGGTTCTTCGAGGCTCGTGAGGAAAAGAAAGACTGCGCAATTAGGAATAAGCGACAGCAGACAACGTGACACATGGTATGTGATTATCTTCTTGAGTACGACTACAACCCATGGCAAACTCAGCGGGACCGATGGGAATCGAGCTGACAGAAAGCATCGCAACATATCTACGAGCGAAGTTCAAGAATGAAATGGCGGGTGCGCCTGCTCGAGCGGCTTTCCCTGATCACTTCAGTCTTCTCCTCCTTCAAGAATGCGATCACTTAGTGAATGTTTTAGTAGCGGCTTACCGGAATAGGAGTGAGTTCCTTTGACTCTTTAATAGGAACATTAGTTAACGAGGAGATACAGAAACCACTAGCTGGGCAGTAGACAGTTATGCCGCCTACCTGGCTGATACGAGTCCGAAATCAACAGGGCGAAATGAACGGTACGAAGAACAAATCAAAAAAATGTATCCGCCGCTACAGGGCAGTGGATCGGAAACCTACAAGACGCAGCCTTTTGTGGTGGTAGATCTTGAAGGCAATATCCTCGTGTGGTACATGCCTGCTTGTTTGCTGAAACCCCGTCAGGTAAGGGCAATGTTGCTGCAATCAGGTATCGGATGACTTATAATCGCATTGCATCAGCTTATCAAAGTTATCATGTGGCAAAGTCTGAAAACAATAGAGAATTTTCTGACCGTGCTGCCTAACTCGAGCAGTTGGAGGGTTAATGACACCCACTATGCGGATACGGGAAGTTGCACGATTCGGCCGGGAACCGTTAGTGTGGCGCCGGCCTGGTATCAACAAGCACATGCGGTAAGCGAGTTCCCGCGGAACAGATTACAATCGGATAACTGCGCTCACAAGAATATAGAAATCTCACAGCATGGAAGTATCGGCCGCCCTACGCACAGATCGCGGACTTCGATGGCTTCAAGAAATCAAGGAAAGCTCGGCACTAATTGGTGCGGTCCTAGCCATAATCCACCCGGCCCTTTATGAAGCAGGAATACAGGCCTTAAGAACGATCGCTGCCAACCCAGAAATCGTCGAGAAAGGGGGAAAGCTGCCAGACGTACTGGCTGCATGGTCATCGCCATTTTCGGGATTGTCGGTCATCAATAACCGCCAGACTCCAGTCCATCGTGACAATGGCGGTCCTTACTACTCAATGGATCTTCTAGCTACCCTCGGTCCATATGTCGGTGGCACCATGGAACTACCGGGCTTGGGATGTCGGGTGAAATATGACTCTGGTACCCTCGTTGCGCTATGTGGGCGAGTTCTTCCGCACGGCGCGACGGCTCAGGGTCAAAGAGCCTGTTTTGCCTATTACATGCGCGAAAGTGTAATGCGTACCCTGCTCAACAAAGAACCGACATGGGTTAGCAGTGATATCATTGATGGGCTGTAGAGAATGTTGTATGGTCACTGCACAATGCCAATATAAGTTTATCGTGGATACAGGAAGTAAGGAAAATGTTGTGTATCTGCTTGGGAAATCCCTATGGGAAACTTCAATGGCCCGCCACCTTGCCTTTCCTTCAAGCTTATCGTCAACAATGCCACCTCTTAGTAGTGGCAGAAAATCTTTTGTTGAACAAAAAGTGCAATCGCTATGCTTAAGACATGTGTTAGTTTACATTTCTGCTTGTTACTTTGTTGATGAATCTCGCTCATGCTGCCCAAATTCATTGGTCAATACTATGCATTGTCTCCTCACCTTCTTTCTTTTTGATATCTTGCAACCTACACGACCGTTGTGATTAAAAAGTGAATGTGCAATACTACGAAACAATTCTAGGCCATTCCTGAACTCTGTGTTTTCCTAGGGCGTCCAGGACCTCGCTTGCGCTTCTCGGTAGGATTTTCAGGCTGTGATGTATTCAACTTTTGCTTTTTCGATGGGCTCTCACTCCCTGTAGATCTTCTCGTACGAGCTGCCTTACTAGGGCTTGCATTTGGTGCGCTTGAAGTGGTCGACTGCGTATCATCTGGGTCTGCGGGCAGCGTGATAAGAACGGGGTCGATTGGAAGCGGCTGAGTGGGATAGTAGGTGTAGTAATAGCTGGGGCCAACTGGCATTTGCATGCCTGGATAAAACGACGGATGTGCTAATTGCGGCTGGTGGAATGATGGGGGTCCGGTGTCAGGGGACGGCATACCAGGGGGATGGGGGTGTTGCGTCGGTGGAGGATGGGCTGGGCTGGGGTAGCATGGCGCGTCAGGCGCCATCATCGCACCAGGCCAGGGATGACCTCCTTGCGACGCTGGATGCATACCGTGGCCGTATATGGCGGACGGAGCCGGAAGTCCATATACTTGATGAGCCGATGAACTGTTCTGATGTATGCCTGGGTGCCAGGCATGCTGTATATGGGCTTGGTTGGCTTGAGAAAGCATTTGAGGTGAATGGGCTGCCTGGGCGGGTATGTGGGAGATATTGGGCGTCGTTCCCAGGAACTGTGGGCCTGCAGTCGATTGCGCCTGGATTAGCGGTGTCGTTGATGCGAGCGCAACCGCATGGGACGCGCCCGGAGAAATAGCCGGCACCAGGCGTGCGGGTATGGCAGGCGAAGTTGTCGGTGCTGAGGGTGCGGCTACGGAAGGCGGAGTTGGTGATGCCGGCGCATCAAACTCGGTTGGCGCTACAACAGGGGAAATTTGCGGTACTGGCGTTGGCATATGGGCGTTCCTCAGAGGAGCCCGTAATGATCCATCGATGTTACCTTGTATGGTAGGTTCCTGAGGAAGGTCGTGCTCAGGAGACGTCGCGTTAGTCTCCAATGCAAGGGCAACGCCTTCCGGCCCCTGTATTTGGGACTGCTGGCCCCGCAAGTCATTCGGAGTGAGACCAACAACGCCCGCCACCGCCATTGTTTCTCCACCCAAGAATGGTTCTACAGGGGATTCCTCAGCTTGGGCCGTTACTACCAAGGTAGCAGCTTGCTTATTTGCAGCGAGGGCTTCGTGGGGATATTTCGCATGGACAAGGTCGCCATCAACAAAGACCTTCTTGAATTGAAATGCGACTACGCCGTCAAGCTCCTGTCTTTCGCGCAAATGCTTTATGAGCGGATCAACGTTGGCCTTCATTCTTGTGGGGTCCGCGAACATAAAACCGGCAGGAACAAAGTCTTTGTTGAACATCTGGCCAGCCATGTCCTTGTTGCCCATTGCTTCCCAGGGCGGATGAGCCTTTGGGTTTCCAGTGGCAATACCTGGTAAGTAAATGAATCATTTCAGAGCCACAAATGTAATAATAGTGTGGGCATACGATAGTGTTGCTTAAAAAATAAGCGCAATAGGCTTCTTTGTGTGGTCTGCAGTTCCAACTTGCTTTTGGGACTAATGATCGGCGGAGGGAGAACCGGGAGGCCACCCGGTCCTGTCAGAATGGTGATACTTGGCTTCCCGTCGTCTTCGAATGGCTTGCCTTTGTGACAGAGATCGACGTAGTCTACCCAATCAGCAAATGCATCTCCCCATTCTTTGCACATTCGGGGGTTATATTCTACAAACGACTTGATTTTCATACCGGATGCTGTAAATTCTTGGTTGTAGTCATGTCTATTTTTATCAGATGCAAGTCGTTTCCAATATAAGTTATGCTTCATGCAACCCAGTGACAACAAGACACTCACAAAGTGTATCCAAGTGACCCATCTTCTCGAGTGTGAGACGCAATTGTTACGGTGCGCATCCCCATCTGCTTGGCCGCCACCTCATGCATATTTATAACTATCCGTTTGGCATATTTACGAGCAGTTCTAACCGATGCACATCAGTAACATGTTGTAGCGCAATTGCTCGTCATTGCTTCGTACCTTCTTTTGATCTCCTCGGGAGGCCCTTTTTTCTGCCACTCTGTCCTGATCTTTTCGTACGTGTCCTTATCATCGTCAGTCAGATCGTCCATTACCGCAGATAACGCCTTTTGATATTGAGAAAGGGAAGCCTTCGAGCCCTTTGTCATGTTGGCAAATAACTTCTCGGCCCGTTCGTCGACGTCAGCTCGTTTGCAATGTCCAACGACTTGGCGTAGTGGTATCTTTCTTTCGAATTTGAAAACGCGGTGATAGGGCCGATAACCGGCCACGCGTGAATTTCGCGAATATATCATCTTTTACCTCTAGAATATAACCGAGACAGAGAGACTATAACCTACCCAAGTTAGTAGTCTAAGGCCTAGCTATGCAACTACTAGTTGTCATATAACCTGTGACAATGGTAATCAGACGCGGTTCAGAGCTAGCTGAGTCCGTATGATAAGCCGGGAGACAGTTAAAAGTTATCAGGCAGTAAAACACAGAACGCATAAGTCATAAACAACTAGCGAGGCATAAACGCACCATGGGGAATAATTTAAAAAGACTTCTGGATACTTTGGAATTAGTGCGCGGCGAATTCAGTACAATCAGTGTATTGCTGAATAGCTAGCTACGAAATACTACAACTAGGAGCGCGAGACACAGCTAGTGAAAGCTAGACGCGAATGCGTCGACTACTAGCGAGCGTATCTTGTGACTTACGGAGAAACGCACGGGACGCGGACGCGTTAGTTAGACGCACGCTCTACCCTCTACCCGGGGGACTACCAAAAGTGGTAATAGGACGAGAAAGGAAAGAAGGAACCGGCATCAATGATGGCCGCAGATCCGGAATAAAGCGGCACCGCTAGCCGAGACGCACGCATGATGCGCATGGTACGCGGAAGTCAGGAGCGTCCTAGCGCGCTAAAATAGGATGAATTTCCAAATCCTTGACCTCTATCTGGTCACCTGGAATACTCAACCCTATACCCACTGCCTGCAGGCATTATTTACACGAGATAAGAATGTTTTACGCTATTTTATTCGCATACCAGAACCACACATAGCTGTAGTATAAAAGATGTACTTCTGTAGCTAGTTACTTTAAGCAATCTCTTCCCAGTTTTATTTCGAGCTAAGACGCAGTGTCTAGTAAGAAGGAGGACGAATAAAGGAACAGTTTGACTTCAATAGAGTTCGTTTGAAAGCCAGAAGAAGGCTTAGTGTTAAAGAGAAGTTCTTGAGGACAAGGTCCAAGAATTTAGAAGCCAGAGAGTGCTTAGAGGCCAAGAGAGCGCCTAGAGAGTCAGAAACAGAGTCCACAGTGGGCTAGCAGATCGTTCAGAAGGTAGCGCACAGTGCGGCCTTAGTTTCAGACCAGTTCCCAAAGCTTCAGAGCAGCTAGTGGCATCGAAATTCGAGCTAGCAGCGTCCTAGAGAGTTCCTCTCAAATAAAAACCATAAAAATCAATAAAACCGTTCATCCCTGTGATAAAACGAGGCTTAAAACTACAATAAAACGTGTGTTTGAATAATCCCTCATACCCACTTTAAACGAACCGCGAGGCGCTGTCTACAAGTCAGCTAGCTAAATAAAACAAACACTGTGGAGTACAGCACACTACATATTTCTGAAGCTAGTAGAGCGTCGCTCGACCTAGTTAGGATCTCGCTCCGCAGTTGTGTGTGTTGTTTAGGTCGCTGAGCGCGTAGCGGGTCTCTCATCTGGAGCCCACCGCGAGGGGTGGTTCAGAAACATATTTTATTGGAACTTTGAAATTCGTAGCATTACACAAAACCGGTACAATTGAGCGAGGACGTTTGTAAAAGCGAAATCAATCGAAAAATACCACATCTAGTCAGTGAAAACGGCGCCTAAGCCAAGCAATCCGCCGTCGTCGTTGGCGAGACCCACGCAGCCAGCTAGTGGACCTTCACAAAGCGGGCCGCAACCCAGAGGTACGCGTAACTCGCAAGCCGCTGGTCAAATACCGGGACTACCTAACGAAAACCCGGGAAAGAAAAGGAGAAGAAGGAGGAGTAACACACTGAAATCGAGCACGATTGCGGAACAAAACGAGCCAGTTGGAGAAACTAGTGAAAACCGAGCGTCTGTAGAGCCTCAAACGGAAGAATTCCGTTCAGCAAAATCAGAACCTCTGTCACCTAGCCTCTCGATAAGCTCGAAAGAAACTAGCTTGCTAAAAGAGAAAATACCCGAAGATTGGGACCAAGCTAGTGAGGAAGAACTAGGAAAGGAGTTACTAAAGGAAATTCAGCTAGGACGAGATTTAGGACTAGACAAAGAGGAGGAGAGCAGTCCATCCACTAGCAAAGAAAAACAGAGACAAAAATCTCAACCAGAAAAGCAGGAGACATACTCAGCGGCTTTTGTGAGACTTATAGTAGAGCTAGCTAAAAAGAAACTAGGAAGACCCGATACTACGCCCATCATGCCGATGCCAGCTAGGAATCAGAAGGGGGCGCCTCAGTTTGAAGATAGCAGGCCGGAAGAGTTGTTGAGATATTTCGACGACTTAGAGGAGTGTTTCAAAGGGAATACGGGATTGACGGACGTCGATAAAAAGAAATATGTTGGACGATACGTATCGCCCAGAATAGAGGCGCAATGGCAATCCTTTGACTCATATGCGGGCGCAGGAAAAACCTACGTCGACTACAAGAAAGATATCATTAAGGATTACCCCGAAGCTATAGGTCTATCTACTGGATCTCTGAAGCGCCTTAAACAAGTGTGCAAAGAAAATCAGAGAATCGGAGAATCGGATCTCTCGGAGCTGTTAACGTTCAAAAGAGCGTTTAAAGTCGAGTCCAAGAAGCTAGCGGAAGCACCGACGTTGCTAGCAATCATACGCTAGTAGCCTACTTTGCGGGGTGCCTCACCTCAGAATTCCGAAACCGAGTATATGCCAAGCTAGATCTGCAGGCAACTCAGTCAAAGGATATGCTGGATTTCTTAATCAGCAATAATGTGGGAGGACTCACCGCGTCGACTGCACCACCAGCTCGGGCGGAAGACAGGTACAAGCTAGACGAGTTTATCCGAGTGGCAGAAGACCTAGCTCGGGCACTAAATCCTGGAGCCACAGGAGTGGAAAGGGAGGAGTTACCACTGGTTCCTCCGGTCAGGATAAAAACGGAGAGCATGGTGCTAGCTCCAGTACAACGAGAGCTAGAGAGTATCAAGCAGGAGTTTTCCATCTTCAAAGATTGGATAACAACTAGCGAGAGAAATCAGAAGCAATTGTTGGATGAATTCAAAAATAGTATTCATCAGCAGACTAGGATGGTGCAGCAAATGCCTCCACCCCAGCCGGCGCCTATGAGAATGTACCAGCCCCCACCGCCTCCAATGATGCGCTATCAGCCGCCAGAAGCGCCTAGGAATTGCTTCTACTGTCATATGACTGGTCATATGTATAGAGATTGTCCAGTGCGCCAAGCGCATCTGACGACTGGAAAAGTGAATCTAGGAGACGGGGGAAAACTGTACTTCCCCGACGGGAGAATGATCTCATTTGACCCAACTAGGCCTGTCAAGGATCGAGTAGATGAGTGGCACGCGAAGCAGAAAACCGACGTCGCGTTCCAATCATGGGAAACCGAGAGCGTACCAGGGATATATCATCTCCAAGCGCATCAAGGCTCCATGTCTCTCTACACGAACTACACGAACCAGCA